>JASCZW010000694.1:0-373882 GCA_034211315.2 Aedes japonicus | reverse complement strand
CCTATCAGGGTCCTCATAAACGGGTAACAAATGCTTCAGATTGTCTTCTTCTCTTTACACTTTTGATTGTTATTTTTTGTATTCTCCCCAGCGCGGAAGTAACGATCTTTGATGAAGTTTGCAGAAGCAGATAATTTCTCATCTCCATGCGAGGCGCTAGGAGCGGACAGTAATTTTATTGCTAGAACAGCAATAAAATTACTGTCCGCTCCTAGCGCTTTGCATGGAGATGAGAAATAATCTGCTTCTGCAAACTTTTTCTCTTTATTTCATTTAGTTTCATTCAGAGACCGAAATTTTCGCCGAAATTTGAGAAGAAAAACGTCCTTTTTCACCCGCTTGGAGAAGCAAATGAGAATGTGAGAAGCGAGAGACTATTATACGCTCACAGCAGTTTTCGCGAGAAAAGCAACGGCGATTTAGAATTTTCGGAGAGCATGAGTAGCTGATAAATCGTTTCTTTTTCGGTGAATCATAGATGCCGCTAATTATTTTTCACTTACTTTTTGACACCTGAAAATGCACCCGTCTTTATGCTTGTTTTATTCTGACATTATAATTCTATAATGATGGTCCATGGCGGTACCAGTGTGCACCAACTTGGCCTTATTTTCGGGTTTTCTCCTCGTTTGCGATCTTAGCATGTTTTCAGTGAAAAATGTGACATGAGAACAAATGTTCGTTGAATTGTGGAGAGAGATATTTTCGCATATGCAAGCGAGAGGATAATGAATTATCGGCGGAAAAGGAGCGATGAAAATGTGAACGGTTCGCTACTCATCGAAAACCTGTTTGAGAGAGAGCATGGTTTTCACTCAGCTGAGCGATAATTTCGATCTCTGGTTTCATTCCATGATGAATACAGAACTAGTCACAGCCCTAAGCTGCAAAATTATTTTGCTTTGTTGCCGGTGTCTGATTTTATAACTGAGGCCAGAGCTGACAAAAATTATTCATGTCATACAAAACACAAAAAGAAAAATAAAGTCACCTTCACCGATTTGAGCAACGCGATGAGCATGCATGAGCATGAGCATGATTGACCGCCCACGGATGCAATTCCGTTATTGCCAGATCAGCTGTATTTGCACAAAGAACCAACAGATAATGTTTGGGACTAACATACATCTTCAATGTGTTAAAACGGGTGACCCATTATAAAGCAATACCGGCGCCGGCCGTGTCCGAATGCGGGTCAAGTAGGGAATGGGAAGGAACGTGTTGACATGATACTCGCTTTTTAGGAAGCCGAGAAATCCTCTGCACTTCCACGAGAAATCACTGGGATGTTGGATAGTTGGGGAAAGGTTAGCAGCCGGGTTCGTTTTGGTTAACGATACGCTGAAAATATGTAGCACTTTTCGTCAAAAGCAATGGCCCGCTCCAATGTTACTGAAAAGAGACAAGCATAACTAAAAACAAAACAAAATAGACAAAATAAAATAAAACAGGATATAAGATATTGTCTTCAAAATATGGTAGAAATAAATTATTTGTTGCTTTGCAAACCAGCTCTCCTCGATATCCTAGACGGCCAAGTCCTGCTGCACCGCAGCTGCTGCCGTCGGCACTCGTCTACATCAACACGGCCGTCGCCGAGGTGTCGGATACCTTCCGGTTGCAACATGATATCTGTGTTTAATACACTCTTCTTGCACTGAATAATTTACAAACTTATCCTGAACACCGAATCAAAATTCACTTTGGCACGATTGTGATATTTTGACGTAGGACTACGTCTCCACCGATTTGAGCAACGCGATGTCTTTCATAGAGATGTCATGCATTCATAATCAACGACGATGTTTCATATTACTTCTTCGTGGTCTGGAATCAAAACGACTCGAGTCTTTTCTTGATACAATTTTTCGTCGCGCTGCATTCGTCGCGTCACAAGTGTTTCGTCCAGTGTTTGAACAGGCCCTACGTTGTGTGTGATTATTTTGTTGAGACATGATGATGAGACGAGTGAAACGAACTTACTACTTGGAGTTAATACCACCGAAAGGCAGCGTGCCTGCTCGGTGGGTACTTTCAACAAGACGTTAACATCACTAAAATGACATAGAATGACTTGTCTCTTTTATAAGGGAGACGAAGTTTGGATGAATATTGTGGAGTCGTGCGCATCGCATCATTACAAGAGTCCATGGATACAGAAACCGACAGTGATGTTCCAAGCTGCCCACTTTAACTACAACAATAGCAATAGGCTGCTTGCTTGGTAGCCACTCTCGATTGGTGGAAATAATGCACGATCCTGGGGGGGGGGGGGGGGTTTACGCCATGCTTTTCACACCACTAACAGCAAGACGCCGTGCGCTTTGTAAGGTCGAACAGCTGGTGAAACTGCCCGGATAAAAATAACCATACAATTAAAATACAATAATATAAAATAACTTTAAAATCTACTGCCGCACTTGAATGTTATTGTTCATGTACCAGATTAATGAAAAATGTATATTGTTATTACAAGAGATTAAGTATTAGCCCCATATGCTAGAATTTTTAGCAATTTTGAAACTATACAATCAATAGTAATTGACTCAAAAACTGATTTTTTTATAGTTAAGATACATAACGACACCCATATTCTGTTGTCGATGTCTCAATTTATATTAGATTCTATTGTGGAAAGAATAACTGCTATTGTCATCTTATAGTTATGAACAATACTTCAAATTTTCACACCATTGATTTTATCGTATGATTACAATAAATTTAACCAAAATAATTTTTTTTCCGGTGGCGCGATCATCTATTCAATCTGTGTTTGAGTCTGTACCGGTCTGATAAATTCAAAAAAGTTCCGGTTCCGGCCATTTTCGAAGCAGGTGGTATAAATTTCCTGGAAAAATGTTGCAAAAAGATTGCATATTTTTTCCGAATAACTGCCAGTGCGTTTATCTAGATGCATGGATGATGTAAAATTGTCAGATTTCAATTTTGTTTTAACGTAATTGGAAAAGGGTTTAGGGCACAACTTTATTTCCTTTTCAGATTTATTGTTATACTTTTCAAATGCGTTGTCGATGGCTAAATTTAGTTGATACTTCTCTAAATCTCTGTGCTGTTTTTTTTTGTAAATTTTGTACACCTTTGGCTTGCGATTTTTTAAATTTTTTATTTGTCTATTATACCAGACTGGACATTTTGAATTTCCATAATTTAGTATTATTTTGATTGGAACTTCTTCACGAATAATTCCGAAAAGAACATTGAAGATGACATCAACAGCAATTGCAGCAACACTACTTAATCTGCAATTAATATTTTTATTATTTCCGTTGTGATATACAAAGATTTCCTCGAGTTCATAGTCGTTGGGTCTTTGAGTTTCATGAATAGAGATAATTCGATTGCTGTGTGAAATGCTTCATTTTTCCATAAGGGATTCAATGATTCATTTACACATAAATCTTCATGAACATTGGTCAGCAGAAATTCCAAGTAACAGTTCTGCTGATGTTTGACATTATTAATTTGATTTAGACCTATATTAGCAGTTTTGTCGAAAACAAACTGTAGTGTTTCATTGTCCGCAACGACTGGAAGTAAGATACTTTCATTTTCAGAGTCCGGAGAAAGGTCAGATTCTCTTTAGTTAAAGTCACTGTAGATGTGAACTTTAGCCTTTAGCCTCTCTCATTGTAGCTGTGATTTTCATACGGTTGAAATGTTGACAATAAATAAGAATTTCAGTTGCATTATGTTTTACCGAAGATATACTTGAAGGTACGGTTATAAATATACTTACAATGTCTTCTGTTTCATTATCTAATCAATACGTTAAAGAAAATTTTCATACGAATAATCAAAAGTTCACAAACCACGCGAAGGTCTGACCAGTATCTACGCTTCATTTAAATGTTTAAAATGGCATTTGGAAAAAAACGAAATGGGGAGATGGTTCTAAAATACTCAACAATTAGCTGACGTGGCTTATGAATAACCCTTTACAGCCATAGAGGACGTCTTTGGCATTCTTAGATTTAACGACTAAAACACACCGGTTTTCGTCATGCAGCATCTAAGGTGTGACGATTACAAAATATTCTTGCATCTTCAATACGATGACTTATGGTTCTTCGCATATTTTTTGTTGCGTGACTACTAGTTGGCGTCATCGAACTTGTATGCCGTTGCAACTTTATTGTTTCACGACGAGAGGCATTGCATTGAAAGTCAACATGTTTCTCTTGCACGACATTGAAGGCAACAGACTTCGTCGCTACTGTGGTTTTATGTGCTTTGACGATGACTTTTTTCAACACTGACTCAACACGACTATGCTATCAACGCTAGTATAAAGGACGCGAGATGCAGCGAAATGATTTCAGTTTTTGACCCAAGCTCTCAACTGGTGGTTTTCACAGGGCTTTGTCCACACGCAACAGTCCGCCCGGTTATGGTATGGGAGACAGAGTCATGCAAGACGGGCTAATCGGGCAGTTACCAGTTTCCATGTCTACCCAATACAATGATAAAATTTCGGGCCACTAAAAACTGGCCATTCGTCCCTTATGAAATAATTTCGGTTCGTCTCGCATGCTATATACTAGCGTTGTATTAGCATAGCCCAGAAAGACGAGCAGGAAAGTGCAGTACACAGATAAAAAGAAACATTGAATTGATCTGCGTTATCTAACGCACATAAAGGAAATGCTAGATTTGCCAGAAAATAATGGGATATTTTATGTAAATTTAAGCCAGATCACGCCTGAATCTAGCATGTTTTAAGAAAGATTGCAAACATTGTATGGCGCAGCAAAGACTGCAACGATGCTTACGCCTCCATTGGTTTGGAATTAAACGACGGGAAATTTTACGCTCTTGTTAAAATTAATTATTTTTTTCTGTGGTACACAGATAAAAAGAAACATAGAATTTTCTGCGTTATCAAATGCACATAAAGGGAATGCTAGATTTGCCATAATATACTGATATATTTCATGTAAATTTAAGCCAGATAACGCCTGAATCCAGCCTGTTGTATGAAAGATTGCCAATATTGTTGTATGGCACATGAAAAGTTGCAAACAATATCGTTGTTTACGGCTCATTTAGCTTGGATTTAAACGAGGGGATATTTTACACGTTTGTTAAAATTAATTATTTTTTTCTGTGTACGGAGCAAAATTCGTAAGAAGAGACGGGTCCATAGTAAAATTATAGAACTATTTTACTAACATTTTAACCAACCATTTGTTTTGATGATCTGCAGAAATTTAGTGATACCATTATTACTATAAACCAACGCGATCCTACTTGAACCTTGCAAATATATCCCTGATATAACCCACAACTAATTTTTATCTCCCATACACAGTTTTACCAACCGCTTATCGGTGATCAGAAATATTCATTTTTTTATCGAAATGAAAGTACGTGGTAACAAGCTGTAGAAATGTTTTAAATCGACATTTTTTTAATCAAACAAAACAAAATCAAGCAAGAAAATAACTTATAGATGAAAAATGATACGTGAAGTTTTGCAAATCCATATAGTTGCCACATGAACGGTATTAGTCGATGTATCGCACACCCTTGGTGTTAACACAAAAGGTTATTTGAGGGAGGAATAGAAATCTGCGAATGCCTAGAACAAAAATGGCAGATTTGTTTTTCTACGAACATTGCACGCAAATGAATTGAACAATGTTTTAAGTTGAAACGCCAACATTTTGTGGAGATATTTGATTACCCATCAGTACACTAACCCCAATTATATTATCCATCTCAGGACCTGCCGCTAGCAAAAACCATTTTGAGTTTTATTCAAGTTGACTTAACTTAAGCATATTGCAGAAACACTAGCAATTAAACTAAATCACGCGACCGCGCTGTTACCGCCGTTAAAGCGTTGTAAATCAGCAGAAAAGTGTCATAAAAACTTAAGCCGGTTGTATGACAAATTGGCTTCAACCCACATCAGCACTCAACGGCCAAGATCCAAGCAATCACGCGCCTCGATGTCTACCTGGGCCTATTTCTTTCAACGTTTCGTTTTTACTTTTCTTACACAGTTCGCTTGGAAAACTGCACACTTTGAATTATGTGCCGAGTCTCGGCTTTCTGAAACTGATATTCGCACAGCCGACCTCTCGGCTTTTATATGTTATCCGATATTCTTGGTTTGTGTCAAACTGAAAACTCATATAGTTAGATGGGAATCTCGGCATGAGCAAACTAATACATCGGTTAAAATTCGAAACAAACAGGAAAGAGGTTAACCGAGACTTCGGTCAAATTATGCGTAAATATTTGAAATTTTGAATTTTATTTTCATTGGTTTATGTACACCGTGTCCAATATATTCTCATACGATCTTCCATCGGCATTTCGTCCCAAATTCGTTTGATTACGGTTTTGAATTGGTTCATATAAGACGTCCTGTGGTCCTTTACCTTCGACAGCATGTATGACCATACGAAATAATCCAAGGGATTCAGATCTGGTGAACTGGAAGGACATTCATTCTTGTCCAAAAAGTCAGTCAAATTTTCTCGGCACCAGCCCTGAACGAGATTTGCAGTATGCGATGGCGCTCCGTCCTGCAGAAACACATAGTGATCATCTTCAAACACCTCATTCATTCTTGTCTAAAAAGTCGGTCAAATTTCTCGGCACCAGCCCTGAACGAGATTTGCAGTTTACGATGGTGCTCCGTCCTGCTGAAACACATAGTGATCATCTTCAAACACCTCTTGTACATATGGCTTGACAACTTTCTCCAAAACTTCCGTTTTATAATACGGCGTTCACTTTAACGCATTTTTCGATGAAAACCAGTGGTAATTTGCCTCGCTTGCAAATTCCGCCCCAAACCATCACTGACGCAGCATTTTGGAGCCGTGGAATATTCCTATCACTCTCTGGAACAGTTCTCGAAGAGAGAGCCCACAATCTTTCGTTCTGGACATTGTGGGATTGTTGCAAGACGAATAACTTTTCGTCGGAAAAGATAAATTCTTCTCCCCCGTGCCGCGACAAAAGCGAACTTGCTCTTTTGAGTCGTTTCTGCTTGGAAGGTTCCGAAACTCCGTGCAGTATATTGTGCATTACCGATCTCGAAACATTCAGACCTGCGGCCATTTTACGTACAGAGCGCTGTGATTTTCGTCTAATCCGTTTCCTGACCACTTTAACAACTCCTGCAGTCCGCACCTTACGAATACGACCGGATCTCTTCCGGTCATCCAACGAATAGGTGTCACAGTACCTTCGGATGGTTCGGTACACAAACCCCGCTTTACTCCGAGTTTTTTTTAAATTTCTGAAAATAGCGCCACGAAACTCCTTCATCGCTGATAAAACATAAACACTGAATGAAAACAATCGGACATAACCTAAAAGCGTTTGTATAAACATAGTGCAAAACTACACCAACACATACGTGAAGCATATTGAGTAGTTGCACGACACCAATGCAAGGAAAAAGTGTATGAGAATATATTGGACACGGTGTAAAATTCCCTGCAAAGATGGTGTTTGCGTCAAATCCGGCTGGTACAAGAAGGCGTGGAGCACAGCGAGCTAGATGGGCAGATCATGTAAACCAAGACTTGGAGAGCGTGGGGTGCAACCGACGATGGAGAGAAGCAGCAATGAACCGGGCTCCACTTGCGAATGAAAACAATATGGCGCATGGCGGTTGACAGATAAAAATCCGAGCTTCGGCTTACAACATTGTTTCGGCATGAGAGGCAGCTGAGGTCGGTTGAAGTTTGGTTAACGTTTGTGCTCGGCTCCTAGTGTTGCCGAGAATCGGGTTAATAATGAAGTGACCCAATATTTCAGTTTCAAGTGATACTGAGACTCAGCATTGTTAGATTTTTTGCCGAGTTATCAGTTAAATATGGAGATGCTGAGTGAATTCAGTATAATATGAAAGTGCTGAGTGAATGTTTAACCGAACCCGTGAATATTTTTTAAGTGTGCATAGCATTTAAAACCATTTTAACGTACAAGAGCGACAAAAATTAAATTAATTGCATCCCACGGAGTGGCAACAGGAGAGATTTTAATTTATAACCATTCATGCATGAATTTGACTAAACTATTCATGAGTTTTTACTTCCCTTCCACATTCAAGATAATTGCAATCAATATAAATAATTCTATTTCGCAAACATAAGATAAAAACGTGTTCTTTCATTGAAAGTTGTGGCAGGATCGAATGAAGCCGTACTTTTCTACGTTTTGTTTAAGATATTGAAGATCTAAACAAACTTCAATAATCCTTTAATTTATGCCAAATCTAGCATTTCCTATATGTTCATTTGATAACGCAGATAATTAAACGTTTCTTTAAAATTATCTACATCAGACTTCAACCCAACTGACAGGAGATAAGAATTACATTTTTTCACAATTCGAGCACTCGACACTGCAGGAGTCTGTAAGTCGCAGACGAAATAGGCTTATCTGTCAAAGGATAACCTTTCTATAGTGGAATTAAACCGGATTCTTCGCGTTTACTAGTGGTATCTTGAAAAAGTGTTTCAGTTTTTATTTTTCATGCGAGCATGAGCATGAGCATGAGCATGATTGACCGCCCACGGATGCGAAGGTCTGTATCCGCAATAATCCGGACACCTCACCTTCCACTTCATCAGAGCCCAATATCTCTCGATTGGTCGTAGCTCTGGGCAATTTGGCGGGCTTGAGGTTTTTGGTACAATGTTCACTTGATTTGCTTGGTACCACTCCCTCATAGTTTTAGCATAGTGGCATGATGCCAAATCGGGCCAGAACAAAGGTTTTTCTTTGTGACTTTTGATGAAGGGTAGCAATCGCTTCAGTAGACACTCTTTCTGATAGAGCTCGTTGTTGATTTTGCCTGTAGTGACGAAAGATTTACTGTTTTTGCCACACATGCAAATTGCTTGCCACACAAGGTATTTTTTGGGAAATTTTGATGCCTTCTTCGTTCTGAAATGCGCAGCTGTAGCATTTCTGGCCATATAAGAATAAAAAGCCAGCCCTGGAAGCTGCTTGGAATCCTCCAGGTTATAAGTTTCATCGTCCATAACAACGCATGAAAACTTCGTCAAATATTCGCAGTACAAACGTCGAGCCCGTGATTTTGCTGCCAAGTTCTGTTTGTCGTTGCGATTTGGAACTGTTTTTTTCTTTATACGATTTAAGTCCCAAACTTTGTTTTGATTTTTGGACAAAACCAGGTGACATCCCTATATTACGAGCCACCGTTCAAGTGGAAGGATTTGGGTTTTTCGTTAATATCCTTTTCACCTTTCGGACCATGACAGGATCAGCGCGTCCAATGTTTTTGTCACTTCTCGGTTTCCTCTCCACAGTAAAACGTTCCGAAAATGATTTGAGCACATCGTGAACAATGGATTTAGGCAAATCCAATGTTTTGCAAGGTCCCGTATTGACAAGTCAGGATTTGCCGTACGCCCGTACAAAATTCACTCGCGCAACTGTTTTTCTTTCGTCGCCGTCTTGAATTCTAAACATGAAATGTGAACATCAATTATAATCTTTTTCATCATAGACTCTCAGCTATACCACAGTGAAATTTTTCATTCCTACGTGCAATATTTCAAAAATTACAATGACTTGAAGGTGTCCGGACTAATGTGGATACAGACCTTACTCCGCTATTGCCAGATCAGCAGTATATTCACAACGAACCAACAGATGATGTTTGGGACTAACATACATCCTCAATGTTTAAAACTGGTGACCCATTATGAAACAATACCGGCGCCCGCCATGCCCGAATGCTGGTCAAGTAGGGAATGAGAAGGAACGTGTTGATGTGATACTTGCTTTGCAGGAAGCCGAGAAATTCTCTGCACTACCACGATAAATCATTAGGATGTTGGATAGTTGGGAAAAGGTAAGCAGCAGAATTCGTTTTGGTTAACGATACGCTTAAAGTATGTAACTAGCAGTATCTGCCAAAAGCAAGGGACCGCTCTAATACGCAACAGAACATCGAACGCCTTTTGCATCGCACTCTGAATAGTCCGGCATGACCTAATCATCGTAAACTCGTAAATAATGGTGATCGCTTGTTCTGCCTGTGTAGGTAAGAGTTTCACTAGAGTACGTTTTTTTGAGCGGTGGCATGCCTCTTTTTCTGTAGATATCCTGCAATAAGAGGTAAGACCCCTCCGTTTGGTGGCCCATCATAGCATTAGTAAATGATATTGATTATATTGATTCCTACGCTCATTAATTTCGTACCAACCGGAGGAGACTTGGTCATGTACTTAATGCTTTCATTATCTGCAATCCGTTCAACTACTCGCAATGTTTAGTGATATAATAAGTTTTTAAATTAACATGCATGAACATGTCAATGCATGTAAAATTAAAGTTCCCTTGGATTTGGCACGTGATGCTGGATACTCTATTTGGTCTTATACGATGGATTATCTCGGAGACTTACCATTTGAAAACCAAACTGATAAAGACTTGCACGCATAAAAATATTAAAATTTCAAAACTGTTTTGTAAGACCTTTTGGGTTGTTCAGGTTTTAGGTCACCTAATTTTTTGAAATTTTAAGATGAAAATTTTCTTGGTTTTATTTGTGCTAAAATAACACTATCTTCCATTTACGGGGTGCTAAAAGAAGGAGTATGCCTTGCCAGAACCTGACTTAAAGCATTTCAGGATACATTCAGGATAATAATTTTGGCATCGTAGAAGAACTCTTTGTTTTCTATCTATGAACAAAATATTGTGTATTTTTAGTGGAGCCCTAATATTAAAGCAGAATCAGATCTCACGGTTATGTGGATTTATTATGATTTTTCTGCTTCGCTATGACTTGCATGTGAGCAGTCCAGTAGCCATGCGACCAAATCACCTCGTAGGTTCATGCAGCGGATCTGTTGCCATGTCAGCCAATGATAGAGATTGAAATCGTTACTTTTAATGCACACGATACTTGGCAATAAAACAGCAAGCCGTGCCTTTCTTCTTCGTGACGTCGAACGGTCATTAACAGCGATAGAAGGCACGGCACGACGTGGTGGTCGATTTTGCTGATATTTTGATAAAGCAGTGCGCAGTGTGAATTGATAAAAACGTTGCATGGGGAGTGATGCTGAATCAGAACTTGGCTCCTAACAATTTTAGTACTCTTGAATATTTACTTGAACTTGACTCGTCGAAAATGAATTCGGGCATGTCACCATGTTGTTATTCATCTGGTAAGATGAATTTAATCCGTTGTCGTTCATACACAGACCTGCAAATTTTCAACTTATGTAACTTAAGGTAACTATTATACCCCTTATTATAACCGGTTTAGAAATAAACTAAAATTAAATCAACTAGTTTTGAGTGGTTCAAGGTTGTCCATTAAATTTGTTCAGCAATATGTCTTCGTTAGAGGATAGTTGCATTACAATAAACCGTTTTTACCTTGAAGCATGCCAAAATTATGTTACACATTTTGGTAAAAATGTGAGACAAACATCGCAAATAGGTTTTTTCCTGTCTCATTTACTCTAAACCATTCTTATTTATTAAAATTTCAGTTTCAGGATTATTATCTGCCTTTCCCCCCAAGTGTACCGTTGTAGCCTCAATCATAGCCCATCTTATACCACCTCATTGGAGAATAATATCATGTAGTTTCTTAGCAAATAGCTTATCTTTTAAGGCTTCCTTAGTTTCCGATGTGGAAGCCATCGTGATCAACAATCAACAGCACGTGAAAATCACGTTAATGTTCGAGTGACTACGACATATTATCAGCGTTGTAGCCCCGTTGCAACTGTTTTTATTGGCTAGTAAAGCTTACGAAGGTTTACTTGGTTATAATTTTTCACACATAGAAACAGAAATGAAAAAAAAATCGCACGTTGTATTATTTCAAACAACATTATAGAATGTTAAAACAAACAAATGAACAAGCGTGGAGATACTTGGGGTCCACCGCAAGCTCAGTCGGTAAAGGCGCAGCTACGATGCAACACCATGCTGAAAGTGGCTGGGTTCGATTCCCGGTCTGGTCTAGAATTTTTTCGTTAAGGAAAACTTCTCGACTTCCTTGGCATACCCAACAAACATCGGTGTTGAATTAGAGGAAACAGCTGAATAGCTTCTCCAAATTTGCTTGAACAAGCTCTAATTCAACACCGATGTTAGTTGGGTATGGTGTAGTTGTCAACGAAAGCTCGTAATAAATAACTGTGGTAGTGCATTTGTAACACTAAATAGAGAGTAAGCAATAAGCGAATTGGGAGAGCAATAAACTTGAAATGCTATAGAAGAAGGAGATACTCAGAGAGAATAAGTCGCCTGCAGATTGTCCTCGCTTCTTCTGAAAAAAGCTGTTGTAAGTTTATCAGCCCGAATAAATATCGTTGTTGCTACCAATAGGTTTTCACAACTAGGAAATTCCAATTTCAGTTTGATGCGTTTATCGAAGCCAACGAAGTCGAAAAAATCGTGATTTTGCGAAAAACTCTAAATGTTTTGTGTGGTGCGAGTGGATTGCGCTAGCTTGTTTGGCATTTTTTCATCTCTGTAAAATTATGTGGTAAACTATGTTTTCACAACAAACATAATATTCGATTTTTTGAATAGGATCGAATTTAAGATACTTAAAATGAATATATTAAAGGGTGTTGAACTTGACGCATTTACTTTCACCGTGCATCAATTTTTTTGCAAATTCCCCATTTTGAAGATGTGTGCATGTAGCATCATGCCTCTATTTTGATTTTTAGATTAGCATTTTGGTTATCAAAATGTCGTCGAAGGAAGAGAAGCAACGCATAAAAATTCAGCATGTGCATGGTGAACACATAGACTAATTCTAAGACCAGTAGGTCCCGAACAAAAAGGATTTTTTTCTTGGCTCAGTCAGTACTAGCACATTGGTCCCAAGCTCGGTCCCAAGCTTAATAATGCGCCCTTTGTAATGAACTTACACGAACATACTCTCAAATTTTCTGTCAAAATAACACAGCAAATCAAAACAGAGGCGCAAATATGTATAGGAAGGTATTGGCTTCAAGGTGTACTTCGGAACAAAGGGTTTTACAACAGTAAACCAATTTCAAATCACTAGTTGCATATTGAGTGTTGGTGAAAATCCAAGCTACTCTCACGACAAGTTGGCGAAATTGTTGAATGTGGCTAAATTAACTGTTACCAACGTATTCAAACTGTTCGGTGAACGTTTGTCGACAGCCAGGAAAGCTGGATCGGGGGCAAATCTAAAGCCGGAGGCCACAGCGACGGCAAGAAGAGTTGCCCGCTGTTTCGAGCGGAACCCCAACCTCTCCGTCCGATATGTCGCAAAAAAGTTGAGAGTGGCGCCTTCAAACGTGGATAAAGCTTAAAAACGAGCTAGACTGTAGACTTACAAGAAAGAGGTGACCCCAAATCGCGACGATAAACAGAACATGTCAGCCAAAGCACGATCGTAAAAGTTGTACACGCCGTGCTGGCGAAGTTTGATTGCGTGGTACAGGACGATGAAACTTACATCAAGGCAGACTTTAAACAGCTTCCTGGACAGGAATTTTATACGACAACCAGGCGGGGAATGGGTACAGATACTTTCAAGCACATTACACTGTCAGAGTTCACGAAGAAATTTCAGATGTGGCAGGCCATCTGTACCTGTGACTTGAAGAGCAACATTTATATAGCGACCGGAACCGTCAACCAGGAAATTTATCTGAGCGAGTGCCTACGAAAACGTCTACTGCCTTTCATGAAGCGACACAATTGTTCCGTTCTATTGGCATCTTGCCATTACGGCAAAAGGCCATGGAGCGGTATGCTGCCAACAACGTTCAAGTGGTGTCCAAGGACACGAATCCTCCCAACACGCCTGAGCTCCGCCCAATCGAATAATATTGGGCCATCGCATTCGGTAAAAAGGAAGCTTAGCTGAATATTTCTTCTGTATTCTGTATTAACTGAACTTCAAAAATAAAAAGAATTTGACTTATGAATAAAAACCATGATCGACTCACACACATTACTGTTTGACCAAATTTTGATTGGAACACCCTTTAGTCTGACTGAGACGAAGATTTCCTACCAACCAGCAAATAACAAACAAACAAAAATTACAATACTTTTTCAAAACACGTCAATGTGACCAACGATTCCGTGGTTTTAAATAGATGATCTTTTGAACAAATCATCAAATTTCTGGAATCAAGTAAAAACTGTTTGAGTACGTGGTTTATTGTCACTGACATCGATCATGTTAACGGTAAAAATACCGATTAAAAAAATTATTGCACAGTTCAACTGCATTGCTTCTAAGGTACAAACACTGCAAATTAATTTTTTTATATATTACGAAATCAAAGGTAGAGCTAATTAATCTATCTATCTATCTATCTGATTTGTTGTTTTTATGAAGACACCTTCGTAATTAATGGTATTCGCGCAACCATCAAAAGCACGAAGCGTTTGTTGACACCGAGAGAACATTCAGGCATTGTACGAAAACAATACAAAGAGCTACAAACAATCTCTCTGGTAGTTACTAAAAAGTGTGAACTGATTAGTGCAATACCTGTAACTAGAAAATGAGGAGAAAGATTAGTAATTTTCATTAATTTCAACTACTTTTATTGCTTATCTTGACAGATATGCGTATTTCGCCTACAATGTGCAAACTTCTTCAGTATCGTGTACTAATACTCGACAGTTAAGTATTTTTACACGACACTGAAGAAGTCTGCACATTGTAAACGAAATACGCGTATCTGTCAAGATAAACAATAATGGTAGTAGGAATTAAATGGAAATTGCAAATCTTTCCTCTCATTTTTTAGTCTCGCTGGTGGTTTCATTACTGGGATTTCATTACATTCGCAAAATATTCAGTCGAGGAACATTTATCTGATAATCGTTTATCGTTTCGCGAAAAACTTCTCCGTCATTGGTGTCCACTTATATTGAATGTGAGTCCCCAGATTTAACATAGGACAGTGAGACATGCAACAGTGCACTGATGTCAGTGTCAGTGTGTGAAAGAGATGGAGGCGAATTATTCATTTGCCGTGACGAGGTGATTAATTTTAATTAATAGCAATCCATGCTACCTCACAATCACAGTCCACAACCACGTGCTGCACCTCCACAGCTGCTATAAAATCTTTCATCCAGTAGACTTTATGGTGGTACTTCGATGCCAAAACCCGATCCGGCCGGTAACATGGCACCTACCGACCACGCTTCGAACGTTTCTGCTCACCGTCAGCTTCCTCAATTTGATAGTTCAAGTGCTACAAGAGCACGAGAGCAGTACAAACAGCTCAAAGAAATGGCCTCACAGTGAGACAGATTGCTGCACTACTGTTGGATAAAAATCGTCACCGTGTTTGTCAAAGGGGGTTTGATCTGATTAATAAACTTTTCAGTCTGTCATTTAATCAGGAGACTTTCCAAATAATAGCTAATAATGCTACGAAAAAAAAATGACTATCTATGACGGCCACCCTGGAAAATTTTATTTATAACTAGCCCCCACGAGATTTTTAAATATTCCTTTTGCAGCTTCATTACCGACCGTCAAGTTTTAAGATTACAGGACCTATGGGAAAATTTGTTTAGAAAATATCACAGGTTTATTTCGACCCGTTATTTAGCTAAACCCGATAACAAAATAGTGCGCAACAAAGCATCGACACAACCGATCACAGTCGATGCACGAAACTGACTCTTTTTTCGTAAACTTTCAATTTGTACAACTACAATCTACAAACTATTTTACTTGTGGAACTAATATCTGCATCAAGCAAGTTGAACCTTCTAAAGCGAGCAATCTATGCTAAACCGTTCAAAGTTACGATTGAAGGACCCGGTTAAAATAAGAGTCCTTTGATGTATTTCGTGCCTTCTAGCAACTTTATAGTTCTATTGATTTCAACGTTCATCGTTTTTGCGCCAACTGGGGGAGACTTGATCCTATTTCCAATGATTGCATTATCTCCAATCCACTCAACCAATGGCAATGTTTTGTGATATAGTGGGCGGAATATTATAATTTGAGATAACTCAATGTAGACGTCTTCCAAATTAGGCAGATCGAAAGGCAATCTGTTAAGACCCAACTGGTACCTCATAGCAATATGCTTAGAAAGGCAGACCGGAATATTTGATGAGCTACTTCCACCTTCGAGGTCCTCCTAGAATAGAATAGAATAGGTTAATTACACGGAAAAACTTGGCATCACGAGAAATTAATCGCAGCAGCCATTGAGTACATTTGATAATTATTCCATACTGGAAAATCTTTATAGAAGTGAAAACCTCTGATTTTGCAATATAATGGGATACCTCCCACCACTGAAGAAAGTGCTAGGAACATTCGATAGCGATTTGAAATTGCCTCACTGCTTTAGAACCCTTTGGATGTAAGTACACCTTGCATCTTGTGTTTTTCGGTTCTAGAATCTTTGTTATTGTTTTGATTCACTGTGTTATTTTGACGTTGTTCGTTGTTCGTTGAAGTTATGTTTCAAACGATGATTCATTAAGCTTGAAACCGATGTGCTGTTACTTCCTGAGCCAAAAACTATTTCCATTTTCTCCATCCACTTTCCAGCCCCTGGTTCTATTGATAAGTCTAAATATTCAAGAGGAAAATATCAAAACTAGAACAAACTTTTTTCTGTCAGTCTAGTTCCAATAGAGCAGATAACTTTTTCAAATTGAAATCGCGAACTATTTGTGAAGAAATTTAAGGTTTCGACCTTTTAAAACCGAAGGTTTCATTTGTTTTGACGTAGACTATGTCTAACGGTACGGGTAGGGTGTCAAATGAAAATCTGAAAATAACGACCGTCACGTAATATCGTTATAAATTAATTAGTTATAACTCAATTAATGCTCTATAGCTTTTCAAGATGTTAACAACGATCGATTGAAGTGTCAAGTGTATCTTTGAATATTTGTAAACTATTGAAAATAAGGCAAATAAAAGGGGATGTCTTATAATTTTGTTTTGCTGGCTGAATTTACCAAATGCACACTACTTCACTGTCACAGATTTCAGATGTGAGCAAGGGTCGGAGTAGCACATTTTGAAGCACATTATGTTGAGTAAGCTTCTGTATAACTAAAGTATTATAAAAGTATTTCCAACCGTTATAAAACTGTGTTACTTGGGGCAGGTCTCATATGCAGCAATTAACGATATAAACATGAGAGATACCTCTTATACCTTCGCAAATTTCCTCATTCGTTCGGCAGTATTGAAGCTGTGCGGAGCGATGGGGAGCCAGTATTGGATTGGCAGCTGCTGGTGAACAATGGGGAGCAGCCGTTGGACAGAAAAACGATGGCTCAGTAGGCTGTGACTAGGCAGCCATGGGTTATGCAGTCGTATGCTAGGCAGTAGGTTGGCCAAGCCAGTGATGAATTTGTAGTCAGTCGGATAGGTGCAAGTATGATTATGCTTGTGAGCGTGATAAATTTGTTGCCATCTTTAAGTTACCTGCACGTCAATTGGTGGCCAAGAAATAGTTACATCATTTCTTATTGGTTTTGAATTCTCCAAGAGATCCTCAACAGCCTATAACGCTATTCGAATTATTGTCTCCAGCTGGTCGATCATATCACCACATCTATCACAGCCAACACAACTGTTGCCTTGTTGTCATATGAACATCTAAAACCAAACGTCCTTTTTTAGGGCCACCAAATGATTTAAAAGAACGAATAAAATAATTTTCTAAAATATTTTCATATATTTTGTTCTTGTATTATCGAGATTTCCAGCCTCGGGCTGGTTTATCTTCCGTCGTAGTCACTCAAACACTTTCTTGGGTGTTTTTCGTTATTTGTCCAGGGGTGACTTCCACTACGCCCCACATACTTTCTTTATAATGACAATTCAACGTCCAATAACAAAACCAACTGCCTTCCAATGTTTCGTAACGAGAGTTGACTTATCTGGACATATTAATGCATCAAACGGTTTAGCATAGTCTACTATCGAACTTGTTTTTGAACTTTGGTTGGAACAAATTCCAACCTGCGATATCCGAACTTATTGTCAGTGCAAACCTCAATCCAATATAAATTTAAAAAAAACAAACGGATGTTCAACACACAACAAGCCGATCCAATCTTGATAACCGATCCAGGTTAGAACTGAATCAAAAACAAATTTGCTATGCCACAGATGACCAAATATTGTGTAAGAAAATTGAAGGAAGATAAATGTTAAATATTACCGATTTTTTATAGTAACTTACTCAAAATTGGGTATCTTTTTGCGTTTTAATTCACAGAATACTTTTAAAAAGTCATGCAATTTACCAATTTACAATAATTACGTTAGCGTTTGGAAAAATATGGCGACCAGGTTGCTTCAGTGGGGATTTTTTTTAAAGCAATTTTGGTTAATAAATAACGTCCAATTTTGAAAAATTAACATTACCTCATATGTCAGTAAAATCAATGTTTATTATCGTTTAATTTTACCGATATTTTGAGTATTGTAAACAATACCCAATTTTTGGTAAAATAAATACCTAATTTTAGGTATTCTCATTTTTACATGCAGTGAATCAAAGCAAACACAAAAATTATAGTACAGCTAATCGAAAGAAAGGAGGTACTCTACCCATGTAAGCAATAAGAAGTTCCAAAACATCTTTACGGTAACCTATCAAACAATTAAGTCACCTTAAATGTAATATAAATGCCGCTTTTGGTCCGATATATGGCTGCTTTACTGCAATGCTGTGATAATGCTTCAAAAATGCTATTTTGCATCCGAAATGCTTATTAAAGGCTACAAGCATTTAAATAGCACTTGCAATCCAACTTATCAACCGATAGCATTCAAGATATCATGCTTGTAGCATCAAATGGGGTTCTAAAGCAGTGAGCCAGTTATAAATCGCTAGTTTCCATATTGATTGTTGGTACAGCTTCGTGTTTGGGCTATTCTGCACAATATGTCAGCATATAGGGTTAGGGGATGTAATGTTACCCTAGCCCCTTCATTCGGCCTATGTACCTAATCGACAAATGAACGAT
Organism: Aedes japonicus; assembly: GCA_034211315.2. Taxonomy (NCBI): domain Eukaryota; kingdom Metazoa; phylum Arthropoda; class Insecta; order Diptera; family Culicidae; genus Aedes; species Aedes japonicus. Next base: position 354,868 of record JASCZW010000694.1, on the reverse strand, counting down.
GACAACATGGTGATGTACATGTGCTTAAGTAATTGAAAACGTTCTCATTACCTTATGGTGATGTAACTGTCCGAAATTAACGATTTACTTAACTTTATAGTCGGTATAGACATGATCTCGTAACTTAAGCTGACACATTTTCTGCACGATCTTCAAATGTCCTAAATGATGTGACTTAATTCGAAATCTATCGTCATACAACTTAGATATGCAGACAATAGTCAGAAGTTCCAAATTAAGTTTACAAATAGAAAGATTAATTGGGATTGTGCAGGAGAACCATAGCCTTAATATTAGGAAAAGCTTATTTTATGTGTTCCTAACTATGGCTTATTATATTCATTAGGTTGTTTACCATTGGCATTGGAAAATATGCATTAAAAGTTAATCAGAATGTGGCTCTACATTTTCCGAATAGAATATCGTAAGCTGAATGTACGCAAACAATCCCGTATTATTTTAGTTATAATGTTTTGAATGGTGTGCGGTCGATAGAATGGGACACATACCCTATGTTCACATTGATCTCCATTATGCGTATCTCTCTTTAATCTTTGTTTTAAGTGGTCTCCCGGAATTTCCGACCTTTCTTGTCCCTTTATATACCGATATTTCTTAATTGACAGTAAACTCGGCCCTGATCAAGAGTAAATACCATATTTTTGGTTAAAAGGGCCGGAAGTCTGGCAAAAAAAAAACGAAATATTGTGAAATAAAATGTTCTACTCGTAGCTTGTTGGCAAACACAACCATGCTCAGTGAGGTGCAATACGTGGAAGTTAAATTCAAGCTTCCGTAATTCGTACGAGACGAAATTATAAATTTTAAGTTGTAAAGGTGACAACGAACTTTATTTTTATAAATTGACAGTGTAATTTAAAAAATGAATATTACAGAAAAAAGCATTGACGTTACTCTGTTTTGTGCTCGTAGTATAATGACACATTAAATCTTAGCAAGATGTAGTATTTAGTGTTTTATAAGCACATTGGTATTGATCACTCATTTTCTTCAGCAAGAGAGCAGAACTATATATATATGCAGCTATTTTCCTCCAGGTTTACAATACAATCAGGCTTATTCTGCGTGTATTGTGAGATTAGACACTTGCTCTCTCATGAGATCAACTAAAATCACTCTCCGTGCAAATCAAACGAAGAGTCACTTCACTATAGACAAATCCAGGTTGAAAAAAGGAGAAGACACCGAGTTGTGATAAATCAGCAAAAAAATATGTATACATCTTTTGTGCGGTTTTGGATTTTTCTTCCATCATACAACAAACTGCTTTTAATTAAAATTTCAATTGAATTTTTTATAACTATTTCAAAAAAATTGTCCTATACTTTAACATGGCAGCTGTCAGATTTATCACCTCTCGGTGTCTTCTTCTTCTTTCAAGTTGGATTCGTCTATTAGCGACTGTTGTAACCTCGTATGTCAGAGTGAGTCGTCTCGTTTTACAAGTCACGCAGAATAGGCCTGAAGGTTATCAACATAATGTATTCGTTGAAAAAAAAAAAGGAGATCTTGTATAATTAGACGCCAATCAAGATAGGTTTCAAAACCATGCTAAGGAATGCGCATGGGTTTTTGCCAAAACACCACGGATATCAAGATGACTATTACCTAACGATATTCAGCGAAAATATGAAACTACAAAAGTCCCGTTCAGTTTAATTTAGAATTGTCTGTTTCTACGAATAATATGTTTCATATACTTGTTTTTGGTGACTTTTAACACGAATCATAAGGGGCCACAGATAGCTCAGTCTGTAAAAATCGGTGACGCCGGGTTCGATTCCCGCTTTGGTGGAAGGAATTTTTCGAGTTGAAAATTTCCTCCACTTCACCGGGCACATAATACCATTATGCTTGCCACACACCATACACATTAATGCATTGGTGGGTATAACGTGCTTAAATAATAACTGTGGAACTGTGCTTCTACAATGCTAAGTGTATCAGGCGAAAGCTCGTTGGAAAGTGCATCAAAGCCAGTCAGAAGACAAATTATTGCAATAAAAAACTATCATTAAAGACAGTGCTGCTAACCTCAGCCATCCCATGTTCACACTCAAATAGTTTGCTTTAACGTTAAACAGGACGGGATTCACTAAGGCAGCCAACACCTCGATGTTTAGGAAATGCAAAATCTCATTATCTTCATCACACATGGATTCGAACATGTGTCAGTACAGTACAAAATCTCATTATCTTCATCACACATGGATTCGAACATGTATCAGTACATGTGATTATTCGGTGCAAGCATTCCGAAGCAGTTTCTGCTAGTTCGATGCGGTAAAAACCAATCAATATCATCCCCATTCACGTCGGAAAGCAGAATGAGAATGTAAGTTTAGCAGTTGCCAGTATCCAATTTTTGAATTACTGTGTTATAACAGAGTAATTTTCAAAATTGTGTTCAAATGCTACGTGCATTTATCATTTAATGAACTAATAACTGAATGTTTGTAACGGTTCACTGCCTTTACATACATTGAGAAATTTTCATCATAAATGTATTTGTCAGAGTCACATTAAGATTCATGGTCAGCATAAGGCGTAGAAAAGTTAATGTAGATTTAATTGCTTTGAGCTTATACTGACCATTTGTAATATTTTGACGCAGGATGAATTCTCACTAATACAATTTAACTGCATAATGAGATTATTAGTGTCTAATTATAATATAAAAATTGCCCGCCTCATCAATCCCCTGTGGCTTAAATAAACTTCCAGGAGATATCGGTGTGATTTTTGGCCAACAAGAGAACCATTCCACCTCGATGTGCGGTTGGATTAAGGGGAAACCATGTAATTTATGTAACTGCATCAGGCGATATCTTTTTATTGCTTCTTCTATCTCTCATGACATTATTCCATCTGTAAAGGCCTTAAGAAGAAATTTTCTTAATTCAATTCCCAACAACGATATCAACTGCAACGACACCAGCCCTCTCAAGAGCCAGCCGAGCACTCGTTACCTGGCTCGGTAGAGGAGTGTGCGCCTTTATTTTATGTTCTCTCGTTGCATCGTCCAGAGTGCAGCAGCAGAACATTGCAACTGATAATGGAAACGTGCCTCTACCGAGCCGGTCTCTTGCCGGCGTGATCTGTTGAATCGATTTATGAATGGCTGAGCTCAAATGCATACTTGCAGTGTTGGGTTTCAGCTTTAGACTGAGCAGATAGAAGAGCCACACGAGTACTTGCTCCTAAGACTGCTGAGAAACAGAGAGAACCATCTGCCGAACAGCGCATGGAAAGAGAGTGGTACGAACCGAATAGTCACCGTGCAAGCCGAGGCCCTATTGTATCACTATTCAAACTATATAATGTGGTGATATACGAACGCTTAAATCAGTTTTCATTTTGCTCGTGCACTGAAAGCATCTTACTAAAGTGTTAAACTGTAGAACTTTGCTTCTCAGGTTCTATCTACGCTGTCGCAGGAAGGCAATTCATCATCTGTCAAGAGTCATCGTTGGTCAATAGTCCATTTGATTCAACCCAAATAATTCTCGGCGATGTCAAGTTGAGAGACAGTGCTAAAAATCTACAAGTGCAAGAAGCCGAAGCCGTGTGACGAGCAAATCGAGTTTTGCGTCAGCAGTAATTAATCAGTTGCCTCGAACGATCCATTTAATGTCAGTCAGAGCGGAAAGTATATTATCAGAAGAAAAGCTTCCAATTATCATCAACTGGGTGTGTTTATATGCAAACATATTTTAATGAATCCTTGCAAACGCGTTACATAGAGTATAACGTACTGTGTCCTCAGAGGTCAAAAATTAATCCGCAAAGCAACTCGAGTTGCCGCACAACTGAGTCCCAGTTTGCACTAACAGGAAGTGTGAAAAAGTTTAACATAACGTACGCTTGCGCTACAGTTGGCCATATGTTAACCTACGCTCAAAAAGTGAATTTACCTGAATTAATGCAGCTGAATGTGCTGATAAAACACCTCATAAACTCTAATGTTACATAACGAAAGCTAGAACTCGTATATTCTTTACTGACAAGTGGAAGAATTGTTTACAAGCACAAAGTCAGTGCAACTCCAATCGGATAGCGTATACAGATTAATCAGCCAGTCAAGACTTACTCGGTGAAAAAAAAGTAACGCGGTTTTTTTCCCCATCCCGACCGGAAAAGTTCAATTCGAATAGGTAAGTACCAACCATCTGCAAGATTCCTCTGTTTAACATAGTTTGACATCATCCGATGCCAAACGATTAACGCTATTGCCATACGTGGCAGAGTTTATTAGTATCAATCAGTTATCTATCTTCCGGAACGAAACGCGACGCTTGTCACGTGAACAGAATTCCTTTCGCTCTTATCGCATCTTCTGCGCTTTATAGTACGGAACCTCGAATGTGTACCACGCCAGCTTACTACAACGTTCTAAATATAATAAAAGTTGTCCAAATTTTTCAAACTCAATGAATATAAAGTTCATTCACGGGAGAGCACATGTTCACCAACACATGCGTATCGCTAGGCAGGTGGTGTGGCGGCTAGACAAGCTGAGAGAAATTCAACCACAAAGAGATAGAGAGCGATACATAGTTTAGGAGAATGGAAGAAAAACGGTTGTAGATATGGCTGATGCAATTCAAAAAGAAAATTTCATAGATCTAACCATTTCCAAGAAAAGAGAAGAAAAAAACTGACCGTTGGTATCAAAATCTAAAAGATGCGCATTTTTCTTTCCCTTCCTTCCAGGAATTATGAATCTCAAAATTCTGTATCTACTGGTCTCGCTGGCCATGCTAGCACCGCTGATCAACGGACGAGCGGTGGACCTTGAGCAGGATAACTCACTCTCTGCGTCGTCATCATCTTCATCTGGACCACGAATGACCCGACCCAATTTCGTAAAAATTACATCGCCTCCCCCAGCACAAATCACGCAGGTTCGAGGTACTACCATTGAGCTCGAGTGTGAGGTGATGGGCTCGCCAACTCCCTATGTACAATGGGTTCACGGCAGCGGTCAGACGGCAGATGTAAGTCATCAAATCCTAACGATCAATCATGACAAAAAAATTAATTGACTTTTCTTTCATTCCTCTCTTTCTACAGTGGGACGATGCAACCATGAACATCATTAGCGAAAGCAGCCCTACGACAATGGCCCGTGTAGTATCTCGATTAGTATTGGACCATTCGTCACATGCTGCTGAAAGCACATACACTTGCATTGGCCGATCGGGAGGTCAAATCGCTGTTGCCTCAACCACTGTCTATCACGTTGAAGCACCTCGCTCCAACTTCACGGACATGATCAAACCTGGTCACCATTTGTTCATGCATCTAAAGGCAGCTCGTGTTACGCTGCACTACAAGGCATTATTTGAGTACATGGGGTCAACAGTGGTACTGCCGTGCAAGGCAGTTGGTCGTCCGCTACCCGAAATCACATGGAAAAATGAAGAAGGCAACGCCGTTGGAAGCATGCAAGATCCACGCTTCCGTACGCTTCCCACCGGAGAGCTTATCATCAACGATCTCCGATGGGCCGACATGGGATCATATACCTGTGTCGTCAAAAATGCCATTTCCAAAGATGAAGCGGAAACCTTCCTCTATCCCATCCGACCTAATTAACGTACACCATTCAACATGACAAGTTGGAAACTCTCTTGGACTTTGAATAATGCAACCGAAATCACTATTAAACCATAAAGTTACTATTTTCAACAGTCAGTAGATAACACTTATGCCATTTACCATTTACTTAACTTATTTTTAAACATATAGGGCGCAAACGATATCAATTATTTATTTAAACAACTTTGAAAAAGTATTTGAATTACTCTTGAATATTAGCTAATAAGTTTAAATTTACTAGAAAACGGCCAGATGGCAAAACACAACCGTGAAATCTTGTCATTACACTGTTAACTGTAAATAGAATCGCTAGGAATGGGCGGAACCCGTTTATGAAATGATCTTAATACAGCATATTTGGTGCATGAGGAAAACAAATCTCTACGTACAATAAAACTTTTCGAAAGAAAACAACTCCACTGCCTTTCACTTTCCGTTTTTCGGGTTAATCAGAAATTCAGAGTAGTAGAAAAAAAATTGGTTCACAGATTGGAAATGTTTACGTTTACTCGTTTATGTTTACGCAGGTCATCGTGGCAAATTGATTTTTCATAGCACGTGAATAGAAAAAAAGCATGATTTGTAATCTTGGGGTTTGTCAAGAAAAAAAATATCGATATTGACTTCAGCGACGATTTACATTATAAACTAGCTGATCCCGGTGCGAGCGTTGCTACGCCTGCAACTAAATGAATGAGCATTACATAGAACTGACGCTTTTTTTAATGAGTTTTTTTTTTGAGTAATAAGGAGTTCAAACTTCTATCAGAACATTCTTCTTACCTAGACAATACACAGTTTGTGGCTTAGTTACCTGGATAATTCTCAGGATTGGTTGAAAATTGTGTTTGAATTCACCACAGAAACATTTCTTGCATTCAAAAAACCCCGCATGCCATTTTTGATTCCATTTGCTTGATTAGTTCTCAAGCTATGCAGAAATTTGTGTTTCATTTGTATGCGAGCCGGAAGGGGGAAGCGGTCTCAAACAATCATAAGAACCTTCCCCAGCCCCAAAAATACCTGCATACATATTTTCACTCCGATCGGTCAGACAGACAGTCAGACAGAAATCCATTTTAATATAAATAAAAATCCTGTTTCCAATGTGGTTTCATTTACTTGAATAGTTCTCGAGTTATGCAGAAAATTTCGTTTCATTTGTATGAGAGCCCCCCCCCCCTTTCAGAGGGCAAAGTGGTCTCAAACCACCATAGAAATATGTCTGGCCTTAAAAAAAATCCACATGCCAAATTTGATTCCATTTGCTTTATTAGTTCTCGAGTTATGCAGAAAATTGCGTTTCATTTCTATGGGAACCCCCTCATTAAGAGGACAGAGTGGCTTTAAACCACCATAGGAATATGTCTCTCCTTCAAAAACCTCCATATGCCAAATTTGGTTCCATTTGCTGGATTAGTTCTCGAGTTATGCAAAAATTTGTGTTTCATTTATATGGGAGATCCCTCCCTCATCTTTTAGAAGGCGGAGGGGTCTCAAATCATCATAGAAACATTTCTCTCCTTCAAAAACCTCCATATGACAAATTTTGTTCCATTTTCTTGATTAGTTCTCGAGTTATACAGATTATTGTATTTCATTTGTATAGGAGCCCCCCCTTTCAGGGCGAAAAGGAATCTGAAACCATCATAGAAACCTTTCTTGCCTTTAAAACCTCACACATGCTAAATTTGGTTCCATTTGTTTGATTAGTTCTTGAGTTATGCAGAAAATAGTTTTTCATTTGCATGGGAGCCACCCTTTCTAAAGGCGGGAGGGGTGTCGAACTATAATAAGATCCTTTCCCGTACCCAAAAACCCCTGCATACAAATTTGCATAGTGGTAGGGATAGTTCTCATGTTTGGTTTAAATTTGTGTTTCTTATGTATGGTACTCTTTTCAGAGTGAGGAGAGGTCTTAAATTACTACAAAAACATTTCTTGCCTTCAAAAACTCACCCATACCAATTTTGGTTCCATTTGCTTGATTAGTTCTCGAGTTATGCAGGAATTTGTTTTTCATATGCATGGGATTCCACCCTTTCTAGGGAGGGGTCTCGAACTATCATAAGATGCTTTCCCGGACCCAAAAACCACTGAATACAAATTTGCAAGCAGTAGGTATAGTTCTCATGTTTGGTTGAAATTTGTTTCATTTGTATGAGAGCCCCCCTTTTTAGAGGGAGGAGGGGCTTTGAACCATCATAAAAACATTTCATGCCTTAAAAAACTCGTCCATTCCAAATTTGGTTCCATTTGCTTAATCATTTCTCGAGTTATGCAGAAATTTGGGTTCCATTTGTTTGAGAACACCCCCTCCCCCCTTCCTCCTCATATGACGGAAGAGTCTCAAATCACCATAGAAACATTTCCCTCCTTCAAAAACTTCCACATGCGAAATTTGGTTCCATTTCTCTTATTAGTTCTCGAGTTATGCAAGGATTTGCGTTTTATTTGAATAGGTTCCCCCCCTTTCAGAAAGGGGAGGGGTCTCAAATCAACATAGAACAATTTTTTGTCTTCAAAAACCACCACATACTAAATTTGGTTCCATTTGCTTGATTAGTTCTCGAGTCATGCAGAATAGTATATTTCATTTGTATGGGAGACCTCCACCCCCCCCCCCCCTTTAGGATGGGAAGGGGTCTCAAACCAACATAGAAACATTTTTTGTCTTAAAAAACCACCACATGCTAAATTTCGTTCCGTTTGCTTGATTAGTTCCCGAGTTATGCAGAATTTTGTGTTTTATTTGTATGTGAGCCCCCCCCCCCCCTTTATGACGGGGAGGGTTCTCAAGCTACCATAACAACCTTTTTTGCCTTCAAAAACTCACACATGCAAAATTTGGTTTCTTTTGCTTGATTAGTTCTCGAGTTGTGTAGAAATTTGGGTTTCATTTGTATGGGAGCCCCCCTTTTCAGTGAAGGGAGGGGTCTCAAACCATCATAAGATTGTTCTCCGGTCCCAAAAAAATCTGCATACTAAATTTCACGCCGATCGGTCCTTCCGCTCGCGAGTTAAATCGTGACAAAGGAAACCCCAACTCATTTTTATGATATACATAGATACGTGTTAGTTTGGATGCAGCTAAGCAAAACATTTAAAGTGAGATGCCATTTGGAATAATTTCGGCGCCAACATTAGAGTAGGGCAAATCTACTTTTGTAAACAATTGCTTTAGTTTGTCATTTTCTCTTGAACCAAAGGGTACAAACACAAATTGAGCACTCTTTAAGGGAAAGTAGCTTTATCTTTATCCGCTGATAAAGAAGGAATTGTATTCAACTTCCGATAAATTAGCAGACAAAGTGGTTGTTTACAAAAGCAGATTCACCCTAATCAAATATTGGCGCTGATTAGTTTGTTCTCTAAGGCAGAACATATTTTATTTCAGTTTATTTATCTCCAGAAAGTGAGATCTAGCTCTTCAACTAAATTTCGTTCCTATCGTTTAGTTTAATCGTATATAATCTAATTGGAATTCCAGTTAGAAAAACGTTAAAGTTATGACGTTACCAACATAAGCTTTAAGCTTTATCTACATTTATGGGTTATTTTTTGTCTTCTGCGTTACAGTTTGCTCGAGACAGGATGGTTTTACGTTGCATTACCAAATCGGGGATGTCAATCAATTTGAACAGATAGAACAGAATGAACAGACCGGATCAGGAATCCGGAATTAAATAGATTAATCGTTTCAGTTCCGTCGGTAAAATCTAAGGTAACAGATGGTTCACTTTATGTTATATTCCAAAAACCTGGAGGGAGATACGGGTCATTTTTATTCCGAAGGCTGGGAAAAGAGATAAAACATCCCCAAAAGCTTTTCGACCGATAAGTTTATCCTCAATTATTCTGAAAACAATCTAAAAGATAACAAATGCCTACGTTAAATAAATATTTTTGAAGAATTTTCCTCTGAGCAAATCCCAATTTGCATACCGAAGCGGAAAGTCTACTAACTTTTATATTTAAAAAATAGACAAAAATTGCCGATTTTTCATGGGTTTACCTTCACCCTCGCTGACAAAAGTACCCATGCAGCATCAATCATAGTAACTCATGAGTCAGCAGACAAAATTTGGCAGTTCTATCAATCAAACTCTAACCGTGATAGCAAAATCAGTGCAGCAACTCCGTTCAGAAATGTGCGCGTTCAAAGAACGTCAACCCATCGCGTCGAAAACGGACATCGTGCGACACTTTTGTGGACGCTGGATACGCCAGTTCCGACATCTTTAACATCTTGGCACTATCAGACAACAATCAGAGCATCGAAAGAAAGCCCGGTTCCGGACAGCCGACGACCCTGAGCGACAAGAACCTCCAAAGAAAGCTAAAGTGGAAGACCGGTGACAATCAGCGAGAAGGGGGTGTCAAAGCCCACCCAACGTCCCCCAGCTGCGTCCCATCGAGAATATCTGGGCCAACCTGAAGCGTAAGATCTACGCCAACAATTTTGTCCCAAAAACTGAGGAGGAATTGATAAATAAACAAAGAAAGAACTCAAAAACATGCCGACACGCATGTTTTCATCAGCCATGGCGAATGTTTCGGCTAACTGCTCGCAAGGAAGTTTTATTTTTTTCCAAGTAGGATTAAAAAATTACTTTTCATGGGAAATTTATCGAAAGCAATTATCTGTCTTAGCTTTTTTTTTATCACCATCCGAAAAAGTCCATTTTTTTAATGCAAACGGTAGACGCTTTGACAAAGAAATAATAACTTGGATAGATGCGATGCTTACAATTCGAGTGATGTTTGCAGACTTCGGTGTATCGAGATTGGAAGTCAGACCACAGATGGGATGCCCACAAGGTGAAGTTCTGTCGCACTTGCTTTGGTCGCTAGTAGTTCAAGATCGCTTGAAAAAGTTAACCGATCTTGGATTTGAAGTAGTTGGGAGTTTGTGTCATCGTGCGCGGAAGGCAAGAAAATATAATTTGAAGCCGAATGCAATCTGCATTGAATGATTGAATCTTTCTTCAAAGTGGTGCAAAAAAAAGGGGCCTGGGTCCGTCAAAAACGGTAATGATACTGATTTTTCAACTGAATTGAAATAACTCGGTGTTAGTTTAGACAGAAAACTCAACTGGAACTCACATTTAGATAGTGTTATTCATAAAGGAATAACTGCTTTTTGGGTCTGCAAAAGTACATTTGGCAAAAAATGGGACCTACCTCCAAAAATGATTAAATAAATTTACACCAGCATAGTAAGGCCAAGAGTTACATAAGCCTCTTTAGTGTGGTGGCAAAACACAAAAGAAGTAACTGCTCAGAAAAAAACTGGGTAAAGGGTGTCCACAGTTAAATTGCATCACTTTTAATAAGCAGTAACATTTCGCCCTTTGGGTTGATTTCAACGAAATTTTGGGTGAAATGATCTCAACGTGCATTGTTTATACTGCGTGAGTTTCATTGTGAAATTTGTCATAGTTTCGAAAATGGAGTCGAAGGAACAGCAAGTGCGCGAGAACATTTTGCACACGCACCTCGACAACCCACTTCTATCGCACCGAACCATCGCAAAAATATTGAAAATTCACCAGTCAACACTGTCTTGTGTCATAAAATGTTTCGGGGAACGTTTAACTGTCGATCTAAAGAAGGTGGGTGGTAGAAAAAGTGTTCCGTACAGTATGAAGGATCACAACCGAGTGGTGGCTGCCTTTAAACGCAAACCCGACTGTTCCGTTCAGGGTTTCGCGAAAAAGCTGCACTTGACCAAAAGTTTCGTGCATAAAGCCAAGAAACGAGCCAAGCTCCGTTTATTCAAAGTTCTGAAAGCTCCAAACCACAATGAAAAACAGAAAAGGACAGCTAAAACACGTGCGCGTAAGGGAAGGTCCATTAATTATGTCACCCAGTAAGGGAGAGGGGGGGTTTTAGAAAACGTGACGATCCATACAAAAAAAATTTGAAGTTCCATACAAAAAATGTGACAAGGGGGGAGGGGTGGTTATAAAAATTCATTTTTGCGTGACGTAATTAATGGACGTTCCCTAAGCTTTACGCACAAATGTTGACGAAAACACACTGCTGCATCATGGACGATGAAACACACATAAAAGCGGACTTTAAGCAAATTCCCGGCAACCAGTATGTGACTGCGAAAGACAAGTTCGATGTTCCAGGGTCTCTTAGGAAACAGCAAGTGTCAAAGTTCTCCAAGAAATTCATGATTTGGCAGAGCATTTGTTTGTGTGGTAAACGGAGCAAGCCTTTCGTGACAACTTCAACTGTGAATGATCAAGTATACATGAATGAAAACGACTGCTTCCGTTTCTTTAAACACACATTGTTCCTACAATTTTTGGCCGGACCTAGCCTCTTGTCACTACTCCAAGGATATTTTGGAGTGGTACAAGACGAATCGTGTTAATTTCGTCCCGAAGGATCTCAATCCCCCAAACACTCCAGAGTGGCGGCCAATTGAAAAATATTGGGCTATAATGAAGCACGAACATCGTAAGCATCCCAAAGTTGTCACTACAGAACAGGATATGTTGAAGTCATGGTTAAAAGCGGAAATAAATGTCGGTTCAAGCGTTGTACAAAATCTTATGCGTGGTATTAAGAAGATTTTGCTTTTGGATTTGGTAAAGAAATGCAGTGAAATAAAATACTTAAACTAAGATTACACATTTTTTCTATTCCCTGAATATTTCATGACAATCGGTTGAGAGACTTGATTTTGAGGACGAGTTTAACGTGATGCAATTTAACTGTGGATACCCTTTAAGTTGCAAAGACTAGCATGTCTTTCAATAAACGGGGCGATGCATAGCACATCATCGATGGCGCTAAATGCCCTTCTGAATTTACTACCATTTCATAAATTTCTAGAGTTGCAAGCAGGGAAAACTTTTCAACAAATGATACGAGCTGACGGGAATCAAAAAGGAATATTCCAGCGACAAACTCAATAGTAGACTGGATGCCGATGAAGGCAAACTATGAAATTCCCTTCAAAGTGGTCTCAACAAGAAGCTACTTATGGGAACAAGGTGGGCCAAGTCTTCGTCCGGGCTCTATTGTGTTTTTCACAAATGGTTAACAAATGAACAAGAAAACAGGAAATGGGGTGTTTGGTCCAGGGATAAAACAATGTACTCCTATGGGACAATATCCAACATTATTTCAAGCGGAAATTTATTCAATTATTGTAAGTGCCTTAAGTGAAAGTATACACAGAAAAAAATCTTGTAGTAAAAACTACCATTTTTCCCAACTATGCCTATCAAAACTACCATGAAATTTCAGTCAAATTTACTACGTTTATGGTAAAACCTTCAACAGTTGTAGTATATTTGACAGAACTCATATGGTAAAATCAAACGCATTTATAATCAGCTGAAATTTGTTGGTGTTTGCGGCTACTTTAACCCTCGAAATGGTAGTTTCTACTGCGATTGTTTCTTGAGTGTAGATTCGCAAATTTTAGTAATTGTTCAGATAGCTTAGCAGCTTTAAATGCAGTTAAAGCATATACTTGTCAGTCAATATATATTAGTTTAAGAATGCATTCTATTATTGAAGCAATTGGCAAGTGGGAACGAAGTCAATTTGTACTGGGTTCCCGAAAATTGCGGAATAGCGGGTAGCCTAGCGAGGGAGGGCTCCGAAGCTGCTTTCACAGGTCCGGAGCCATTCTGTGGAGTTGCTGATTGTTCTCTAAGGATGGTGAAAATTTTCCCGTACCAACTCCAGACTTAGGATTTCCTTCTCAATCGGTCGTTGAAATCAATTGTTTATCGTTGGCTTGCAGGCCCTTTTCAAACGTTTATCTAGATTGAATGCGTTCTCAAAATTTTAAAAAACCACAACCAACCACAGTTGAGCCTTATTTAGATGTACAAGAGACAGACACAACGTTGGGAAACAGTTTTCTTTCGGGAGCTAATAACGCGGTATTATTACTAACGCAAAGGCAAAATACGAAAGTACAATTTTATTTACTTCTATGTTACAGAGTAGAATACAGAATGAAAAGTTCGCTTCGATGACGCTGGCGACAAGTCTGACAACGTGTGGGAGTAACGAGCCGAAATTGATTTGTTCAAACTTATTTCTCCTTGGTAGCACATGTCCCGCACAAAGTGGTGGCGCATATCTATATTCTTAGAGTGTTTGCTCAAGCGGTCCGAGCTTACAAAGCTAAAACATCTCTGGTTATCTTCATAGACCCTTGCATGTCGATCTTGTACCTCGTGCTATCATTCAGCAGTCCGTATCCAAACCAATTCTCGGCAGATTTCAGTCAGCGCGTAGTATTTCGCTTCCATAGAGGACAGAGTCACGGAACGCTACTTTCTGCTTATCCAGTTGATAGCCCCATCGTTGAAAAAAATCACACATCCCGTTGTTGACTTCCTGGTAGACACGTCCCGAGTGAGCGTCGGAATACGCAACTAGAACGACATCAACTTCTCTCGACTGTATCGGCCGCATAACAAGTTTCCCATCGGATGTTTTGTTGAGATAACGTAAGATTCTTTTCGCCTCCAGTTGTAGTCAGAAAAACAGCGCACTCTCCGGCCGAGCTGTTACAGCAACATACAGGAGTGCACCGACCAAGCTTCGGTAGCATTCATCATCCGAAAGTGGATCTCTGGTCTCCAAATTTCCGGGGTATCCTACATGCATCGCCGTGCAACTTGGCTTTGCGTCCGCCATCGTGATTTTCATAAGAGTTCTTTCGAGTTACCTTCGTAGACTTATCTAGTAGATTCCACAGTCCCCACCAATCTTCATACCAAGGAAATAACGAGCCTTTCCAAGGTCAGAAATGTCAAAAAACAACTGTGAGCCACGGTAAACCCATATACTAACTCTAAGACCAGTAGGTCCCATACAAAAACGATTTTTATCTTGGCTCAGTCAGTACTAGGACATCGGTCCCAAGCTCGGTCCCAAGCTTAATAATGCACCCCTAATAATGAACTCACACGAACACACTCTCAAATACTCTGTCAAAATAACACAGCAAATCAAAACAAAGGCGCAAATATGTATAGCAAGGTGCTGGCTTCAAGGTGTACTTCGGATCAAGGGGTTCTACAACAGTGAACCAATTTCAAATCGCTAGTTGCATATTGATTGTTGGTAACATTCCTGGCCATGCAGTGTGCACCGCTGAAAAAAAAACTAAAAAAAAAAACATTTCTGCATTTCTGCAGACTAGAGATTACATGACAGCTTATGGGAGCGCATGAATCGACGCAATGCGTTTTTTAATCGGGTCGGTTTGCGCGGATTACTAGCCGGCATGTAATCTCGCCGCGGCGATTTTTCGCCGCGGTTATGGAAGTCTGCAGAATTCCTAGAACAAATGTAGGGGTTTTTTTTTCATTAGGGCGAATCTGAAATTGAGACTCTCTTTGATTACTTTCTCTTTCATTCATATTCCATTCAGCTTTACGTTTTTCATTCTACTATTTGTAGAGTATGCTAGCCATGTTGTGTTTATATCAGTACTAAAGAATCTCTCAAAAGTTTTATAATGGCGCTGTAATAAATTAAAGAGAGCGAGAGAGGAGAGAATCTCTCATTGTTAGATTCACCCTATTGAAAAAAAAAACGTAGAAATGGTGTTGGTTGAACTGTCATTGACTCTCGGGATTTGGCAACACATTTTTAGTGCTACACTCTAGTAAGGAAAAAACCATATGAAATTTACGCATTCCCAATTTAACAGTGACTTCAAAGGAAGGACTCGGTGTGTAGTAGCTAGAGTTTTTTTTTCAAATTTTTAAGAGTGACAACTCATTTTTGCAATGTATATCGCGTCTGGTTCCACACTTAAACGGAAGCAAAAAACCTTAACTTCGGCTGAGAAGGTTAAAATTATTGAAGATTTTGTAGGTGGTGGTGGAACCCATGAGTCTCTTGCCAGAAAGTATGTTGTAGGATCATCGTCTGTGAGACGTTTTTTTTACAAAGTAAGGATGAACTACGAGCTAAACTAGCGAGCTATAGAGAACACGGTGTGGAAAGTCGGAAAAACCTGAAAGAACCACATTTGCCTTTGATGGAGGAATCTCTTTATTTGTGAATTCTCCAGCAACGAGAAACCAGTAATATTGTCACATCCGAAGCTTTAAGGTTGAAAGGGGAATTATTGTTGCGCGAGATTCAGAAACGCGGCCATTATGTCGGAGAAAATTTTGCTTTTCGGATGGTTGAAGGCGACGTTTCAAAAATCGAGTTGGGTTGCACGTAAAGCGTGTAGCAGAGGAAAAGTCTTTCACCGATGTGGCAGCTTACGTTCGGTTCAAGGAAATTTTGGTGGTGAAAATTATCAAAATGGACAAGTTTGCAACGCTGACGAGTCAAGCTGTTAGCATCTCGAAGCGTAGTGCTTGGTCGTGATAAAATGGCTGCGGGGCGGAAATTAAACAAGATGCGCTACACCTTTATGCCATGCAGTAATGTCGATGGCTCTAATGAATTAAAATTATTGTTTATCGGATCCGCTGTCAAACCACGCTCACTTCCAGCAAAAGAATTTTTACCAGTATCTTACTGCAATCCCAAGAAAGCTTGGATGACCCGAGAGTTGTTCAGAGCTTGGTTCTACAACGAGTTTGTGCCATCACTGAGGGAATTTTCTAAGAAATTAAACAAAGAGCCAAAAGGTTGCTTGTGATCGATAACTGCACCGCACATTAATATGGAGGAGACGATCTAGTGTCAGATGACGGATTGATTAAAATAAGTAGATTCGTAACTTTTTACTAACAAACATAGCTAAGTTTTCGGTGGTTTTTCTCCTCAGGTCGTTTATCTACCACAAAACGTCACTTTAGAATGCCAACCCATGGACCAGGCGGTCATCAACGCTGTTAAAATGCGGTATAACAGGAAGCTCATGCTCAAACTGTAACTGATTTTGGAAGACGGAGAGCTTAAGTTCGAAGATCGACTCAAAAAGGTTTCTCTTAACCATAGTATTGACTAGTTGTCTGCCGCATGGGATGAGTTTAGTGCATCTACGATTGAAAATTCGTGGAAAAAAATGATCACCCATTTCCCTGAATGCGAATGGAATTCTGCGGATCCTGGAGAGTCCGACAATAAAGAGAGTCCGACAATAGATGTCAAAGTTCTTGTCACGGCCGTAGACGCTCAAGCCGGCAGCACAACATCAGACGAAGACGTCGATATATGGATAGTGGACCATGTATACGACGAATACCCAAATCCACCTTGGCTCACAAGTGTGGTGTTTACCGATGCAGAAATAATCGATTCTGTGTTGCGTGAGAACATCGATAACGCTCCACACATTAATGATTCAGTTTTGGAAGAATCAACCTACAATACATCAATAGGAAGTGTGGTAGAACTCCAACCAAAACCGGAATTCAATAACGCTATACAATCCGTGGACTGCTTGATCCGCTTCGTGAAGGATGATGTTGCCGAAGTTATCCGTCTCAAATCATTGAGATCAAAGTTGATTGAAAGCGAATGGCGTAGGCGGCGAACAGTTAAAGCCATTAAATTATTTGTTTATCAAACCTTTCTAAAACGCGTTTTTTAATAAATCTACATCATTTTCGATTAATCGTATTTTTTATTAATTTTTTCACTCCTCCACGATTGTTTTATTCCTTCTACTTGCCCCTTGTTAATTTTGACAACAAAAAGTCAAATGCTGATTATTGAAGTTTATTTGCTTTTTAACTGGGCTATAGCCCAGTTAGCGAATGCCCAGTTAAAAAGTAGCCCAGTTAAATAGCACCCAGTTAGCGAACAGTTGCTGTATTTGCGGGACGAATTACCGCCAGGGTTAAAATTCCGTTAAAAATTACAAAGAAGAATTACAAAAAATAGTATTAGGCATCGGCTCTTAACTAATGGTTTCTAATTTCATATTGCCTCTCACGCCTCGGTCGGGCGGCCATGACGCATAAAGGTAGGCAAAGTCCCGTCAAACCATTACAGTTTCGTAGTAGCCACTTTCACTGGCAACGCGAATGAGCGCGTTAGCTGCTAGGATGCAATTTCAGGACCACGACATCTTCAAGAAAAGGAATCGTCGCTCGTGACAAACTTAAAATTGATATTTTGTACTTTTTTTTTCAAAGCTAGGTGCTGCCGGTACGATGTTTTTTCGCGCCAGCTTTTATTGTTTTATTCATTAACTCATACAAAAATTAATAGGACCAGGGCTGGAACAAAGAAAAACATTTTTTTCTACAATGGTATTATTTATTCTGCACTATGACTTTATATATTACATCCATAAAATAACAACATACATTATAAACAACATTTCTTCTAAAATTATATCTATTCCACCCGACTTTTGATGACATTTTTATTTAATCGATAATTTATTTTCTTTGATAAGCCTTTCTACTCATGTCAAAACTTGCGTTATAAAGCGTATTTAATTCTTACTAAACCAAGCGCTTATTTATCAAAGAAGTTTGATTTTTGCAGCCTACATGTTAACGCAAATCTCTCATGTTAACTCTTTCTTTTCTAAGCCGTTTCGCGATTAAATTTTGACTCGTAGTTATGAGTTGCAGTTGTAAAGATATTTGGTAGCCCCTGTTATCAGAGTACGCTCAAAACACACTCTTTTTCAGGTGTCTCACTGTAATTTATTTTCTCAAGGAAAGCTGAAAAGTTAAAATATGATTTCTATGAACCTTTACATGCTGTTGAACGTCTTGTTCGCTCTCACATAGAATGTTGGAAACATTCCAGATCAGCTGCGTTCACCTTCACGACTTGAAAATCGATCAAATGTCATTTGCACATGTTTCAGATGTTGTCTTCTTTTTTTTTAATTGCAATGTATTGCTTTTCTTTTCAACCGGTTCAACGTTTCGACGCAAGTGCACCCAATGACGTCCAATGAAATGGGCCGCAGAAGCCGAACTTCATCACCGTCGGACTTTAAGTACAGGAAGTATGATTGAAGTAGGATAGCGTACTTCGCTACACACTTAGAAAATTTTGCAGTGTTCGGTAATTTTTTACCGAACTTTCAACAGCTGAATAGTTCGGTAATCCGATTCAACGAAATACGGTAAATTTGACAAGTTCCGGCATTGTTCTACCGAATACTGTAAAATTTCACCGAAATCGGTAAATCGGATTACCGAACGTTCAGCTGTTGTAAGTTCGGTAAAAAATTACCGAATACTGAAAAATATTCTAAGTGTGTAGTACAATCGTACTACAATCGTACTACACACCAAATTTCCAAAATTACGATCGGTTCTTTTTTTGCTGAATCTGATCTGTAAATCATAAATTTTACCAAATATTTTGTAAAATATGACATTTTAAAAAATTGCAGCAATCAGAAATACAGAATTTCTGTAATTTACAGGAAACTACCGAAAATTTACAATTTTTCGGTGAACTTGCGTTACCAATAGTTCAGCTAAATTTACAGAGCGTTTCGGTAAATTTTGACAGCTCAGTAGCGAAGTTAAATTTACTGAGCGTACTGTAAAACTTAAAAACTACCGAATCGATTACCGTATATTCAGCTGTTTCATATTCAGTAAAAAATTACAGTATACACTCAGGCAACAAATGCTTATGATTTTCATAAGATACTACCTTTATTGAACGCGATTTGTAAATGGTTTTTTCATCGTTTTCATCATGATTATTATGGCATTTCAGCACGGATCTGAAGTCGAAATTCGTACGACCTTATATTCTATTTTATAAGCGATCTTATGAAATCCGTGTATCAGCATCAATGTGTAAATAAGAAACTCAAGTGCCGTGAAAAAGAAAAGTGGCTACCGAAAGTGAATTGCTGTCAGACCTACCGATTTCTGTTTACTGATGTGTGCACCGTTTACAGAGGAAATATTGTTCAAAAATAAACAATATCTTGCCACAGAAGCTGTAGAGCGTTAAAATGTACTAAAGCTTTATGCGTATTGATACAATGATGGTCCTCTCTTCAATGTACATGAAAAAGGCAATTAATTCTTATATAGAAATAATATTTATTTTTACCGATTTAATAGTAATATTCTAATCTCGTTTTAATTGCACGATAATAGTTGAAATGTTCTAACATGCATAATATACGATCCGGCAAATGCTGTCAACAAACTACGCACTGTTGGGAAAATGCGGTTTCAGCTATCAATACTGTAAAATTTTCTAAAGTATCGGTGTTATGAATTCTCAAACATGGGCCGGAAAAGCAGTAGAGTTTCATTAGAATGGCTTATGATTTTCCTTAACATAGAATCAGTAGGTCTCCTTCATAAGATTATCTTATGAAAAATCGAATGACCATATTATGAAAAATATCATACAACGGCTCACTGAAGTCAATTCATAAAGTACATCTTATGATTTTCAAAGTTTTTCCTTATGTCGAAATTTCATAAGTGTATCTTATGGCGGTCATACGATAAATTTTCTCATTGTACTGTAAAAAAATCCTTGTGTGTAGAAGTAAAATTTCTACAGCAATGTTGCTTTAGATTAAAATATTTATAATTCTGGAGAAGCAAAAATCACAAGAACAAAAAGATATTTTTTTTTTTGAACATAAAAGGACCACCTTAGTTACCACCAAGCCATCTTATTATTGAAATGAAAACTTCCCAAGACAAGTTAAACTTAATGGTTTTCGAGTTATAGTTTTTTGTCGCGAAATTTGCGTCATACCATAGTGCTGTGTCTCAATAGGTATACCGACTCACAAAAAATGTTGGCTACTTTGTTTATATTTCACAAAACGTTAAAACCAAGCCTAATTATGCAGAAGAACGTAAGTCGTAAAAGTAAAACAAACAGAGCTTGTGTCTCCAACTGATTGCTAATAGCATCCGTAATTCATGTGTATCCGCCAATTAGGCAAAAACAATTCATCCAGTGATGAAAACAACAATTCAAAATATTCCTCGACGTTATTCAAATAGTACAGATAGACCGACGTATCTGCTCTTAGAAACTGCATTTGACGTTAAGGAGATTAACCTACTGTAAGCAAGCTAAGCAGATTCCTTCCTTTTTTGAGCATTACGTAGCGACATTTGATTCAAGTGATTGGTTATGTCTATTTAAAAAACTATGCTTGAGACGATTTTAATTGTTTTAAAAAGCTCAGTTAGTTTTAAAACACGTAAACAAGGAGAACACTGAGGAGCTTCTAGTATTACTGACTTTTTAAGTTTACATTAACGAACAAAAGACTGACGAAATGTGTATGCCTTATCGTGGAAAAGAAAGAGTTAGCATGCATTGAGTTGATTTTTTTTTGATTGGCTATGCTATGTTTTAATTTATGGAAGTATGAAATCGGCATTAGAGGGAGGAAATGGTAATAAATAAATATTCAATCGAAAAATTAATACCGCCTTTACAAAAAAACATTAAACATTCAATACAATGTGCTTTTTGTATGCAATAGGTTGCATGATGCCAATCACAGCCAAACTTCCATCGCGAAGTGGTGCTAGCAGGTGGGTGTTGCCACCAGTGGATACTATTGTTTGGGTGGGAATATGCAGCGGAATGTCAAATATAGGTTTTAAACTGAAAAAAAAGAACATGTTAGATTGCGAATACAATAGATGTATTGAAATCCTACCCATACAATCGGCTCATCGTGAGGTCGCCAGCGTCGTCAGATACAACCAAATAATCGGTTGCTGTTGTCAGTCCCGTAACTCGGCCGGAAACATATTTGGAACCTAAATTAACACCATTAATACTGAATACATGAACCGAGTGCGACGTGTCGTCCAGTGCTGAGAATGCAATGTGACCTGTTTGGGAGGATGCGTTAGCATACAGTAAAAAATAAAAAAATATCCATACTTTACCTTGATAGGATAGGGTTATGAAAGAAATCTCTACATTCATACCCGTACAACCTACTGGGTTTATTGTCCTTGCAAATTGACCTTCTTTCACTGTGTACACGTTTACGGTTCCGTCCTAAAATGCAAGATTATGTAAGTATCGAACTTATTGCGCATCTATTGTTATACACTGAGGGTTTTTTTGCCCGGGGGATACTTTACACTTTTAGTATAGAACTGTGTAAAATAAGACTAAATAGAGTTGATAAATTCACACGCTTGAACATTTTATATTGCTTCGATTTTGTTTCTATGCGTTATCATTCCATGCAATGGTCAAAAATACAGTTTTTAAAATTTTGAGTATTGACACCACAAAATTGTGATTTTTTTGAAAAACACCCTTATTACTTTTGGCCCAAAACTTAAAATGTGATTTGAATTAGGGCGATAAGATGTTCCGTTCAGGAGTTATCGCCGAAAACAACCCTTGTAAAAAAAACCATGCAATAAAAAACTTAATGTATATATTGTACGATAAATGTATAATGTTATGCATCTGAAAAACTGTTTTTTACGTAGGACTTCGTCTGTGTTTCAATACTAAGGCACACGTTGCGAGTGCGAAAAGTTGGAGCGTCGTGAAATAATCCCCCACTTTTCACCAACCACCTCGAAGGATGTCCCGGCGTGTCGGAATAAGCTTTCTGTGGTTCAAATTCACCCGCTTTTTAAACTGTGCAGCATGGGCACGAAAATAAGGTGCTCTACGGAGGAAGATTGCCAACCAGTAGGAAATTTCCTGGACACGGAAAAATTAGAGTTTTTCACGCACGATTCTCACAGCAGCAAACCATTGAAGGTGGTATTTCGTCGTTTATCGGAATACGACCCAGAGGAAATTATTTCCTAACTAAAATTGGTCAAATTGAAGCCGAACAAAGTGTTTCCTTTCGGACGCGAGGGGTCCGAAATCTATCGAGACAAGTTATGCCACCTGGAGAAGGACTCCACCTGTCTGGACGAACTCCAGAAAATCAAGGAACTCTTCAACTTCATTGTTGAATGAGAGCGTTACCGACCGCCCAAAAACGACTTTAGGCAGTGCAAAACTGCCTATTCTTCGGGCACGGTACAAAGAACTGTTACATGAAATCGCGTTGTGGCCGAAGTTCTGAAGTACACGTGACCATAGAGTGCTTCCAGATGGACGGAGGTGTCGAGCCGAAGTGCGCCAACTGTGGAGCCAACCGAGAGGGTAGTAACCGATCGAACCCAAAACGATCGAAATATGTCGAATTCTGCAAGCATTTAACTACCAAAACTAACAAAACATTCCATCGATCCCTCCACCGGGGACAAGGGGACAATTCCACAATTCCTACAGCTCCAATACTATATATGTATTAAATCTACAACCTCTCGAGGCAAACCATCGACAGCGACACCGCCAACGGACCACCACAGTTCAACGCCGACTTGTAGCCGCCACGACAGCCCTGACATTCCAACATGTCCCTCCTCCAGTAGTTCAGCTACCCATCAGTCTGATGTTTACCTCTACACGCCGGAACAAATGATGGAGTTCATCCAGAACCTGCATCATCAACTGCACCGCTACCGTTCCCAGGATTAACAAATTACCGCTGCTAGCATGGTGCTGTTGAACTTCATCAACAAAGATGGACCGTGAAGCCACCATCAAGATTCTTGACTGACTAGATCAGTCCAATACCAGAGGAGGGGGTGCTGTCAATGCGTTGTGATACAACGCTAATTGTCGCCTGCTGACGAGTTTTCAGCTTAAAATAGTCGAAACCATAGGTGGGGAGGTAGACAACACTGTCGGACCGATTGTCACCTTCGCGGCCTACTGCCTCAATCAAGCAGCTACGGTATTATAGTAAGACATCGTCAACACGGCGGCGGGGGCAATTCATCATTGCTGGCGCCCTTATCGCAAAATATGCAAGCTGAGGGAAAACTCGTCGGAACAACAACGAATCCACCATCCAAAACGACCAGTGTCACTACTATACTGAGTTCCGATTCTTCACTCAACTCTCGCCATTTTCCTCACCAACATAGCCAACAACATCGATCAACCAGGAGTTCAGTTCGAACCACTATCTGGTGGTCACCGAAGTTGGCTCCTCGGCCAATTGGCCCCTTATCACCAGGCACAACTATCACTAAGTCAACAGGGAGCTATTCCTATGATGCGTCGACGACTCTGTCGATTACGATGTACTCCTCGAGACGCCCGATGACATCGACTGACAACTGCGTGCCATCGATGAAACAATCTCTCGGCTCTCTAGGGCAAACGTTCCTTCCAAGTACATTATCGGAATCCGTAAGTCGATCCGAAGACAATTTCAACGCACCGGTCTATCTCACTTGAAGACCAATTTAAACCACCTTACTACAATTATGCAGGATGATGGATCTTAGAAATAGGCATTTCGAAGCTAAAATTCACTCTCTCCCAGATTGTGCACAACCCTTTGGGAAGTTTGCCAAAAAGCCAAGACAAATTTCACCGCTTAGTCGCATGACCAGAACTCGGTTCCATCTCAACTTACCACCCCTGTTGAAAAGGCCAACGCACTAGGTAAACATTTTGTGAACTCACACAACCTCGGCCAATCTATTGTGCCCCCACATGAGCCTACGTTTGTGGAGGCAATATCTAGAGTCGCCGAAACACCAAAACTTGTCCCTGACTATAGTAGTATATCGGCTGATGAGGGTGATAGCTGCCATCAAGCGAACCAAAAACATGAAAGCCGTTGGTGTTAACGTCACCGCACCATCAGCCTTTTGTCCTCCATCTTTGTTTGAAAAGCTGATCCTCAGCCGTTTACTGTGATTCGCAAACAAGAAAAACATCTTCCTTCAGGAAAAAATGGGTTCAGGTAAGGTCACTTTACCATTCAGTAACTAACATACTCAAAAGGCACAGGTCCGTTGGAAAAAAATCTGCCATAGTATTGTTAGACGTCGAACAGGTGTTCGACAATGACTGGCATGATGGTCTAATGTTTAAGCTGCATCGATGCAACTTCCCGATCAATCTTGTTAAGATCATCAAAAACAATCTGTTGGACAGATCATTCCAGGTCTTCCTTAACAATTCCCATTCTGATATGTTTAACGTTGCTGCTGGTGTCCCCCAGGATAGTTTTCACGTCAGATGTTCATCCCCTGCCAGCTGGTGGTATTTTGTCGATGTTTGCAAACGACACTTCCATCTTCTACAAGGGTCTAATGATTCGTGGTCTGACTGGAAAACTTCGGGAGGTCTTCAATGTTTTGTCCGACTTTTTTAATAGCTGGAAGATTTGCATCAATGCAGCTAAAGGGTGTCCACGATGAAATTGCCACACACAAAATTGATTCGCAAAATTCGAGTTTTCATCCGATTGCCATCAAATTTTCAGGGATTGAGAAATAACTATTAAACTTCATTTTACCATTTAACTCGTATTTTATTTACAGTCCATACGCAAATGCCCGCACCTTGGCCTTAACCCCGGCCATAAAATTCTGCACAACCTGTGAATCAACCGTTTTTTGCATGTAAACCCATACTTTCTTCAGTTCCTCGACTGTCTTCACTACCTTAGGTCGTTCAAAAAGGTGCTGCTTCATAATCGCTCAGTACTTCTCGATGGGGCGGAGCTCCGGAGTGTTGGGAGGGTTGAACATTTTCGGCACGAAATTGACCTTATTGTCCGCATACCACTTCAGCACGTCCTTGGAGTAGTGGCATGAGGCCAAATCCGGCGAGAAGATTGTTGGGACGTTGTGGGCCTTCAGGAGAGGAAGCAGTCGCTTCTGGAGGCACTCTTTTATGTACACCTGTCCGTTCATCGTGTCCTGGGTCACGAAAGGTGCACTCCGCTTCCCGCACGTGCAGATGGCTTGCCAAACCAGGAATTTCTTCGCAAATTTGGACATCTTCTGAGTGCGGACATGCTCCGGAACGCTGAACTTATCCTTGGCCGTGAAAAACAGGTTGCCGGGGATCTGTTTGAAGTCGGCCTTCACATATGTTTCGTCGTCCATGATGCAGCATTCAAATTTCGTCAGCATGTTGAGGTACAACTTCCTGGCACGGGTTTTGTCGGACTTGTTCTGCTTCTCGTCGTGATTAGGGGCCTTTTGTACCTTGAACGTTCGAAGCCCAGCCATAGTTTTGGTCTTCTGGACAAAACTTCAGCTTAGGTGCAGCTTCTTAGCCACATCCCGAACGGAGGCGTTCGGATTTCGGTTGAAGGCCCCAACTACGCGGTTGTGATTTTTGGTGTTGTACGGAATACTTTTTCCTTTCACTTCTAGGCTTCCGATCGGTGGTCAACCGTTTCTCGAACCGCTTAATCACTCGCGACACCGTGGAAATCGCGATTTAGCGATGGAACGATGCGAGAGATCCTTGTTCTCGTGATGAATGCGCAAGATTTTATCACGCACGAGCTGTTCTTTCGACTCCATTTCCGCGAGTTTTGATCACAGGACTTTAAAACTTGCAGGATGTAAATAATGCACTATGAACTAAATCCACCAAAATTTTCATTAAATTCTACCCAACGGTTAAAAAGTTAGAGCAATTTCATAGTGTGGCAATTTCATCGTGGACACCCTTTAAAACCTAAACGATTCTGTTCCCGCATTCTAAGTCACCTATACTAATTCCCCTTTGGGATGTCAAAGTCTACCGCTGTAGCACACCAATCGTTTGGTTCGGGGAAGTACTCTACTTTTGTCTCAAACTATCAAACAAATGTAGTAGTTTGTTAAGATCTCTTTATCCGCTGATCAACAGAAAGCCCACTCAGATCTTTCTTCCCGTGATTGAGTACGATTTGCCAATCTGGGAGATTTGCGCCAAGTGCCACCTTCGGAAACTGCCGGTTATTCAGGACAAAATCCTTCTGATGATTTTGAACTGTCATTCAAGAACTAGAATACTTGAGATCCATCGCCTGGATGGTCTACAGACCCTCGGCGAAAGAAAAGATTCAATTCTGGAAAGGTTAAAAGAATCCTGCCTGAGGTCGCCCCATCCGATCATCAGACAGCTGGTAAACTAGGTTTAAGTTATCGTCAAAGAAGGTCATCACCAAAGATGACCTCAAGAAGCAAAAGCGGTCCGCCGGCGGAAGCGTTTGAAAAAAGGAAACGTACAGAACCTACATCTATCGGGTGCAGTAGCAGGTTCACATTTGGCCCAAATCAATTGATTGATGACCCTTACTTCACGTGAAATTTAAACTGCCGTTCGACAGCTGCTGCCAGGAAAACTAGAAAAACACTCCGTTTCCGAGCGAACCAAAACCATGACCAAGTAAATCAGTTTTATGACAAATTGAGATGGTGGCGCGCGGTTGCTGTTCCCCAGAATCCAAAATGGACCATTTCAGGCTCACCAAAATCAGTGAAAAAGATAGTTGACTTATACTTGTAAGTACTGGGGGCTGTGTTTCGGGGTGGTTGGTTACCAAAAATATCGTTCGTGCTCCGAAGCCGTAATATTTTCGACATTTCCGGAGACATTTGTGAAATGGGCGAATTTGATATTTCCAAGGCTTTGACAGATAATCACTTCTCGAGTACTTTTTCAAACAGACGTATGTGATTTTGTAAACAAAGAGGGAAGTAAATTTCAAACGTAAATTTCTCGAAACAATCAACACCCTCACTGGAAAGTAACATTACCATCATGTAGAAGGAGATGTTCGCTCATCACCATGAGGCACCAGAGTGAACAACAATGTTTTTTGGCTAGAATGAAAGATATGAAGAGAAAGTTTTTTTTGATAGTTCCGCTAGTGTGCGGCTGCCGCACACTAGCGGAACTATAAAAAAAACTTCTCTTCATATCTTTCATTCTAGCCAAAAAACATTGTTGTTCACTCTTGGTGCCTCATGGTGATGAGCGAACATCTCGCTTCTACATCATAATCGTTACTCCTCGCACGGAGAATATATAACATAACAATTAATGTATATTACCATCATGTTAGGGAACTGTAATTCTTTGTCTTGGTGGCCCTAGTTTGCATGAAGGTGCTAAGGGTTTCACGGATTTAACGTTTGAATTTTATTTCCCCTCTTTGTTTACAAAATCAGATACCTCTGTTTGAAAAAGTACTCGAGACTTGTTCAAATCGATCAATGTCACCTCCTTTTCTGATAGAGGCTCTTTAGGTATGATAATACTCATTACACATTGCTACATAGTCCTACGTCACCTTTGCGTACAACCCCATTGAGCCGTCTCTTGTTGTTTTTTAAACTCATATAAATATATTTTATACTTCCAGATAAATGTGTTTATAGCCATGCAATATGGATAATATGAGTTACTCAAAATCTAAATACACGCCGACCTTTTAAACTTTAAGACCGTAAGTTGCAAAAACACAAGTTGCGCACCGGTGCGGTTCACCGAATCTAAACGCGTGTTCTCTACTAGACCCCGACCTATTGCGTAAATCTCAAATATCAAAAACCATACCATACCGGTTTCCATCAAACCATTTTGATTGCCGACGGATACCTGGCAGGTACCTGATCAACCATCGCTTCCAAAATACGCTTAGTTGTCACTAAATCTGATCTCTGCATTTTCATTTGTCGGCGACTAGCTCACTGGATTGATGCCGCGTTACGCCTTTGTCTCCTTCCCTGAGTTTTTTCAATCCATTGGAGCTCAGCATGAAGAAATGTTTAAACGTAAGTGCCTCTGCCTCCTCAGACTCGAGTGGCGAATACGTCAGAGGCCATCAAATACCCCTGATTTCAGCCTTCACGATCAGTGTCTGCAACCAATCGTCATCAAGTTTCCCTCAGAGTACGCTTCAGCCATAAGAGCCTTCACTGGCTGTAATAAGAATTCCTATGCTCCCGGTGGTATGAGGTTTCATTTGGTGTTAACACCAGTGAACACTGGTTTATTTGACGCTGAAGTTCTCGATTGACCACTTGAAAATTTGTCCCATTTTCGCAGAAGAATTCCGGTGGCGACCAATGAATCTATGGACGCAGTAGATGCAGGATAGTGAATAGACGACTTCTAAATGGATGGCAGGCAGGTGAATAGTACGATGCATCATTAGAGGTTGGATCTTCCAGATTAACTAGCAGCGGTCCAAATTAGGATACCCCAGTGTAGGTGAATGGTCGTTGGTGGTGCACCTGCTACGCAACAGGACGCGGTATCATTGGTGGAATTTTTGGGTGAGTCCGACGAATTCTACAAAAAGTGCAGTCGCATTGCACCTTCTTGAGCACCAAACAAAGTCTACGAATTGTGTACAGAAAGCGTATTTCGTTGCCTACCGTTTCTGCATTTCAATGGCGGTAGTTGCGAGGGTATCGGTTGACTATAAGTTCCGTAAGGCAGTGCTCGCTTGGAAGGGTCAGAGGCTTTCGTACGCCATAGGAGACATTTTTTTTCTGTCTCGATAGGGCCGTGCTTGCTTAGCAGACCGTTTTCGTCCAACATGAGCATTGGAGTTGGTAGATTCAACTGTTTCCTCAAGATTTTCTGCCTCGTTTCATTTTAGTTCCTCGGAGTTGCGAGTGTTGCACTTACTTATGCTGATCTAACGTCCTATTAGGATCGCACCTACGTCACGATATTTATCCATAAAACTCGGTTGACGGCTGCTTGTCTCCAGTTTCTCGAACGTCCCACATTTCCAAGGTCTTGCTCCATTTAGTTTAACCACCTAGGTCGCTGCGCTTTTCTGCGTCTTGTACCGGGCGAATTCGAATAAACAGCATTTTTGCGTTGTTGTCCGACATTCTTACAACATGTCCAGCCCATTGTACCCTTCCAGCTTTAGCGACTTTCTGGATTCTGTGTTCGTCATAGAGCTGCGCTCGTGATTCATACTTCTCCTTCAAACGCCGTATTCACATACACCGCCAAAGATGGTCCTAAGCATATTTTTAAGGATCGAAAATAACGAACTGTGAAACTACGTTTCCTCTCAGCAGCTAACATCCTGCTTACCGCTAGCAGACAACTAGCTTTACGAGATCAGTTTCTCAATGCCTCGCCCCACGCTATACGGCCAGAAATGAATGAAAATGCATTCATCACTTTTCTTACATATATTTTTATATAGTTGATGAACATCATGAATTTGGAACGAAGACTTAGATGGCATAGCCGAATGTGCAGCGTTAAATAAATGATGTAAATGACTTTACATACACTAAGCCTAATTTCATAAAAAAAATCTGACATATACGCCCAGAAATTGAACTCAATGTGAGAATCTACTTTACTCAGTCGCAAAAGGTGAAATATTTGTTTTAAAACCAGTTACACATAAATCCTAGAGGGTTTGAGCTGTTTAGTGGAATACCTGTAACTAGAAATTAGAAGAAAAATTAGTATTTTCCATTTAATTCCAACTACCTTTGCTTATCTTGACAGATACGTGTATTTCGTCTACAATGTGCAGACTTCACCAGTGTCTCGTACTAATAACTTGACTTGAGAAGTCGAGTTATTAGTACGAGACACTGAAGAAGTCTGCACATTATAGACGAAATACGCGTAACTGTCAAGGTTAGCAAAGGTAGTTGGAATTAAATGGAAAATACTAATTTTTTTTCTAATTTCTAGTTAAAGTTACACATGATTTCATTAGAATGGTTGGCATTGTCAAACCGATAAATCGGTCGTTAGCATCATTACTATTTTTCTTTACTCCAGTGCAGATACCAAACCTCATCCCTTTGGTTTTATCTTCTAAATCTTCAGAGAACCAATAATTGTACTCGTTATTTATACTTTTTGTTCACCGTCAAACTCCAATAGAAAAGTATTAAAATACCGTGAAGCGTCCTAATTAGTGTGGACAGAATTTGGTACTGTAAAACGCTGATTGGAATTAGGCAGCCTTATAGTGAATAAAAACATTTTATTTATTAGAAAAATCAAAACGATCTATACTATAATAACTTTAGTACACAGGACCTCGACAATTAAATCATTAATCGTGAATTGAACTCAACTGGCACTCAAAATTCATCAATATACCCATTTTTGACAATTAGCAATGTTTATGAAATTGACATAAAGAAAGGGCACTTTGTTATTTACAAAACAAACTAGTTACTCACCAAAGATCCTGAAGCAACTATATCCAACTCTGTCATGATCGCAACACAGGAAATTGGACCATCATGGCCATATAACGTATGCACCGGCTTTGGAGTTAGATTGTTAGTGAGATGAATTACGTTTGCACTTCCAACCACGTTCCCCGCCAGATTTTGATTCAATGCCGCCGTATTGGGTTGCAGATTTGAGGCACTGGTAGCGCCACCCGTACTACCATTGTTGACTGACCATATAATGCAGGTGCAATCCTTGGAACCGGTCACCAGATATGAACCACAGCTGTCCAATGCTACACATGTTACCACGTCTAGGGGGGCGAAAACGGAAGTTACATATTAAATCGCGAAACTGCAGTGTGATAGGACCTACCAAAATGATGAATCGCCGAAGCAACCACCTTCCCTCGTGTCATATTGAATATACGAACTGAGTTGTCCCAAATGCCACCGGCATACAAATACTTGCCATCGACGCTTACAGCAAATAGATTGGAATTCAAATTTATCGAAGGATGGAATGGGCCGACTAGCTTCTTGCGGTTTCTATGAATTTGAGCGAAACAAAAAATAATAATTATGTAAATTAATAACAACTGAAATTGATATGCAGGGCAGTTACGGCTTACTTTAGATTCGAGGTAGTGGCATCGATTTCAAGCAGAAAACCTTTCTCTTTGTCAAACGACATCCAACTGTTGCAACCGAGGATACCGCTCTTCGTGACAGAAATCAGCATGTCCGGACTAGTTTGCAAAAACGATCGCGGAGGGCTTCGTGGCGTACTCAAATATACAACGGGGTCTTTGTCGGTGGAAAGTTCACAATGGATACAATTGACCCTGTCAAGGATCAAAGTAAGATCAGGTTTTTTCAGCTCCAGTTTGAGCAACTTTATTGTCAGCTCATCCTGGGACATTCGCTTTGGGTGGTGTTCTCTCAAAAGTTGTGACGGGGTTTGTCCGAAATTGTTAATCATTCCTTCAACGGCTTCTCTTTCCACTGGGTTCGTTATTTTGTCCAGATCGACTGCACCTTCGTACGAGCAATAATAAAACACATTCAATGCGTCGACCGCCTTCGGTCCTTTTTGTTTGTATCCAAATATCAGATCAATCCAATGATGTAGATTCTGTGAGACGTACTCAGATTCTAGCGCCCGTCGATGGATGGCTATGAAATCTTCCGCAGATTTAGCCCATAATGGTAGTACAACGTCGTTCACTCGTTCTTTAGTTTGTTGGAGGACTCCGAGGTCGAATTGGTTCATATTTTTTAAAAATTCCGGAAAGTAGAAAAACTCTGGGATGAGTTCCTTCACATCATTTGGATTGTCCATCAATAACTTCCAGGTTTGTGGAATAGAGTGGAATTGTCTATCAGCGACATCGAAGCGGCCGCTTTGTAGTTCGATATGCAACGAGGTGAAGGGTTCAACTCGTAGTAGATAATGCAGAACGCCTGCGGAGTTGGAATAATGCGTACCGTAATGGAACTTTGGGATCATTCCCGAAGGATCCTCGAAGCTATCGAATTTATTCTTAACTTCGATTTCGTTCTTTGGATTGACAACGCCAATTGGTTTGCTAAGATCTCTGAATGATTTTGGGTCATTAAGGTCAAGGATATCACTGGTGTAATCCGCCAATATCCAAGGAAAAACGGGGTACTGGCTAAGATCATTGTAAGATCGACCAGCGATGGTGTTCAGATGCATTAAATATTCGAAGTTAGATATTTCTCTATTGACCCATTTTTGCGTAAGCCCTGACGATCGCAGCAATTCCGCCGGTGAACGCCCAGATCCGTACAATATGTTAGGAGGTTGTAAGCTTAGAATTTTAGTAAAAATCTTATTTCGAGTTTTGGTAGTAAAATTAAGAAAATAACTAGTTTGGTCTATAAGAAACATTTCAAGAGCGCTTCTGCGAAGATTGAACTTTCTCAAATGTAGCTCTCTCAATTGACTGATTGGAAATTTGAAATCATGGCGCTGTCCGTCATCTCGTATGGCACTGATTTCAGAGAACACTATTTGATAAGTAGTTAGGTCTAGTCTTCCTTTGACTCTGGTCATAAGTGTTATCAACTCACATTCCTGAGATATTACGATTTTCTCCTTTCCCGAGGTTTCAAGACTGAAAATGTAAACAATAAGAAGATTTATTCCATTTTAGCCAGCCTTAACATTTACTTACACTTGTGGTTCTACATTGTTTCGCATCTCTTCTTCCAGAAGAAGAATGTCTTCGTCGACGCTTTCATCTCCAAGAGCAGCCGGAGCTATAGTTGAACTTAATTCTGCCGACAATCGCTGACTTTGGGATGTACTAGTCGTGTTGTCCCGCATATTGGAGGCGGCTGTGTGTGGATCATGGTTCAGGTCGGGCTCCAACTTAAGCCGCATGCGAACGATGTTCTCGTGATGAGAAAGGCGCCAATATTCCTCTTCAGTGGAACTAGTTTTCGGGAGAAAAGAAAAAAAGATTTAGCTGTGTTAGGAGTTGATGAAATTTTGAATAAGTGCAGTTTTCTGTAGGATAACCTTTACTTTGCTTTTTGTTTACTATACCATGCAACAAAATTATCATACATTTTCATTATATACAATGATAAAAGTTTTCAACAATTTTATAAAGATTTGGACAACATCTTTGTAAATAGTCATAGTCGATAAATCAAATTTACTTTTGAGTGAAACTGCTGCACCGGAGTGAAGATTTCATCCAACCAGTTTGTCAAAAAATGAATAACTTTTGAGTACTGATGATAGAATATAGTGGAAATTGGTGTAATGTTGGCGTATGGATCCAATCAATTGGACTTATAGATAAAAATCTGCTGTATTTTCTTTTAATTTGATCAACGCATCATCTGAAGTATTCGGATCGATTTTTTTTATGTCATTGGTGAAAATGTTCTTCAAAAACGTTTTTGTTCGTTCAGTCACCCCATTACTAGAAACAACCCGTTATAATGTGCTAGTCCTTCAATAATTTCGATTTAAGAAAAAAAAAAAACGATTTAAAGCCATCAAATATAATTTTCATGGCTGCGAATCAAGAGTGAGTCAATAAATATTGTGTTGACATTCTAACTTGCGTAACTTGTTTCATATAAAGCCTGTCCACGTTAAATTTTGGACACTTTTCTTTCAGTGTTGATTTTGAATTATTTCACGAATCGCTGAAACGTTTCATTTGTATGACAACTGAAACTCTTTACTTTATTTCTTGGTACAACCGGTTAACAATCTTGGAAAATGAGAAGAAAGGTTAGTAATTTCCATTTAATTCCAACTACTTTTATTGCTTACACGTATTTCGTCTGCGTCTTAATCTTTCTGTGCGAAATGTGGTTCGTAAAGTGGGGAAGTCAAAATCATACGTACAAAAAGTGAAGCAGAGGCAAGGACTCAAGGCGTAAAAAGGTGCCCAACCGTGAGGATAAGCAAAATTTCACAGCAAAAAGTCGTGCAAAGGAGCTTTACACCAATTTTTTGCAAACATTTTCTCGTATCATAATGGTTTTTATACCAGAATGCAAAGGAACGCCGTTGCCGAGCATTTCCGGACAAAGAAAGTGTCCAAATTCCCGAAGAAGTCTAGGGTTTTTTTTCATTAGGGCGAATCTGCAATTGAGTGACTCGCTTTGATTACTTTCTCTTTCATTCATATTCCATTCAGCTTTACCTTTTTCATTCAACTATTTGTAGAGTATGGTAGCCAGAACTGTTGTGTTTCTATCAGTACTAAAGAATCCCTCAAACGATTTATAATGGCGCTGTAATAACTGAAAGAGAGCGAGAGAGGAGAGAGCCAATCCACCAAACTTTATCTAACAATAACTTTCTTTTACCAGAAGTATTGAGGACTCGAATTTTGATGCACTATTGCAGCAGCTGAAAACATTCAAATCAATTTTTATTCCTAAGGAATGTAGAATGTTCCTGAAGTGGGCGTTAAGAACTCTTTGCAATTAAATGGTCAAAGATCGTAGTTGTCGTTTTCAATGGCAAGAGAGGAAACTGGAACATTTGCAGCCTGACACGTACAGGGTGTTCAATAATTTCGAATACAGTTTAAAAATGTGATAAAACAATGAAAATACTAGATATTCTTTGCTGAGTCAATTTTTATGGAAGCAATGTTTATTGAGAACCTTCATGACCTATTAGCTAAGAGCACCCACCTCCCCCCCCCCCTCCCTTTTGCTATATTACGAGCGTGAGACGTTTCTAGATCGTACTCGTCCCCGATCTTGGGAATGAGCATCTTAAATTGATACAAAGTGCTCACTTGATGTTCGCTTTGCTTGGCCAGCATTTATGACTATACATAAAAGTCCAGAAGATTAAGGTCCTGGGAGCTGGGAGGCTACAAAATTTCATCGAGAAAATCCGTCAAATTCTCCCGACACCACGCTTGAAAGGCGTGATGACCCTTCCCATAGAAGTTCCGCCACAACCTTCTTCAGAACCTCGGTCTCATAGTACACGGCGTTGATTTTCACGTTTTTCTCGATAAACACCAGTGGGATCTTCCCACGCCTGCATACAACCCCTCAAACCATCACCGACGTGGCGAAAACACGAGCTCCTGACCTACGTGCCGCAAAAGTATCAGTTTGGCTCTGTCCAGCCTTTTCTTCGCTGTAGCCACCTTTACCCCGTGAACTTTGCGTTTCTTGTACAGCTTGTATCCCAGGCACTTCGTCATGTGAGCAGTCCCGTTCGACACATTCAGGTCAGCAGCGTTCTTCCACATCTAGCGCTTCATTTTTCGACGAACCCACACGAAGATGTCTCTCACGGTAGTTGGCCGAGATCATCTCCCGGTACCGACGGATGGTGGTATAGATGAAATTTCGCTTCCATCCTTGGGATATCAACCGTCGGAATATGTCACCGGGTCGCTCTCCTCTCGCAAACCACTTTCGTACGGCGTCGCGGGATTCCTTCATCTTGCGCGGTAAACAAACAACAAATGACAGCAAGTCGACATCGTGCGCGTTGGTAAGCCTATATATATATATATTAGGCTAAAGCTTTCACCAATACCAATACACAGAAGGCACATGGTGCGCACCGACGATGAAAATTTTTATTCGAACTTTTTTTCCTCTGTTCGGGACATAAACCACTGCGACCAGTAATTTGATCTATTGTAGTATATCCCGTATCCTTTGTTTAGTGCATGTCGAGTTACTTCATCACTATTGAGAAATGATGACGTATTCGGTGTTTTTACAGTTGTCATTGTTTGTAAGTTGGCAATGAATCAGGTTTAATTGAAAGTTTCCACTGTTTAAACCCTTTGTGAGCGATAGCACTCTTCAAAGGTGCGCCCCTTTATCAGTCAAAACTGGATTAATTGCAACAAAAGAAACTATGACTCCGATACTGACCATGCATCAGAGCCCTAGTCCTAACCAATTCAAACTATAGAACATCAAATAGAAAATGAGAATTCACATAAATGAAGACTAACCATGTTTTCTTTATTTCAAGCTCATCCTCGGTGGCGCAACCCGAGTATTGTCACTTTTCACAAGACATAAATTGTAATAAGGACTATTATACGTTCCTTTGACTACAAAAACAATATGTTCCCTAGTTTGAATTAATTAGGACTAGGGTTCGGTGGTAGATCTGATACCTCGTAACGCACCATGAAAAGGTGATCTTCCAGCGTTACGGATTAGCCATATTCGAACTTAATTAACATCCTGTACGGACACCTCGACTTCAAGTGTAACTAGTCACCCTTCTGCTGCAGGGTAGCCTCAACAATCTTGAAACACAACGACTTAGATATCATCTCTTGTGATCCATTGAGTGGTCCAGAGAATGATATGCCAAATCATTTGAGCAAATTAGCGACCATGCAAGAAGAGAGGATTGACAAACAATATGATGGCATGTGTAAAATAAGCATAACACTAAACGGTTACAATCAACAACTTAATAGTATAACAGCTGAATCAAATGCTATGGATGATGTAATACACGGCGAAGTCCACTCTGACCTGCTCTGTGTTCAGCTGGCTTGGGAAACCCTTCTGAGGAAGCCACCAAGAAACCTATGTAAGAAAACCTAACTTTTAAGAACATTTTGATTTGAATAAAAATCTTTTTATTTTTGTTACAGTAAAATGTTGGAAATGTTTGTCGAAGCCTTGAGTTAGCTGGGAAATCCAACATGACGACTTTCAAAAATCCTGGCCTGTCCCACAGGTGGATTGCAAAACAGTGGGAAATCGACAATTTGACTGTGCTCCGAGAGGTAAAATCTTTCAAGGATACTCAGACGACCCAGCGGCGAGCTCGCAACGGAAGCAGAGCTAAGACGACCGAACCCGTGAATGCAAGGAAGATGAGGGATTCCTCCAAGCACAATCCGAACCATTCGATTCGGGACGTGGCCAAGCAGGTCAATTCTTCCATCTGATTCGCCGAACAGACAATGAAACGGATCGGACAGCATGTCTTTAAGATAAGGAAGGCGCCCAACCGAACCGATGAACATAATACTGTGGCCAAATCCCGCACAAGGAAGCTGTACCACGAGTGATTGGTAAAGCCGAAGTGCATCGTAGAGGACGACGAGATGTACATTAAAGCGTACGTCAAGCAGACCCCCTGCCTAGAGTTTTTCGTCGGCCAGCCCCGCTAGTATGTTCCGGGGAAATTTCGGAAGAAGAAGGTCGACAAATTTACCAAGAAGTACTTGATGTGGCAGGCGATCTGTGGGTGCGGCAACCTCAGCAAGCAGTACATAACGACCGACACCATCAACGGCCAAGGATATAAATAAGAATGCCTCCAGAAGCGCCTAGTACCTATCCTCCGGTCGCAAGTGGGTGACACTATTTTTTCGGATCTGGCATTGTGCCATCACGCGAAACCGGTGATGGAGTGGTACGAGGCCAACGATTTGGTTTTTGTGGCGAAGGAGGTAAATCTGCCAAACTCGCCAGAACTTCACCGAATAGAAAAATTCTGGTTTACATTAATTGTTATTTTATATATTCTCCGTGCGAGGAGTAACGATTATGATGTTGAAGGAGATGTTCGCTCATCACCATGAGGCACCAAGAGTGAACAACAATGTTTTTGGCTAGAATTGAAAGATATGAAGAGAAAGTTTTTGATAGTTCCGCTAGTGTGCGGCAGGCTCGGAAACATAGCAGATGTTTTAGGAAAATTGAGCGAAAAGGGCATGTGTACAGTGGTACTCGAACCAACGACATTTTTGCCTAACATCCCACTGCGGGGTAGGTTAAAGCACGGACTAAGTCCGCCACTTCAACAGGCAAAAATGTCCGGTTGGAAGACGCTCATGTACCACTGTGGCTTGTATAGTTATTCTAGCGATCTATTGTGTGCACTCTGTTTACTGATGCGCACATGGGAGAGGAACTCTCTCCTTTTTTGGGTTTGTTTTGATTCGCACCGACTGACGATCACTAAAGTTTTTCTCGTCGTCTCCATAAATGGTGGTAACCATTAATTATACTGGTGGGGACCAGTATCGCATCGCTTCACGGTGTTTCTCTCCGAGGTCTCTACGTTGGAGACGACGAGAAAAACTTTAGTGATCGTCAGTCGGTGCGAATCAAAACAAACCCAAAAAAGGAGAGAGTTCCTCTCCCATGTGCGCATCAGTAAACAGAGTGCACACAATAGATCGCTAGAATAACTATACAAGCCACAGTGGTACATGAGCGTCTTCCAACCGGACATTTTTGCCTGTTGAAGTGGCGGACTTAGTCCGTGCTTTAACCTACCCCGCAGTGGGATGTTAGGCAAAAATGTCGTTGGTTCGAGTACCACTGTACACATGCCCTTTTCGCTCAATTTTCCTAAAACATCTGCTATGTTTCCGAGCCTGCCGCACACTAGCGGAACTATCAAAAACTTTCTCTTCATATCTTTCAATTCTAGCCAAAAACATTGTTGTTCACTCTTGGTGCCTCATGGTGATGAGCGAACATCTCCTTCAACATCAAATTCTGGTTGTTTATAGAGGGTAATCTCTGGAAAACAGGGAAGGTCTTAGAAAACGCTGTATTTTTTTCTGACCATTAAACGCTCTCAATTTGAAGACAGTGATAAGAGAAGCGTAGAAAAAAAAGTCGCTGTATGACAACCTGCTAACCAAATCCGGTGGATACTTTAAGATACTTATGGATGATGAAACCTGTGGGCTACTTCGAACAACTTCCAAGACCAAAATTTTACAAGGCGTACGCTCGGGAAGGTGTCTCTGATATCTTCAAATTTGTTTTTGACGATGAACTCGCACGCAAATGTATGATCTGGCTGGTAATTTGGAAGACAAAGGTTTACGTATCCTACCTTTTATACAGTCACATGATAGCCCAATGACATTTTAGACGGATCTTGTGTGCTGCCGCTACAGCCGGGAAGTACAACAATGACACAATGCCAACGGAATCCAGTTTGTTCCGAAAACTACCCTCAATCCGACCAATCGTCCACAGTTCAGACCCAATGAAAACTACTAGGCAACTATGGAGAGAAAACTGAGGGTGAAGGTTAAGTCATCAAAACGGCAGCTCAAATGAAAAATTGGTGAGAAACACCAATATAGTCGGCGATTCCGTAGTGCGCCTCCTTTTTGGGTCGATTTAAGGGAACAATTCGAGAATTTCTTCGGTTATCTTTCTTTATAAAAGGAATAGTATGCTCTTTAGTGAAATCCATTATTCTAAATCCGAAATAGACCCAAAAGAAGTTGTTCCATAAATACATAAGAAGGGCATGATTTACTCAGACACCACGTGTATGTCAAAGGATACGCAATTATGACGGAATTAAATGAAAATAACACAACCCACTCAAACATAATTTGGGATTCCGTTAGGGGCTATTCACAAAACCACGTAGACTATTCTGGGGGGAGGGGGGAGGGAAATTCAAAACATTGAGTCTACGTGGTTTATGAACAGGCCCTTTAGAGGTTGAACCGAAGTTGGGAGATAGTTCAATCTCCGAACAGACATTTTGCAATTGTCATTGAATGGCTTTTCAGGGTTCTTCATTATGCAAATAGTATAGCCTAGCATAAAAAAGCAATAGCGTAGCAAACCCAAAATTACTTGTTGAATGGCTCGAATAGTTCTCCCCATAAGTCTGCATTAATACGTTCTAGCTCTTGTTTCTTTAAAATGTTGAGTTTCATGTTGAACACATTCGAAATAAATTCACATACAAATACTTTTGATTTAATAAGCGTTGCAATTTTGATTTTATTATCTAAAACAAAGCTGTACAATGTGCATGTCTTTAGGCAACAAATGTTTTTTTACAGTGGAAATTATGTACAGATGAGTGATTGCTTAAAGTTGCACAATGATGGTGGCACTGGAGTCCTAATGACTATCTACACTCGGGAATTGGTCCTATATACACAGCATATTTAGACAGATTCTAATCCTCGCTACAACGGAGACGTGTTATCTGCTTAAACAAGTACGGCCTTGGCAGGTGCTACAACGGTCTTGGCGGCTAGAGCGACGGCTGGGGTGGCAACGGCAACTGGAACGTCCTTCTGCACAACAGCGTTGAATCCGTTGATTGGGTCAGCGTAGTAGTTGACAATACGACGGCTGCCGTCAGGTTCGATCAGAGAGTAAGATCCCTTGACAACATCGCCATCACGAGTCTCTTCCTGAGTCTTGGAATCACCGGTCAGAGTATCCTGTACGTTGTAAGCATACTGGTACTGTGGGTAAGCATCGGTGAACTCAGCCTGGAGTGGAGCAGCAACAACTGGGGCAGCACGGGCAGCAACAAGTGGAGCAGCAGCGGCTACAACTGGAGCGGCACGAGCGGCAACGACTGGAGCGGCGGCAACAACAGGGGCAGCACGAGCAGCCAGGACTGGAGCAGTGTAAGCAGCAGCGACTGGTGCAGCACGAACGACTGGGGCGGTGTAAGCAGCGGCAACTGGAGCGGCATAGGCAAATGGCGATGCATAAGCCCTAGCATAGTATGGAGCCTGAACTAATGGAGCTGAGTAAGCCACTGGAGCTACTGGAGCGGCTAGGTATCCCGGGTTTGGTTTAGGCTCGGCGCTAGCACACAACGCTAGTGCGGCGAAAACGGCAACCTAAAATTCAAATGATACACTCGGTTATCTTTTACACTTCAAAATCACTGAAATATTCTAAAACACTACTCCAATGCACTTACTTTAAGCAAACTCATTGTAAAGCTTAGAAGAGGATATTCCACACTGTTCAAACGAAAAGTGAAAAGCTAACTGACATACCACTTGTTGGTTGTCAAGTCTTTTTATACTAAAAATAAAAATCACCAATCCACATCGAATTTCCATATCACAAACCACCACTATCGGATCATCGCGAAGGAAGCTCGAAAGGAAATCCACTCAAGCTTAGTACAATCATCCTAATTATTTACAGCAATCACGTACTTTTATCAAATTTACTACAATACGTCGTTCGACACTTCAATGTAATTTATATTGATGTCTGAGTATTTCAATTGGAAAGAGCAAAGCCACACAACTGCATACACCTTTGCCTCTGTACGAATGTTGCCAACTGGAACAACTAGGGCAATGCCAGGGTGGCGTAGGTGGACACACGAATTTGAGTCACGTTCGCGACAGTAGTCACCGTTAGATTTGGAGACCCACAACGATCAGTAAGCCACTCCCTACTCATTGGATACGATAACGATCAGCGTAGAGACAGAGGAAAATCCCAAGGTCGTTTCAAGGCTGCAGCAGTGAGCATTAAACCTTATGCTCAACGGCATGAAGACAAACCGTCAGCCGTTGCTGGGTGGGTTGGTGAAGATCACGTAGACGTGCAAATTTACTGACATTGAAATCTTGAAGATGGGTGGATTAGCTGTACATTTAAATGTTTGGTGCAACTGGTGCATCTTATATAAATAGATGTAGTTCAACCTGAATTTGGTTGATTCAAGGACAGAAAATTTGAGAACATTAGTTTTTAAAATTCTAGGAGTTGCATACAGAACTGATATTAATTTGGTTTTATTGATCTGTGAGATGGCCATACTAGGAAATATTCAGTGACTGAATAGAGCAACAAATGATGCAAGAAATATTTGTTGACTATATCATATCTCATTTAATGTCGTATCGATAATGTATGCCTATCTTTGGGCATGTTCGCCTTATTGAACAGCTCAGAGAAATTAGTGCATCCCTAATTTATTCTTATTGAGCTAATTTTCCACTATTATAGAGATTACAGCATTTGTTGAAAGCTGTATATAATTAAATCAAAATATGGTCGCAGTAATGCAGATGCTTGATACGGAACAAATACGCTTTACGCGAATACTTTGGTGAAAACAAAGGAAAATGTATCACAATTCAATGGCAACATCAGTTTGACATATTGGGATAAATAAAGTCTGTGGTTATTGGCAGAGGACGTACACGGTAAAAAATAATCACGATGAAGTAAACTGATTCGCTGTTGAAATCGCACTACTTGATAAGCATAACAGTACGAAGTGCAAATCCCTTCCAAGAGTTCATATCACAGCATGATAAAATCAACATCATATCACTTCAGTTTTTATGGTTTTATCCAGCTGTTTCAATGTTCAATGCTTTGAACTCAAAATGCAGAACAAATTAATAGTAATAATCTATAATT
Organism: Aedes japonicus; assembly: GCA_034211315.2. Lineage (NCBI taxonomy): Eukaryota > Metazoa > Arthropoda > Insecta > Diptera > Culicidae > Aedes > Aedes japonicus. The sequence continues at coordinate 312,605 of JASCZW010000694.1, read as the reverse complement.
TTAATATAATTCAATAAACCAGGATTTTACGCTGCTTCATATGAGTTTATTTTTTATTGCTATTCTACGCTACATAATTATAACATGCTATAATCCTAATTTGATGATAGCTCTGTTCACCAAAAGATGTTTGTAAACCATAATAATTTGATCCACAATCTCTTCCACCTGATTGAGCCTGTGCACGCTGCTATAATTGTTTGGCTTTTTGACTTTTACTGTGAGCCATGTGTTGGTGTTGTCTCACTCACTCTCGCAGGGCGCTTGAAAACATGGCTCACAGTAAAAGTCAATTTTTTTATAGCGTGCACAGGCTCATACCCAATGGAAGAATCCAGGTTGAAACTACTCAAGACATTTTCAGGAAAATAAAAAATAAATCAAAATAATGCCCCTATTCTGCAGTTTAGGATTTTTCGTACATCATACAACAAACCGCTTTTAATTAAAATTTCATTTGAATTTATTAGAAGCATTTTAAAACGTTCGTCCTATACTCTAACATGGGAGCTGTCAGATTTATCACCACTCAGTGTCTTCTTCTTTTTCAACTTGGATTCTTCTATTTAGTTAACAGGTTTATAGATACATCTTTGTTGGCTTGATCAATTCCATGACTTGAAAACAAATAACAATTCACTGATTTCTACTGTACAGTAAAAACTTTCAAATACTCACGTTCTAGAATACGAATAATATGTGGTAAAAATGTATGATTACCGCCCAGATTGTCATTTGCCTGCTGAGTGTTAATTGGCTCCATCTCCACGAGTTTTGATTGCATGGATGTGTTGACAGTTGTAAAGAAAGGCGAATCAACTCAAATTCCATGGATGGGAACCGTGGTGCCAATTCAAAAGATATGTTTTCTAATTTTAACGTGATGAGTCCGTTGAACATATTTTTATAGCAAATCACTTTATTGCACACAGAAAGACACTTGAACATCAACACTACACCACTTCAACTAGTAGTGCGACTTGAAAAATACAGTCCAGTGCACGAACTGTTGGATTAGGCATGACGTTTTTTTTTACCGTGTAGTGGACAATTGCATACGATTATTGGTTCACTACACTACACTGGTTGTGCAACAAGTGCGATGAGATTCCGTTCGTTTGAAGTAAATTGGACAAATATAAGCGATAATCTGTTAACACGATTTAATATTTTTCAAGAACACAGGCTCAGATTCCAAATACCACCGTTCCACATTCGGTACGTTTCAAGAAGAATGAAGTGAGTAGCTTGGTAAACGCTTTGGTCAATCAATTGAGAACTATAGATACAAACAGCAGAGCTGATGGAGTTGGCAACGGTTTGAGCCAAATCACAATCATACACAAGATAATAAATAGAAATACTTTTCTTAATCGGTTGAATAATACAACAGACAAAACGCTGCCGTTGATTCAAAAGCCTCTCAATCGTAGGGCAGGAATTATTTAGGAGTATTGGAAAATATCATCAGATCTTAATTCCATTCACCACTAGGATTTGTATAAAGAGATTTTGTTTATAGGTCACGTTAAATGTAAAAATTCTATAAAATGCTTGTTGTTACTTGTTATTACGGTCAAACTCATTGTAATTGAGGAGTATTCAACTCAACGCATAGTCTATTTATATCACTATGTATTGCCTAACTAGTTGAGGAAATCCTCAAGAAATAAAACGGTCAGGGGTTATTCTTTAACCAAAATCTCTATTTTAACTTTTCAGGAATTGGAAATGGATCTTGGATATACTACGTATTTGCTGATTATACTAAACATACCGAAGATACATCAAACTTTCTTTTGGCCATAGAAGATCTCATGTGTTCAATATGTACACAGCTTTATGTACATGAAAAGCGCAAAGAAGTTTTTAGAGCTGATTCAGGAGTAATTGTTGAAAATAATTCCAATAAGAGGATCAAAATCGAGTGCTACCCGAATTGGAAAGCAACAACGGATCGTGAGGAACGTAATCGTTTTACTATCGAGCCATGCAGAAGATAATTAATCTTATATGATATATTAAACATGTTTTTTAAATCTAATATTCAATTGACTACCATAGCAATGCTAGGTTTTTTTTAATTAACATTAAACCCGATTTAAAAATAAAAACAAATTGAAGTAAAAAAAAGGCACACCATTTATTTATTTATTGGCTTCTGAAAGTAACAGCCCAACGAAGATTTTGCAACATAACCTCAATTTGGCCGTAAAGATGCGTGAGCATTCCATTAGATTTAAATTTTACAGCTCGTATAAAATACTTGTCGTTTGAATTTTGCTGAACGTTTAGAATTACATTCCGACGAAATGAAAATCGCGAAAACATCGCCACATATAGAAATGCGTTATGAGTCATGTAGTTCATTTGTTACATCTTATCAAACAGAAAGTTACAGTTTTTATTCAAACTGTGTAATGTACGTGATTTGTATTAAGTTCCGAGTGAATATAGCTTACAAGGGTTAAAGATATATTGTATGGCTGCCGAAACGGGAAGTAGCGATGAAGAATAGCATGGATTGAGCAGAAGCGCTACAACAAATGTGACAACAATTTTGAAGTTATGGATCAAAACACCTGTATGATTAAACTTGCCATTGAACCAAAAAACGGGACACATATAAAATAAACGAAATTAAATTTGAAAAACAAAACTAAATATGAATTTCATTTAGGACTAAGGCGATGCCATTTTTATTTCTTCTCCACAATATTATCAACATAATAAACCGAAAAGATGCACAAACAGATTGTACTCTCATTAATAACAGAATTCAGCATAATTGGTATTTCGCTCAGAGTATGTGGACAATTTAAACCCTTCAGATAACCCTCTGAGGCAGTGCCTTGAATTTTCATAAAATATTCCTGAGAAGTGAAAATGATTTATCCCAGTGTAATGATGATTTTTACTTTCCCGGTTTTCATGGTTACCGCTGTCACTTCTATGCCAACTGAATTTTGTTTGCTGCAATGAATGAAGTCGGCTCTATGTGCGGGTCAAAAATCTGCTGTCGCTGTTGTTTTGATTATCAATCGGTAAGCATGAATTTCATTTGATGAAATCTGAATATCATCTCTTGTGATGATTTTTCATTATTAAGTGATTTTGAATCCTAATCCAAACATGGAACAACCAGGGCTGTCATGATCGTCCCAGAGGAATAGATGCTAGCAATGTTGTGCAAGAATACCCTGGACTGGGCTGCCCTTGCATTTTTCCGATCCCGACGGGTAATTGATATTCATTGTGGCTGATTGAATTTCATTTCTGACCTTTTGAAACTCGTTTTGAAAATGAACTTGTTTACATAAATGAATATCAAAGCATTTTGAAAATTGAACGTTCGTTCTTCTGGTTATGTTTGTTGTCATGAGTTATCATTTGATTTTCGCATGGAACTTGTAGGTATTCAATATTATAATGCCTGAAAATCCACGCTTTTGAATCTAATGAGCATGACTTTTAACAAGACTGCTCTGAGGTATATAATTTCTTATTTTTTTAGTTGCCCTGTGATTTTACTACTCACATTTTTAGTTTCAGCCTTTAGGTGTATTCAGAAAAGTTTTGCTAAACAACGATATTTTTGTTTGTTTTTAGTTTTGGATGATTGTTTGAGTAACCAAAAGAAATCAGTTAAAAAATAAATTAAATAGACCAAAAAATACATCAACAAAAACGTCAACAAAGGCCTTGCATTAAAATAAAAATACTAGAACTTTTGCCTCACGCAAACCAGAACCTGCGCCACTTTGTAGGGCATTATAGTGGTGTCAATGCTACTACCAATAATGTGCAGGACTACATCTTTATTTTCAATACAGGGGTATACGTTGCGAGAACGAAAATTACGAGCGTCACGAAATGTGCTTAGGGTAAAATATTAGTACTTAAGTCATTTCCCGATTGATTTCTAAAATATTAGCATCAATCGGCCGGAACATTTTTTAAACTATTGGTTTTTAACATTCAACGCAGCATACACAAGTAGACTCAAAGAAGCTGTGCAGAAGGATTATAACATACTTCCCTCCATATAAGATGCTCTAGGTTCTCCATATTGTGCAGGAGTTGAGATAGTTCGTTCTCATTAGTTCAACCAAGACTAATGTGATGCCCCTAACATTGTATAATGTCTTCGCTGATTCATAGTACCAGTTCGCATCGTTTTCGACCCATTTCCATTTATATTTGTTGTTTTAGGTGCTTCAGGTCGTTGTGGAGTTCAGACATAAAATCAATTGAATCAACCACAGCTATAATATAGTTCTTAGGAAAGAAGCATACTCGAACAGACTCACGGAGGCTGTGTGCATAAAAAGCAATCTATTTTCAGCAAATCAGATATCCTAAGCTCTCCAAATAATTCTGAAGTTTAGATCAAATAATCTACTAGGTTAACCATATGACCCATTGGCCTTAGTAGCGCAGCATACCCGAGCAGACTCAAAAAAGCTATACGAAGGGATTATAACATACTTCCTTCCATATAAGATGTTCAAGGTTCTACAAATTGTGCTGGAGTTTAGATAGTTCGTTCCCATTAGTTCAACCAATACTTATATAATGTCCCTAACATTGTATAATGTCTTCGCTGATTTATAGTACCAGTGCGCAGCGTTTTCGACTCATTTCCATTTATGTTTGTTGTTCTACTTATGTGCTCGAGGTCGTTGTGGAGTTCAAGTCATAAAATCTATTGATTCAATCACAGCTATAATATAGCTCTTATAGAAAAAGCATAGACAAGCAGATTCATGAAGGCTGTGTGCATAAAAGGCAAACTATTTTTCTGCATATTAGATTTTCTATATTCTCCAAATCGGTCCAAATCTCCAAGTCGGTAAAGGCGCGGCTACAAAGCAACACCATGCTGGAGGTGGTTGGGTTCGATTCCCGGTATTGTCTAGGAAATTTCGATAAAGAAAACTTCTCGACTCCTTAGCATAGGGTATGATTGCACTTGCTACACAATCATACTAATGCAAAAATGGTACCTGGCATCGAAAGCTCTGAATTAATAACTGTGGAATGGCATTTAGAACACAAAGTTAAGAGCAAGCAATAAGCTAATTGCGAAAGCAATAAGCTTGTGAAACGCTTAGAAAGAAGACTAAGGACCTAGCATAACATCCGGTGTGGAAACGAGGAAGTATGGAATTAAAAGTTGATTAGGTTTCGATAGACTCCAAATAGATGAGACCAATTATTACCAACCTAAAACTAAGTAATTGAAGCCGCCAGGACAAAGTACATATGTTTGTTGGTAGTTTGAGCGATAAGTTTGAATACGATCCGGTCGAGCAAATCATTTGGGCTTTGTTGTTGTTCACGAATTGTTGTTGGCATCAAAAGCACTTAATTTAAAACTACGGAAGTGCATCTACAACACATAGTTTACAATCCGAAATATAGTCCTTACAGTAACATGACAAGTTTACAAAAATGGTTTCTAAAATGCATGCGATTTTTTTTTTGTTCCTTGTCGGGTATTTTCATCACTGCGAATATTTTTTAGATCTATTGTGATATATCCCCTTTTTTTTAGCTCTGTCCAGGTGACGTACCACTATTGTTAGGAGTGGTCGTCAACGCTTGACTTAGAGCATTATCCCAGCACGGCATTACACTTCGAATGAATGGCACTACTGTACTGGGATTTGTTCTCCAAATATCAAGGGGTTTTATTAGCCCTTTGTCGAAGAACTGATTTCTTTTAATGAAAATTGCCGGACAGTGGCATAATAAATGTTCCGAGTCTTCTTTTTCCATGCCACAAAAGCGACTTGAATCATCTTGAAGTTTTCCAATCACCTTCAAGCGATAGCGGCCTGTTAAAAGACCAGTATATATGCTCAGATCTTTTTTAGAAAGATCAAGTATTTTGCGAGTCATAGAAATATTTGGAGTAATGAACCGCTTTGAGTGCATGCATGCGATAAATGTCATATTAAGACTTCTGAAGCTAATATTTAACTGAATGCTGTTGCTCAAATTGAAATAGGCACTGTTAATAGAAAAAATGCAGTTGAGAGTAATGTTCAACTTATGTTTGATGTACCTTTAGTTCTAACTTGATGTTTATAATTAACCTCTCGTAAAATATCATGTCTTTATCAAGCCAAACTATGGTTCAAAAGGATAACAATTCAATGGTTTTATATAACAAGCAGTTTTGCTCTGAATTTATTACCTAAAACAAAACTGTACAATGTGCATGTCCTTCAACAATTGTTTCACAGTGGAAATTATGTACAGATGAGTGATTGCTTAAAGTTGCACAATGATGGTGGCACTGGAGTTCTAATGACTATTTACACTCGGGAATTGGTCCTATATACACAGCATAGTTAGACAGATTCTAATCCTCGCTACAACGGAGTCATGCTAGCCTAAACAAGTACGGTCTTGGCAGCAACAGCTGGCGCTACAACGGTCCTGGCGGCCACAGCGACGGCTGGAGTGGCAACGGCAACTGGAACATCCTTCTGCACAACAGCGTTGAATCCGTTGATTGGGTCAGCGTAGTAGTTAACAATACGACGGCTGCCGTCAGGTTCGATCAGAGAGTAAGATCCCTTGACAACATCGCCATCACGAGTCTCTTCCTGAGTCTTGGAGTCACCGGTCAGAGTATCCTGTACGCTGTAAGCATACTGGTACTGTGGGTAAGCATCGGTGAACTCAGCCTGAAGTGGAGCAGCAACGACTGGGGCAGCACGGGCAGCAACAAGTGGAGCAGCAGCGGCAACGACTGGAGCGGCGCGAGCAGCAATGACTGGTGTTGCGGCTGCAACAATAGGGGCAGCACGAGCAGCAACAACTGGAGCGGTATAAGCAGCAGCAACAGCTGGAACCGCACGAGCAGCAAGAACTGGTGCTGCACGAGCGGCAACGATTGGAGCGGTGTAAGCAGCAGCGACTGGTGCAGCACGAACGACTGGGGCGGTGTAAGCAGCGGCAACCGGAGCGGCATAGGCAAATGGCGAAGCATAAGCCCTAGCATAGTATGGAGCCTGAACTAATGGAGCTGAGTAAGCCACTGGAGCTACTGGAGCGGCTAGGTATCCCGGGTTTGGTTTAGGCTCGGCGCTAGCACACAACGCTAGTGCGGCGAAAACGGCAACCTAAAATTCAAATGATACACTCGGTTATCTTTTACACCTTAAAATCACTGAAATATTCTAAAACACTACTCCAATGCACTTACTTTAAGCAAACTCATTGTAAAGCTTAGAAGAGGATATTCCACACTGTTCAAACAAAAAGTGAAGAGCTAACTGACATACCTCTCGCTAGCTGTCAAGTCTTTATATACCAAAAATTAAAATCAGCAATTCGCAATGAAATTCCACCCCACGGACCACCACTATCGAACTGCAATCACCTGCGATTTAAAAACCGATTCCGCAGAAGGATACTTTCAGAGAAATTTTGTCCATCGTCCAGTGGTGAACGCCAACGCTCTCTTTTGTTAGATATTGGAGCTTCTTTTAATGCGTCAGCGATCGAGTCAAGGTCATGCCACTTCGTGGTGAATGTTTGTCAGCCAAGGTTCAACGTTCTCTGGAAACAACACATTGAATTTCCCCGCGGAGATATGACGTGAAAATGATATTTAAAAAAAAAAGTTAAGCGTTACTTTATTCGTCTATTTAATATGCTTATTGAAACAATTACTTTACAATTTTCAATTATGATAATAATAATTCATAACGTTTTATGAATGATAGCCGAACATCAAAAACATTTAAAAAATTAAAGGCATTCAAATTCCAAGACAGACAAAAATGCACCCATGAAGTAAAAATTTAAAACTCGATGAATCGACTAGCTAATCATCGAACAAAGTCAACGCTCGAAAACCATTGTATGCCATATTCCGTATGTTTGACAGTATTGCATGTCACGTTTTTCAACCAACGAAAGTGAATTGTAATGTATGTGTACCCTCGCAACCGATGAATACCGACCAGTCGATTCGTAATGAATTTAAATCGATGCATACGGAATTCTTAGTGCTTTCAGTCAGCACTGACAAGACCGGTGCGGTGACAAAACAAGTAGAAACCAAATCCAAAGGCAAGTGACCCACATTGGTTGGTCATGCTGGCCGTCAGGCTGGTATGCTTGGCAACGAAGTGACAATATGATTTCTACTGTGAGGAACGCGTCACACAAGGATATCATTTGCTGTTAGAATGTTTCGAGTACATACTGCTGATTAGCATCAAGGAAGGCTGGATGAAATTTCGTGGAACTATGTAAACAATAATCTCCAAGGTGATAAATTCCAAACTACAATCCAACCCACTATAGCCCATCCTCTGGTAGGCCTCCAGCATATGGTTTCAATGTAGTAAGCGGTAATGTTGCAATCAGAAAACTGCGTCTGAGGTTGGCTAAAGAATAGAAATCCGAAACCAAATCAAGCTGAATTGTGAAAAAAAGGATAATTCTCGAGTACTTTCTCAAACAGACGTATCTAGTTTTGTTTACAGAGAGGAGAAGTAAGATTCAAACGTTTAATTCAAAATAGGGTCACCAACACAAGGAATAACATTCCCTCTAACACGATGGTGATGCTACTTTCCGTGAGGGTGCTGAGAGTTTTGAGAGTTTTTTTTTAAACGTTTGAATCTTACTTCCCCTCTTTGTTTGCAAAATCAAATACGTCTGTTTGAAAATGTTCTCGAGATTTTTTTCATTTAACGCTACTTAATCTCATCACAAGCTGTCAATTATTTTCAATTATGCCGCTGGGAAAAGTCAAGTTATGAGGTTTTCGCTTGTCAAAAACAAATTGTGTCTGCAGATTGTTTTCAGTTCGGAGCCCTAGTAACATAAGGTACAATTTTAGTAATTATTACAGCATACGCAGTAAGACATAACCTCCAAAGTGAACATTCCCAGCCGATATAGGTGCACGAGAGGCTTGTTTAACACAGAAATCAACAACAATCATGTATTCTAATTGCGTCGCTTGATGCAATGCTAACCGAAGACGTGAACAACATGCTGCCGCACGACGCGTGTACCGGGGTAGGTAAATTAGTTGTATTGACACGGACACGGGTTGAACGGCGGTTTTCTGTTATCTGTAAAATCTTTTTTATTGAGAAGAAAGAGGACAGATACATCATTTGCTCATACGAGAAATGCAATTGCATTGTCTTTCAGGACGCTTGCAATCGAATTCCAATTGAATTTTATTGATATTGTTCAATTTTATCGTCTTCACTTGTACGAAGACAATCTGCTTCCATTTATTTTACCTATTCGCTACTCTTACAGACTAAATAAAACATATCATACAACTTGGGTTAAAAGGCATGTTTCGGTTTCAGCCAACAACGTTTAATGGTGATAGTGCACGACTGGAGCCGCATGCACGATTGGAGCCACGACCTTCTTGAACACTGGCGCCGCATGGACAGCGTGGCCAGATTTTTCTACGACTGCATTGAATCCGTGGACCTTGTCGGCGGTGTAAGTAACCTTGCGGATGGTACCATCAGGTTCCGTCAGAGAGTAGCTTCCATGCACTACTCCGTTTTCCAGGTGTTCCTCCGCATGCTTGGAATCACCGGTGTGGGGATCGGCCACTCCGTAGCTGAAGCTGTAGTGTGGGTTCGGATCGAAAGCTTCGACATGCTTGACAACAGGTGCCACAACTGGACCATGTGCAAACACTGGGGCATGATGGATGAGTGGGGCTGCTACTACTGGTTTGGCTAGTGTCACGGTGTGCAGAGGTTGAATAGCTTTGGCTGCATATCCATACGAAAGCGCTGGTCCGTAAGAGACTGGTCCATAAACAGGAGCTGCGACGGCCACGGTAAAAGTAGCTGCTAGTGCTAACACCTAGTGGTGGAGGATAAAATTACAATGTAAAATACAGTCAACGATCACATCACATTAATTTGAATATTCCAACAATGTTTCAGCTGTTTGTACAAAACAAAAGATTTGCTAGCGTTTAAGTTTACAACAAATTCATTAAATATATTGAAATATGTTGAAGGGGACTTAGAGTAGGTAACGTCTACGTACGTCTCTAATTCCTATCAGAAAGAAAAATTCAAATTTAAAATTAATGATACTCCATCGTTAGCCATCGGATTTTGATGCGGTTTTTTACAATAGATCTCAAAATTATCCTAGTTTGTGAATTTGCACTGGTCATTCCAAAAGTGGTCGTAGATTCGTAGATGGTGGACCAATCAAAATATCAAACTTCACGATTTTCCAAAAATAGTCCAAAAACATTTTGGGGATTGCTGACCATACTGGCCAATTAGGAAGACCTTGCCGGATCCAAGTTCCTCCGGGAAAGTAGGCATATAAAAATCTTTGAATTTCGAACTATGCTGGCCATTTGTGTTGGCCCTGTGGGATTTTGAGTTCCCCGGGAAAGTGGCAATATTCAATTTTTAACCAAAACTTGACTTGCGATGTATTAAACTTCAGTATCTTGCAGAACTAGCTCTTCGGAGGACATTCTGGGGATTTCTGACAATACTGGCCACTTAGGGTGGCCCTCGGGGCCCAGCGGGATCTAGCAATTTGGTTTGAATATGGGTGAGTGATAGCGATGGGAGACGGAAATTTGCGAGCTTTCGAACTAAGTGCTTTTCCCTACTATCGCATTCCACGGCACAAGTTAGCAGCATCGGCTTGCGTGCATGCTCCTTGAAACTAAAGGTGTAGAATATTTAAAATTTCACTCGTTTGTTATGTGTGTGTGTTTTTATTTTCATTTTTGTGTGTATTTTTATTTTCATTAACATCGAGGAGTATGCCAAGCCATGATACAAGACTGACCAATACTAACATGAAAAATTATGAAATAAATGAAACGAATTATGTAACCAAATAATTTTCCAGGAAATTTTATCGTACTGGTTATGTTTGTATTAAATTAGATTGAACAAAGGAGACCTTGTCTCACTTTTGTAATCTGTCCGTATTTCGTACTCTTTTTATAAATTTCGTTACGCTTTGGTGCAACTGCGTGTGCGTGTCTTTGCCAGCTCGGCAGTATCCTTTCGTAAAAAATGATTTAATTGGGGCATGTACTGCCAGCCGAGACAAGCATTTTACACTCACAACACTAGAATCGCGTCCTCGAGTAACAGAATAAAACCAATAGATGGAGTCGAAGAACCCACACTTATTCGCCCTAATGTTACTATAGGGAGGAGGCAATCCCATGCTCCCTATACATATCGTTTCAGTTGGGCGCCCTGATGGTCCCTCCCTTTCCCCGTTATATGTTATGTAATGAATACCTAGTATTTTTCAAAGCATTTTTTAATGTTCAATTATTGGAACAGCCTAGCAGATTAAAATTATTATACACAGGTAAATAGAAACATTAATATTCTGCGTTTTTGGGATATTTCATTTAAATTTAAGCCAGATAACGGATGAATCTAGCCAGTTGTATGAAAGATTGCAAACATTGTTGTATGGCTCATGAAAGATTGCAAACAATTTTGTTGTTTACGTCTCCTTTGGTTGAAATTAAACTTGGGAAATCTTACGCGCTTGTTAAAATTAATTCTTTTTTTCTGTCTAAAGACTATTAGGGCATTAAGTCAGTTCTACTTAGGGGCATACATAACATTTGAAAGATATTCGTATTATAATTTTCACAACTATCCAGACCTAATTGGGTCATTTTTGTGTATGCAAAATCATCCAAATATTTTCAGAGCATTTTGAACTCATATTTTTATAAATGTATTTTTTTTTCTCCAATTTGAACATTACTTCCATATCGTTGGATGTCTGAAAGTTGCATAGATTTTGACGTAGCACTACGTTCATATTTTCTATGTTAGATCTTTATTATGCGAGCCAAGCAAAACGCCTTTCTATTGGAGAATGTACCAAGCCACACTTCATCTGGCACATTCAGAACAAATAATTGGAAAATTTGCGACTTCACTTATAAGAAATCAGGTATGACAGAGCTAGATTTATAAACTTCCCTCGCAATGAAATCTTTTTCCAGCTCAGACTGACATAAAATTGACAATGCTCCTCTAAAGGGTACAATGTGGAGAATTCTAGTATTCTGAAGTTTCTAATTCTAGTATACTGAAGTTTCTAATAAAGTATACTGAAGTTTCGATTATAATGCCACCCAAATTGCTACCGCAAATTTTAGCCAGACAATCGAGCTTGTAAAAGTAGTACATAGGATATGTGTTCCTTGACTCAGCCTAATATGCAACAATCGATTACATTTTTCATTGTAACTGATAAAGTATTTGAGCTGGAAACAAAATTTAACTAGCTATACACTTCCTAAGATATGTTTAATAAGCCATATGGTAGTATGTATCACGAAAAGTTACACAACTCGTTTTAAAAAGCCAGAAGCTCTCTAGGGATATGGATGTAATGTCGGTCTATGGGTACCAAATTGGGTCTAATCATGGATGCAAGTTCGTCCCATTCGATTGATTTTTTATAAAATGCAATCTTCGTACGGGTTGCTTCCTGATTTTCTGATTCAAGGCGTTCCCAGCTATATTCGCTCTACCCAACAAACAATTTCACAAATCAAACTATATTTAAACTGCTAAGAAACACTTAAGTGATTTTTACATATGATTTAGCGGTCATTCGACAATCAAAACATTATAATTCACTCTACAAAGATTTTTTTTCCTTTAATTTGTGTTAAGGTGAGCCATATGAACAACATTCATCCGGAACTCAGACATTTGTATTGTAAATGTTACCAATAACAACATTTTTACTACGCTTTTCATACGACAGGCCATAGTTAGGAACATAGAAAAAAATATGTCCCTAACATTGGGTCCACCAATTGCTTATTAAATCATCGTTATTTTACCAATGTGACCTGTTAGTTTATAACATGTGACTATATTCTGTACATCTTGGCTGCATTATTCGGTTTTTAGGTTCAATTTTGGCAAATTTAGATCATTCGGCTTAACCAGTAAAGTCATGGTTTCTAAAAAGTCAAGCAAATCGAAAACTACGCGGAAGTGAACAACTATAAATTGATTAATTATGTCTCAATTGCCTTGAAATAAATCGGTCATGCTGATAGCAACATGATTTTGTTGATTATCGAAGAAATAAACAAATATTTGGCACATAGGCCGCATCAAGGAGCTAGGCTAACATTACATCCCGTTACCCTATGTGACGAATTGGAGTTCAGCGTCGTATGTTGATAGGCGAGTAGGCTGCGCTGAAAATCTGACGTATGAATATTTTCTGCTGCGTAAAATTATGATTTTAAAACTTTTTAATATTGTAAAAAGTGTGTGCAAAGTATATTTTTGTCACTAAGAGGACGCCCCGTGTCAACATGTTTTATGAAGATATCTTGGTGACCAGTGTCTCGGGTTCTGGTCAATAATTCACCGCTGGGCGCAGTGAAAAGTGTTTTGGGATTATTAGGACTGTAGGCACAAATACGTACAGCTGTTGTATCAGCCCAGCAAGAAGATGCGGATTTGCTGTGCGTTCTAATGGTTGTCTTTCAGTACCCGTTCTTATATCTTTAGACATTCTTCTTTTTTCAGAGAGCGATCAATGGCGCTATAACCTTTAATGCTAAAGTCCCAACCGTTTGAAAAGAATTGAAGCATCACTTAAGCTTCTTAGAGTATATGCTCCCAACGACGATTTTTTAATACACTTTTGTTCTGTACACCAAACAGGGCATTCTGTTTAACTATTCTCTCCGACTATTCATTTCCTTTTTCTTTTGATATCTACTGAAGGCTACGTGGGTTCCACGTGTCTTCTTAAGGTAGATACCAAATCCTCCCTATCACCAACGGTTGCATGGACGTGACCAGGTGAGCGATCGAGGAGAGTCTTCGTGGAGATTATTGCGTGACGAAACGTTTCAGAAACTGGTTTCCTTTCATGGTGACATGCAATGTCTTCAATGAATTATTCCAACCACGAGGTCTGCAAACGTCAATGCTAATGCTAATGCTAATTGGAGTTCAGCGTCGTATGTTAAACCACTTACTTCATCATTCTCAGTGAGTTGAATTCAGCATGGAATGCGTCTTTCAAACGGTTTAGTGCATCGAAACAAAGAGCAGCAATAGCAGCCTGTCAAAATCACATTTTCAGTAACAGTTGAGATGTCCTTTGTTTGGATTGCACCCAACACAACGAAACAGAAGAGAGGTTCCTTAAAAGTGCTTGTCAAACCACTTTTTCTTTCATTCTCTTTCCGATTGAGCTAGATTTTAGAGATACTTTGGTCCTCGATCAAGGAAAACACTTGCTAAATGAATCATAAACAATGCAATGAAAATGATAATTACAATTTTAAACGGTAGAACAGCAGAACGAAAACGACGGTAAAGAAACAAGGTAAAAAGACAAGGCATCATTGAAAGCACCCGATAAAATGCAATCGATGGCAACCATTTAACAAGAATAGAAGAAAGTGAAATGTAATTCTAACACCTTTCAACTTTTTTCAGTAACTTCTGTCATTTCCTTCCAAATTGGTTGATATGTAAAGTTTGTAGTTTTACAAAACTTCAAAAACAACCAAAACTTCAACAACTTTCTAAAGGGTGCTACGATCAAAATTTGGTCGACTTAAGCTTTACGCTTTTTCTAGTCGTATATTTGAGAAAAACTGAACAACCATCATTTTTACGTGTGTGCGTGCAATGATGCCCCCATTTTGATTTTAATTTTTTTTTCTTCGGTTATCAAAAGGGACGCCCCTTATTGAAAGGGTAACAACGCATCAAACTACTGCTAAAGTCTCCAAATCACGGTCATTAACGCAATAAAAATTTCGGGGTATGTTTGTCGACAGCCCGCAAACCTGGATCGGAGAGAAATTGAAAACCTCAAGCCAGAGAGATGTCAAAAAGAGTGGCCAGCGGTTTCAAGCGGAAGCCCAAACTCTCCTTCCGATGTGTCACAAACATGTTGGGCGTGTCGTCTACAACGACGACAAAAAAAACAAGGTGGCCAAAAAGCGATTCAGTAAACTGTGCTGGCGATGCTCTATTGCATGGAAATGGACGACAAAACCTTGGCGTAGGCAGACTTTAAACATCTTCTTGGACAGGAATTTTATACGGCAACCCTAAGGTGTCAAAAATTATCAAGTATATAAAACTGTCGAAGTTCACCTATAAATAAAAATTGCTAAAAAATTGTTAAGTAAAACGCGACATTTTGACTGCAACCGGGACTATCAACCAGGAAATATACATGTAAAAGTGGCTAGAAAAATATGCGCTGCCTTTCCTGAAGCCACACGAATGAGAAAAAGGACCATGGAGTGGTATGCCGCCAACTCGATTGAGAAATGTTGGGCGATCGTCAAGCGGAACCTGAAGAAATACTAAAAAAACTGATGGAAGCAAAAATCAGTTAAAGCAAACTGACGTTTTGCGATGAATAAAGCAGACGACTAATGGAAGGAGTTAAATGAAAGGCCAGAACTTTAGCTGAATATTTTTTGTTTAGTTTATACTAATTGAACTAGTAAAAGGAATAGTCAACTTGGCACACTCTACCATTTTCGCATTTTTCGATTTATCTGGTGTAATAAACAAGTTTCAAAGGTATGTTACTTGAAATTCACATCATATAACTAGAATTAACCTAAATTTTTGTTGCAACAACCCGTATCTTAGGGAAAGTCCATTAATTATGTCACACAGTAAGGGGGGAGACGACCCATACAAAAAAAATGAAGGTGCATACAAAAAACGTGATAAGGGGGGGAGGAGGGGGGTGGGTTATAAAAAGTCAATTTTTAGCTGACGTAATTAATGGACGTTCCCTTATGGGAAAAATAATTAAAACCCAAATTTTCTCCCCTGCTTCTGGATGAAGCATTAATTTTCTTATGGGTGCCAAAACATTGCAAACTTAAAATTTCAATCAATTTACACGAGTTCTTGTTGAACCCAATTTTGATCGGTCTGCCGTTTACTTCGAGTTCGCGTTAAAACGGTGGTACCGAGACCCTGATGGGAAACTTTGTTGTTATCGTTACTATCAGAATTAAATCTCGGTCAAGAATATCAAACTGCTTTTGTTTTGAGATCAGACTCGATCATCACATAGCAAAAAAAATTAAGATAAAAGAATATTTTCATTATCCAAATTATTAGCATCGGGCAGGTTCATATCCAATCGGTAAACTTCGATACCGTTTTGGTGATTTTGTTGTGACTTATCGGCGGATGAAATTTGAATTCGTAAATTTGTCATGACTGGTTTGGATGCTAACCATTTTACCGGAGTTGACCACTATTGTTTAGGTCATCCAAACAGGAACGCAATCGAAAAGTGATCCGACTTAAACAGTAAGCTTTGGTGTTCTTTTTACGAAACTTGACCGTTTGAGCGAGACATGCTCCAATTGATCCCATTGAATTTGAAACATTCCATTTGAAAAAAAAAAGTAATCTAGATACGAAAATGCTATAATAATTAGAAGACTAGAACGCAGAGCCGATGCGTATTTTCCAAAAAAAGATGTAAGTGGAATAAAAACTTAAAACATTTACAACACTTACACATTTAATTGAATTAACGAACGCAAATGTCGATACTGTATTGTAGGTCCACTGTTCATGGATGTTTAATTACTTTAGCTTACCTATTCACAAACCATACAGACTCATCCTGCGCTAACAGAGATCACTTTTTAAAGAAGTTCAAAACTTCAATGTTTTGGACGGACCGGAAACGCAGTCCAACTATATTATGACCCGCATTTGCAATTAACTGGCCAAAACTATTCTGTTCAATATTGATCTTCATAGTAATGTTAAATTTTTAAAGATTGGGGTTGTTGTGGAATTCGATAATTTATCTCTGATATAAAAAAATCTAGAAATTTTACTTCAAGCAATTTCAAGAAATGAGTTATAAAATATTCAGTTCATTGAATTTGAACAAAACAGATATGCTTCAAAACAGATAATTCAATGCTTCAATAAATGTATATTTGTTACTCATCTTGCACAACCATAGAAAGGCTTGTACAAAGTCTTTATACCTCTTAAGCGCCTCTGTCAAAAGAAAACTGTTCTATTTTCACCACACACTTCTCAAAAAATAGATAACAACGAACAACACTTATGCATAAGCTCATCAGCAAATGTATGAAAATGCCAAGTAATTTAAGAGCATTTAAATCACACAACAAAACACACCAGCTGAACTGTTGGAATATTCACTGCCCCTAAAATACCATCGTAAGCGAAAGTCACCTTTCTGATCATTGTGAAATCCATCTAAGGCACTGTTTTCACGCACGCACAATCCACCACTAAGGAAGTTATTTCAATCCACGTAGAATGATTCTTGTAAGATAGTACACTTTACCGAGCAGTATCTTTGGTATGAGTTCAAATCTTCAAAGACAGTCTTATAAATACACTCCGAGTCGGCGTCTAACACAACGTTCTGGGGAGGACAAGCCAACCCCTTCTGTACCTACATGGAAAAAGTCGGTTAAAAATGTGTTACATTTTTCTTTTCCATCCGTGCATTTCTTCCCACCACGTGTGGCTTGAGATTAGTTTTTCTTCTTCTAGAATGCACTAAGCGCCCCACATAACAGGTTCTGAGCGCGAGTTCAATTGCACCAAGTTGCACTTCTTGTGTTCAAAAGTCTGTGCATCGGTCAACCAAGATGTAGTTAGTTGTGAATGAAAATACCTGTTTAGAGCACAGAAGCAGCATGAGCAGGTACAGGTAAGTAGTAAGTCATTGGAAAACTGAACAGCTGATTGACTTGCAGTTCAATTGACTCTCCCTAGTGGATTGCCGCAACTTTGAACTACCGCAGACAGAAAGAAATAAGCATGTCTCAAATGTTGGTCTACTCTCGAATGGACCAGTTTTGGCGTAGAAAATGAACCAGAAAAATTACCGACTCGCTAAAAAGTGGTTCAATTAAATCGTGCTCCTGTGTTCTGAACATGGTATGAATGACGTAGGTTACAACCAGTACGCAAAGCGAGTTCAATATATCATATTGATTTCATTGCAATGACAAGAGCGCGTTTGTCGCACAAATGGCTAGAATGGAATGTCGTTGTCCAAGGGATTGGCAGCACAACTGAAATCAAAATTAGTTATGTAATCGAAATATATGAAATATGCATTAATCACAGACTCCATAGCTAAGTTTCTTTCCTACGAAATGTGTTCACCCATGTGCTTTAAACCCGTTTAATGATATAAACAGAACATTGGGTACAATACAACTTCGGTACAACCTCCCATTTTGGGCATATTGATGTGAAGCATCATTTTTATATTTATTAAAATGTGAAATATTAATTCAAACGATACCTCAGTTCAATAGCTTCTGGATGAATACTGAAAAAAGAAGCTAACCACCTTTACTGCGAACAGCGTTATGTCGGAGTGGTCGAAAATGAAAATAATATGCCAAAATTGGATAAGGAGCATGGATGTAGGGGAGAACAGTACAAAATGCACTGGTTCACATTCATTCAAGTCCCAGAAAGTAGCGAATAATCTAATTTGAACCTTGGCTATCGATGTTTGATTATTTCTACCCCACACCCTCTTCCTGACCTAGAAAGTTTGCTTGTAAGACATTAAAGGTCCCAAATCAGTTGGATACTAGGGCTTGCTCGCTACTTTCTGGGCATAACTGTTCTGATTCACTTAAAATGAATTGGACTGCTTTAGCTACTGCCTCCCTCTTGTGGGCGAAGTTGGCGAAGGATTGACAACTCTTTCTAGTGATTAAGAGTTCCTTCGATCCTCCATTAGAAAGCCATATCTGGTTTTTCCTCCAGAGTTCATCCTCGCGTCAGAAAAGTTGTTCGAATCAGTCGGAACCAATTCCTTCACGTATGTATTAAAAACAGATTCAAAAGTCAGCGGAACAGGCCATTTCCAACTCAGCCGTTTCGACCACCACGAACAGTATAAATTACTTCTTCTGGTGAAATTCTACCCAAAAGTTAGTAATTTGAACCCATTGTTAGGTAAATACAATTATACCCAACGTTGACTGCCCGCATTTAACTACTCTGTTGGGTACTTTTTTCTAAGCGTGTTTATAACGAGGAGTTGGCAACATATCGCAACGCTTTTCTATCTATATTCCATACCCATTGGCTGCTTGACTACCAAGTGTCGTGTCATTTTTGCGTCGTTTTGCATGAGCATGAGCATGATTGACCGCCCGAGACATAGAGTTTGAGGATCGATTTAAACCAACAGTAAGGATGCTGTTGGAGTCACTCACAAGTGTGGGTGGTTTATTTCAATGGAGTACAAGAATATGTTGAAATAGGGAAACAATCGTTCTACTAATACGCTCAAAAATGTTTTTTTAAATAGTGTTTTTAAAAAAAATGAAAGTGATGTTGAAATATCCAATTTGACGACCTATTCAAACCAACAGCAAGGATGCTGTTTGCGTCACTCACAAGTTTGGGCGGTTTATTTCACCAGAATTCAAAATATGTTCAAACATAGAATTTGAGGACCTGTTAAACCAACAGTAAGGATGCTGTTGGGGTCACTCACAAGTGTGGGTGGTTTATTTCAATGGAATACAAGAATATGTTAGAAAAATCGAGTTTGAGGACCGATTTAAACTAACAATAGGGATGCTATTGGGGCCACTCACAAGTGTGGATGGTTTTTTTTTACCAGAATACAAAAATATGTTAAAACATCGAGTTTAAGGACGAATTTAAACCTACAGTACCAAATGTTGACTTTAATATTTTTTTCAAACTAAAAACTCCTAGGCAAATTAAAACTATCGGAAATAAGTTTTTCATAGAAATCCAGAGTTGAAATTGGGATGGGTTGCTGCAAGAAACTCTCCTTGGCTGGAAAACATTTATGTATGTGTATAAATATACTGTATACATCGTTAGGAGTAACTTGTCTTAAATTTTTAATGTACACTCCTGGGATGTACTATTCTCTTATGTCCGGACCGGAAGAGCTTTAACTCGCTTTCAGAAACTCTGATTTTCTGTTAAAGCAAAAATTAATAATCGCACCAATTCCATGAATTATTTATTAGTTTATTTTTTTCGTAGAGGTAAAACATTATCTTCACCTCATACTCAGGCAACAAACCACTTCATGTGGTACCAGCGCCAGTCTTTGTCACTTTTATAATATTCACCGACCATCCGAAACAAGTATTATCAATACTTTGTATAATGGAAATTGAAAATTTGCAAAATCAGAAAATATGTCTTTTGTGTCGTTGAAATTTCACTAACTTCAATTTTCATCATTGAAATTTACCAACTGGATGAAAATATATTGCTGGCTCCGCGATTACTTATAGTTAATTCACATTGATAACGCGTAAGACGCCGGGCAATCCGTTTACTAGGTGCAGACTGGCGGAGGTGAGCTGCATGCCATCCGGCGGGTCATAGGTTGTGGATCATGAACCGACGCCAGATATGGAGGGTAGATCCGAAATAAATAAGCATCCCCGGTCGAATCAGACGGAAGAATTGACCTTCTTGACCACGACCCGAATCGAATGGTTTGATTGCGCTTGAAGTAATCTCTCACCGTCCTTGCGTTCGTGGGTTCGGTGTCTTCGTTCTACTTCCGCTGCCAGCTCCTCGCTGGGTCGTCTGAGTATCCTTGAATGATTTTACCACAGGGGACACAGTTGAACTGTCGATTTCCAACTGTTTCGCGATCCACCTGTGGGACTGGCCTGAATTACCCACGACCGCGCACATATTTTTTTCTGACGAAGCTTTGCTTGCAAGAAAACCACTCTCCAAACTAGTTTTAGCCAAAATTTCATCAATTTTACTCATGCAAAAAATTATACATAAAAAGAAAGTGTTACATTTTTTTTCGAGTAAATTCTTTACATATTTTATCATTATCCTTATTATAATTGTGTAGCAAGTACAAACATATGATACCTTAAAGTGTGGCCCATTAAGTATTGGAACAAACGTTTTTGATTCTTACAGCGACCCTAGTGGTCGGATTTATAAATTATGACAGCTTATGTGTTCCCTATAACAAAACCAACATCAGAAGTTTTTTTTCACGGTGCAGTTCGAAGGTGTTTCAGAGAAATACAAAATGGAAGAAGAACGAAGAAAAACTATTGTGCGCAATCATTTGGAAAACCCTGGGACAAATCTTACTAAAGTGTTGGGTTTTCCCCGAAATACTGTGTGGCGTGTTTAGAAATTACAGAGAAACTTTGTCGACGGATCGCAAGCCTCAAAGCAAGCTTCGGGCGGGTACTGTCAAACGTTAACTGAGGGACAAAGTCATCAAGAACATTAAGACAAACCCTAACATCTCAGACCGCGATTTGGCCAAAAAGTTTCACGCCGCACGCAGTACCGTGCAACGGATTTGTCTCCGGGAAGGCTTGAAGTTATACCGTGTCTGTAGACAACCTAATAGGGATCAAAAACAGAACAATGTGGCCAGAATCCGTACCAGAAAACTGTATGATCAGGTGTTGACAAAATCCAATGGCTGTCTCTTCATGGATGATGAAACCTATGCGAATATTGCCATTCATCAGATCCCACAATCCCTGTCATGTTTTGGCTAGATCTTGCAAGCTGTCATTACAGTAAAGCAGTGCTACAGTGGTATGAAACGATTCAGTTCATACCGAAACAACTCAACCTACCAAACTGTCCCCAGCTCAGATCGAGATTTTAGGCTACTATGAAGAGGTAACTGAAGGTGAATGGTGGAAGGCTTTATGCTTTTATGTTGCGTAAGATTGCTTAACATCATGTTAGATCATTATTTGAAATGTTAAATGATGGTTGAGGTATGATTTGAAGAAATGACTGTGATCCAATTAATCTCGCTCAGCTGAATCAAACTTATTGCAATCGTTAATGATTCAGCGGGTAAAAAATAGGCAATGAGAAATCGTCCACGCTGCTACCGTCCGATTAATTCACTGTACGTTCAGCTGCCAGCTTTCCTTCTACGAATAGAATGAAAGCAGAATAGTAATGAACAGAATCGGTATAATTTAAACGTGGTTACGCTCACTTCTGAATGTTTATGCGTGTGAGTGATAAATGAGCGCAAAGTGAACCGATTTTTACCATGCTTGCACTTTAGTTAAAACAGAATACTATTTTGTAATGTATGGTAGGTAACGACTTAAGCACCCCGAGACCCTATTCCAAGCACGGGGTAAACGTTAACCTACAACGCTCATTTTTTGTAGTATGGTGCTTCACTAGATGGAGCACCATACTGCAAAAAATGAGCGTTGTAGGTTAACGTTAACCCCGTGCTTGGAATAGGGTCTCGGGGTGCTCAAGTCGTTACCTACCCTATATCCGAAAATAGTCGATGTTCCAATTCTCACTGGGCAACACCTTATGCCCAAAGAGTCGAAAATTTTTCAATCAAACCATGCCACCTCTCCTTCACGGTGTTGCATTGTAGCTGCCTGAGCTAAGGAGTGACCATGTTTTTGAAAAGTTGTAAATTATGGAAAGTACTACCTCAAATACTTGTTCGGATTGTAACAAATCTTAAGTCAACTCGAATGTCATACTTTAAGACGAATCCCCCAGGCATTAATTAATGTTAACTGTTTTTTAATGGCCAGTGAAAAATATTGCACGAATGGAAAAATGAGGGGAACAAAGATTCAAACGTAAATTTCTCAAAACTATCAGCACCCCTATAGAAACTAGCATCACCATCATGTTGGGAAAACGTTATTCCTTGTGTTTGTAGACCTAGTTGGCGTTAAAGCGCCAAGGATTTTAAAGATTTAAACGTTTGCATCATTCTTCCCATCTTTGTTACAAAATCAGATACGTCGTTTTGAATAAGTAGCCGAGAATTTATGAGTTTCGTTTCATGATCCAAATTTTTTGCAAGAAATATTTGCAATTCATTGCATTTTCGTCTAGATGTTCTTCTTCTTTCTTAGCGTTTCAAGCTTATTGCTTTCACTATTAGTTTATTTTTTGCTCTCAACTGGGTGTTCTAAATGCGCTTCCACAGTTATTAATTAAGTGCTTTCGATGCCAGGGACCATTTTTGCATTAGTATGATTGTGTGGCAAAAACAAACCCTATGCCCAGGGAGTCGAGAAATTTTTCTTAACGAAAAATTCCTAGATCAGACCGGGAATCGAACCCAGCCACCGCCAGCATGGTATTGCTTTATAGCCGCGTCTTTACCAACTGAGCTAAGGGAGGACCCATTCGTCTAGATAGGTCTCCTAAAATATGAATCCATATCCATTATATCGTTTCTAGTTACACCCATTTCCATCAAAAAAGTTCGATTTCCTCCTCTTCATCTATTCTATAAATTTTAACATAGAATAGTTTTATTCTGGTATAACAGTATAACTTTTTTTAGATGCATAAGATATATCGCCGAAAAAAACTTAGGTGACGTAAAACGGACTAACATTTATCAACGATTCAACATTGATCAATTTGATTGTTCAGGGTTGTTAAGGAAATTTTGATATAACATTCGCACCAATTCTATGCCATTCTCTGAACCATTTAAATTTCGATCCACAGCGTCAACACCAACTGAGATTATTTCACGTTACGGGTAAAACTATCGGAGACTCCCTTAATTGCTTCAAATTCGAATAAAGTCCTAATTTTACAGCAAGTCAAATCCATAATGATGGCTCACTTTAAAGCCGTTTAATCTAATAATATCGTCAGATAACCAAAACACCAATCGACAGACTAATGCTTGCTCTAACAGGTCTACACACTCGAAATGGAAATGACGAGAAAACGTCTAATTAGAGTGCACCACCGCTCTGCTCTGCACTGGTGCTAGTCGTCCACGGCAATGAGTGTTGAAATTCCACTAGAATGGTCAAAGCTGTACACCACTCGGCCAGTGAGCAAAGGTCTGGTTTATGCCGGTGCAAGGTGATTGGCTAATGATCTTGCAGCCACCGGAATGACGAATTTCCTTATCCGCGGCGCTTGAGTAACGGGTTAATTGTAAGGTTAGGTTTTCGGTGTGAACTCTCATGGATTTCCAAGCAATTAAGTGTGACAGACACATACAACAAGTGCAATCCTAAAGCTATCAATAAGGTAGCAAACAAATCTGTCTTAAGGTGAAACTGCTCAAAGTGCAACAATGTCTTCGATATATTACGCTTTGAGCGTAATCATTAATGCTACTGCAAAACGCTTGTTCACAATTTTATCAGAAGTTGAAATTTCACAATGGCCGGCAGGAAGGAAGCATCGGTAGCGCAACGAATTAACGTTAGAGAATCAATAAATAATCAATTAACTTCAATTCCGAAGTGGTTTTTAGCAAAGTAAAAATAGTAAACGTGGATGTTATTATGCCGAAAAGCTAGGAGAACCAGTGCAAAATGATCAGGACTTGATTTAAGATCCAATGAGGGAAGGAAGCACAGTCACTCTATTGAACCATCCAAATATACAACTTTTCATTGAATGTATCAGAACTTTCACTATGTAAGCTTATATAATTGTAAGGCTCAATCTACGTGCATCATATTGGGT
This sequence comes from Aedes japonicus, assembly GCA_034211315.2. Taxonomy (NCBI): domain Eukaryota; kingdom Metazoa; phylum Arthropoda; class Insecta; order Diptera; family Culicidae; genus Aedes; species Aedes japonicus. The sequence continues at coordinate 288,033 of JASCZW010000694.1, read as the reverse complement.
AGAAACTCACAAAACGTCTTCAATTTTACTCTAACTTAAGGTGACGGTCATTAGAATTAAAAAATAACCGCCATCGGAATAGATTTGCACTTCCACTTTGAATTTTTGAAAGTTCAAATAAGAGTTCAAATGAAAGTTCAAAATAAGAGACTTCAGAGAAAACACATGTTAAACAATAATAGAATTCTTGCTGAATACAAATCAGTTTAGTTTGACTTGCGAAATCATTGTGATTTCTTAGATTTGTGCCAACAAATCTGCGAAGTGGCTTTGAAAATCGGCAACTTTGTATTCAAACGATCTTCACCTTAAGTGTGCAATTATATATAGAATAGTGCTAGTTTATGAGTGAAAATTTATGTATACCGAGCAACAAGTTCTCTCTCAACTCAACTCTCAACTCAATCTCAGGCACGTCGCCTTTCTTCCTAAATAAAATTAATTCCAATACTATTCACCACAACCGCTCTCCCAAAAAAAAAAAAAACACCAGGACGTGAGGACCGAGCAGATTCTTCAACGCGCAACTATTTCACAACGAACCATCACAGTAAGCTGAATTCGAATGTCCAACCTGGGGCATGAAAGGGGATCACAAACTGTCTCGTTGAATTTGCGATTGCATACGTTTAGAGTATTCAACTTGTGCAGTAAGCACGTAATGTTTTAATGGATAGAATGCCACAATACAAAAACGTGATCGAGACTTCTTTAACCTAGAAATTCATGTGATATAGTCTCTTTAGCGAAATTAATAGCAAAATGATTCGGAATTACATGAGTCATCACAATTAAGTAAATTCTTATGCATAGCATACAATACTGCACGGTTATGGGACTAATTTGATCAAAATAATAAGACTTGAACTGAACATCGCACGTCAGGATATATGATCTACTACGCTTGTCCAAACGAGTATTGCTTGTTCATCATCGACCAGTAGGAAGTAAAATTGAATTAAATGTGGCAGTGAAAACGACGTTCGACAACCCAATTCCATTAGCCAAACACAGCGTGTCCTCCAGGGTACTTCTATTTTATTTAAGCTTTCTAATTATACTCAGTTATACGAAGAGAAAGACCGCAAAATTTTGTGATAATGGTCTTCACCAGTATGGATTAATGGGTTCTTCCATTATGGGTTTTTCATACTGTAATTGTTATGTTTTTGTACTCTCTCCGATGTTTTGAAATCAGACTAAGACGAAAGAAAATTGAGTAAAATATAGGCTTTGTATTCGAAACATAACGTTGTATTCGAAATGTATAACAATAATACAGGGTGGCCACACAATCTTAATATAAAAATTCCCGCATTTTTCCCGAATTTTTCCCGCATTTTTGCCTTATTTTCCCGACTGTTAAGATGAGTTAAAACAAATTACTCGTAGCTAAATCTCTGAGCTCCCAAACTTTTTCCAGTTTGGTTTACCACCAGACACTTTCCATTTATTTTACATACGTCTTTTTGTGCGACAGGATGAGCCACTTTTCAACAAATGTTGTCAAATTTGGTAGCTCCTTATTGGTTCTAGCCAAAATTTGCCCAAACCATTGTCTTTTCCCTGGAATCCGGCACACAACGTCAGACGGCACTGAGCACAGCTGCCCAAATTCTTCTTTCACCATGTGTTAACACCCTTACAAACGCAATTCGCCAAACTTCAAACACATTCGCCACCACATGAAAGATAAGTTCATTTCTGGCCTCACCTGTTACAGTCGTGTAGCCAGATCTTTTAAGGGCATCTTCAACGGTGGTTCAAATCGTGGTTTGGATTTTTTTGTTCAGACCAAACGCTAAAACATCGCTGCATCGCTGGTGTTTGTAAATTTTGTTTTATACCGGATCTATTTTACATCATTTCAGAACTTATATAAGCTTCTAAGTTTCTTACTGAAAGCACTCTTTAAAAATTTAATTTAATGAACTTCGGAATATCTATGTTATCTAACTGATAGGAATAACTTTCTGGAAATGACGGGAACTTAGAAAATCAGATTTCGCTTCCCAGAAGTTATTATAACTTCCAGCAGGTACATATTCTGTGATAAAAAGCACAATATCATACATATTTAAATAACTTACGAGAAATTGAAAAAAAAAATTTGGAAGCCGTGGAATTTCTGTGGAGTAGTTAGCATTACCGAGATGTTGTTAAACCGTACAAGAATTTTATATGATCTCCAAGAATAGGTGAATAGGTGGAAATTATATGAAATTGATTAAAAAATAGTTAGTTTCTTTATTCTCCTTTTGGTTGGGTTCGAAAAATTATCGAGTTGTAAGAAGTATAAGTTCTTCTTAAAACTTAAATACCCTGAACTTTTGGGATGTTTTCGGAACGATTGGAAAGTTTCTCGATCACCTGGAAAGATCCCTGAAGATCTAGGAAGCACCCCAAACTTATGAAAAAATCCTTTGAATGTTTCCTAATCTTTTCGAATACTCAAAAAATCTCAGTTTCCTGATTATCTGGGACGTTTTTTTCTGGAAAGTTCCCCGATCTTGGGGGAAGTATTCTAAAATTCTTGGAAGATCGCAAGACTACTGAGAAATTTCCTGAATTGCTGAATCCCCTGAGCATCCGGGAGTTTGTTCGAGCTTTTGGAAAGTTCCCTGACTTTTTGGGAAATTCCCTGAATTTCTGGGACGTTCTCTGAACGTCTGAGATGTTTGCTGACCTTTTGGAAAGTTTTCTGATGTTTGGGGGAGTTCCATGATTTTTGTGAGCATTTCCTGAAGTTCTGAGAAGTTTTTTGAATTCATGAGAAACCTTGAACTTCAAGGAAGTTCCCTGGACTCCTACATGTTCGCTGAACTTCTAAGGAGTTCTGTATATGTCTAGCAAGTTTCATGAAATTCTAAGAAGTTCACTATCTTGAGTAGTTCTATGAACTTTTGAAAAAATACCCATAATAATCTGAGAAGTTTTCTAAACTTCTGGAAGCCCCCTGAATTCCTGAATAATTACCTGAAATTCTGTGAAGAACCCTTTACTTTTGGAAACTTCGCTGAACTCGTGGTAAGCTCCTTGAATTTATGGACAATTCCCTGAATTTCTAGGAAACAATCTGAATTTCAGGAAAGTTGTCTGAACTTCTAGGAAGAACCCTTAATTTCTGGAAAGTTCCCTAATTTTATGGTATGTTCCTTTGACATCAGGGAGAGTAGCTAAACCTCGGAAAAGTCTAGGTCAAATCTAAAAAGTATACCGAGCTTCTGATAAGTTCCTAGAGCTTCTATGTGCACTGAATTTACAAGATTTTTTCGAACTTTTGGGAGATAATTTTTGTCCATCAGTTTCTTACCCTTTTCCGATATTGTGGGCGTAAATACTGCAGGCCGTAAGTCTTAAGGACAGATTTGCAAAAAATCCTCAGGGTCACCAACCCCCAAGTTTTCGTTGAGAGAACTAGCTGGCTCTATCTATCACTATCAGCACTATCTAATATCGTTTAAATGAGATGCATGCATTGACACACTCGCCACCACTCAAACCAATCCATGGTAAAAAGTTTGCGGAAATCCTCGGTCTTTGAAAAAAAAACAAAACTTCTGATCTCTGGATATTGTAAGATTGACAAGAAAATAGGTGTTGGTGGGTTTAACAACAAGAAATACTACATCGGTGCGGGGAGCGCAAAGTTGGTCTGTTTTAGATGGTTCTGTTTAGGTTTGCTGATGCAAATCAACTGATGTTAAAATAGACCACCGCTGAAGATGCTCTAAGCGGTACGTTTTGAACAGGCTGAACATTGAGATCGGTGGACCGAGTAAATGACGCTACTCAAATCATTTGAAAAAGGTGTGAGTAGTGTTTCTTACATTTTACAAAAATTCCCGATGACTTTTGAAATTCCCGCCTTTTTCCCGCATATTTCCCGATGATTTTGGATTTCCGCATTTTTCCCGCATTTCCCGATTTTCCCGAGTCTGTGGCCACCCTGAGTATATCATTACCAACAAATCTGAGGGTGGAAAAACGCATTTCTATAAATACATTCAAACTCGTACAGTTATTTATGTGTTTAATTTATTAACAAACAATCTATATAACAATAGTAGTGTAAATGATGATTGATTTACATCAGTCTGGGTTTTGGTTTCTATAGATAAGTAATTCTACAAAATGACGGTCAATTGAACTTAACCGAACACTTTAGCAACAGGGGCTACTGGAACTAGCGCCTTGTGTACCAATGGGCCGCGCTGAACGATTGCGTTGAACCCGTTGATTGGATCAGCAGTGTAAATCACAGTGCGCACAGTGCCGTCCGGTTCCACCAACGAATAAGAGCCTATAAAAGAGAAATACAATTTGAAAAGCTCCAACGGGGTAGGCAAGCAAAGCTCGAAAGTGCATTTCGCCGTAAAAAAAGCTCACTAACCCTTCACGACATCACCGTCTCTGGTTTCTTGCTGGCTCTTGTTGTCACCGGTTAAAGCATCCTGCACACTGTATGCATAAGTATACTGTGGTAATGGGTCATAGTTGGTATTAACTACTGGTGCAACTGCTGCTACTGGCGCAGCAGCTAATCGAGCACCAGGCAGAAGAATTCCACAGTTGCTCAATCCAATCATGCAGACAGTAACAAACACAACCTGTAACGAAACACATCCACTAAAATACGTTCTTTCCGACACTAGAATCCAGACGTTCATCTATACCTTGAATGCGGCCATTCTTATCTTTTGATACACTTGTTGCTTTGCTATAGAAAAATCACTTATTAATTTACACTTGGCTGTTTGAAACTACTTTGATAGCTTTGAAAATGATTTCCGAGTTTATAAAGGGATCGATCGTCGCCACCCCGCTCTTGGTGACAAATTATTTAATTATATTGAAATATATGTCCGAAAATAGCAGTACATGAATGGTGACGAGCTGAGGCAACGGAATAACCGATACACATTATAATTTGGTACGTGAGACATAAGCGCAAGTGGTAGCATCAGTTGCAGTACATGCATAATCCGTACGTTCGTTGGTTGCGCTTCGATCAATCAAACAGTTATCATTTTTCGGGCACACGCCCACCAGGGATTGTTACATAATTATTACAGTTCGAGAAATTGAACGATTTGCTGGACATATATGCATACTATTGACACAGTTGCACAGTAACTTCGAGTGAAGTGCATATTGCTTTGGAACGAATTATTAGTCAGGTAACATAGATCGGCTTATTGAATTCGCAGATTGACCTTGAACTATGAAGGTGATTTTTTTTCATGTCAGATCATCGAAGTTGGTCGGCAACAATGTGGATATTTGAAGGATCACGGATCTAAATCTACAGATAATGGATTTTTGACTGTAGAGCAACAGGGTTTAATGCATTCAACAAATTAGTTTGTTCGCACAAGAGAAAATGTATACGCTATGAACTGAAACGCATTTTGTGAGACTACAGCGGAGAAAAGATGCGTTGACAGAACGTACCATACGATTCTAATATGGGAAGTAGAATATAATACGGGAAGTAGAATATAATAGAACCAACTTCCAACCAACTTTCACACATAAAACTCTGGCTACTATTCTGATTTTGAAAGAGTGTTATACTGATTTGTTATAAGAGTTTGCTTATTGTATGCGCATGAAACCAAAATAAATCATAAATCCTGGCTGATCCTGAATTTTGCACGTTTTTTGTTCGGTAAATACCGAATATTTCTTAAAATCATGTTTCGATATTGAAGATAACTAAGGGTCGTTCAAAGTTGGCTTACCTCTTGCATTCGCAGACCACTGGTTGCTGGCATATTATAATTCCCTGTTACAGACATAACCCTCTTAAGGCACAAGTTGTACAATATTGGGAGTGATTTCTTCGAATTCCAATTAGTGCTTGGAAGTGTTTCTGATCGTTTTAGTGCGTTTTAAAGAGTCCCTACCTCTCAATAGGAATCAAATATTTTTGGGAAAATAAACCGGTGCAAACCGTAACCGAAAATGTAAACCGGTATTTCGGAATGATATCAATATAAATGCCAAATGTGCCTAGAAGGGACAATTCATGAAAATCGTTGTCAAGCTTTGCAAGCTTACTTAGAGTAGTTGAGATTAGAAGTTTAAAAATAAAATCAATGTTGTGGCATAATGAAGACTTCAAGTGGTCACTGGTACAAGACCCTTCAGATGATCTGAAACATCCGTAAAAGTTGTAAATTCATATGCCCTGAACCAAAATGTCAATAACTGTTTCTTGCCTGACATATTCCATCGGAAGAGAAGCAAGGCTGTTGGTCCCGGCTCATGTGTGGATGAGTGCGATATGTTGGATCCAGGTGGTGTAATCGTCTTCCTGGCGTCGGTGGTTGTCACCACGTTGTAAGGAAATAGGCCAACGGAAAATAAACGAATAAAAAATTGTTTCTTTTCGGGCAGTCATTCAGCGCCTTGATCAAGTTTGCTGTGCATCCTGCGCAGAGACACTACCACAGTGGGGTTGAATTCGTGATTTTTGCACAAAATGTTGCACTCAAAACCAAATAGAAAAAAAAATAAGTGTGATAGAACGTTTTTTTTTTCAAAGAGAGGGCACTTTTAAAATCATGTTTTTGTTTTATCAGCCACTGCTATTTAATTCGTGTTCTATGCAAAATAATATGACAAAACCCTTAAAAAAAGATGTTAAAAATATCCTCCAAAGGAGACACTAAATGATAATACTCAACATTTAAATTAAGTTATTATTTGGAAAAAAAATTCAGCTTTCAAATAAAGGAATAACAATCATGCTAAATAGCAAAATTTTTGAGTTAATCCTTATTTAAGACAAACCATGTACCGAAACAATAAAAGTTTTTATAACTCCGTAAACTTCGAGATTTGACCATATGCGTAGAACAATTTTTTTCATCAAATGTCATCTCCCTGAAAATATTTGCACTAAGGAACCGAAAACCTCCCTTAGCTCAGTCGGTAAAGGCACGGCTACAAAGCAACCAAAGCAAAGGCTGGGTTCGATTCCCGGTCTAGTCTAGGCTCCCATGCAAATGAAACACAAACTTCTGCATAACTCGAGAACTAATCAAGCAAATTAAACCAAATTTGGCTTGGCGAAGTTTTGAAAGCAGGAAATGTTTTTATGGTGGTTCGAGACCCCTTCTCACTATGAAAAGGAGGGCTCCCATACAAATGATATACAAATTTCATTTAAACATGAGAACTATCCCTACTGCTATGCTAATGTGTAAGCGAGAGTTTTTGGGTCCGGAAAAGGATGTTATGATAGTTCGAAATCCCCCCCTCTGGAATGGGGGTACTCTCATACAAATGAAACACAAGTTTCTGCATAACTCGAGAGCTTATCAAGCAAATCGAACCAAATTTGGCATGTGGAAGTTTTTGAATGCAAGGCATGTTTCTACGGTGGATTCAAACCCCTCCCTTCTTTAGACGAGCCGTCATACGAACACAAATGTCAATCAAACATGAGAATTATCCCTACTGTTATGAAAATTTATATGTTGGGGTTTTTGGGCCGAAAAAGGTGCTTATGATGGTTCGAAGCTTCTTGCCCGTTTGGGGGGGCATACAAATGAAACACGAATTTCTACGGAACTAAATTTGGCATGTGGGGTTTTTATACAGGATTTTTTTATTATGTGCTTTCCTCTGGAGGGGGGGAAGGACTCTCAAAAAAACGAAATAGAAATTTGAACCAAACATGAGAATTATCTATGCAACCTAAACACAAAATGTGTGTTTCTCGGGTAAGCAGCATGTTCTGATAGAAATTTAACCCCTTGTTAGTCAATAATGGCGGATGCTTGAGATAGTCTCAGTGCAACATTATGCACAAGAAGTTAATTTAAGGTAATGCAAGAGAAAATTACGTTAAAACTGATAGGATGCTGCGTAGTTTGGAAAAAAAAATGTTTTGTCTATGAAATGCTTCTACACAGAAAGAAAAACCGGTAGAAACTACCGACCCAAGAGTTAATTTAGAAACAGAAACCATTGTTTTCTCAGAAACTACACATATTAGCTAACGAAAATATTTTTACCAAATTCATTCAGAAAAAAAAACCATAAACTCGTCAGTTCTATTAAATTTTCATTCATTTAGTTGCATGCTTAGCAAGGCTCGCACCGGTTCAGCAAGTTTATTATAAAATGTACAATTATAACAATCACTAAAACTTGACAATCACAATCGCAGAAAAACGAAAAAAAAACTTGACAGCTCACGAAATCCCAACCATTCGTGGGCAGCCTGCAGCAATCTCTCGACGCTGAAAAGTACTCTCATGAGAGACATAAATTTTCGAATTCATATGATTACATTATGGATTTTTGCCATATAAAATCCGCAAAAATGAAAATCGTATTGTTAAATCGTTGCAAATCGTATTGTGGTTCTGCAAAGGACGATTCTGCTCACCTGCGCACTTTCGTGTAGCCAGAAGTAAGTAAATCAGTTGAAGATAATTTGTTTGAGTATGGAATTTGTTGTCGAACGAATTTGAGCACATTAATTCTATGCAAAAGTAATAGCGAATTCGTTTTTGAACCTAGGTTGGAACCAGGTCCAACCTGCGATACCCGAACTTATCATCAGTGTAAACCTCAACCTGATACGTGTTTCAAATAGAGACAATCACACCGACGTGTAACACGTGTGACGATACATTGGGTTGTCTACCTCGAACCCTAAGGGAATCATAAAGCTACGCGATGCTCAGCACAAGACCAAATAATGTGATCTGCGGCAAGGTAACCTCGTCAACACGACAGCAGAGATTGCTGTCGCTCAGCCCAACACGCGTTCAAAGATCAATGATTGGACATGGAACAACACATCACACGAATGAAGTCCCGACCCTCATGATTTAAATGTTGCCATCGCCCCAAAACTCCTTTACTCCATTTATACTGCCAGCTGACGAGTGATTGTTGACGAAAAATTGGAAAAAAAAAATCATCAAAGGCGATTTGGCGTTCTTAAATATCGCCTTCCATAGCGCCTACCTTTGCAAGCAAGTCCGCTCTTTCATTGAGCAGTATCGAACAACGAGAAGGGACCCATACAAAGGTAATGATAAAAAAAATTCGAATATTAGAAGCTCCTGTATTTTCATTTGCCGGCTTTGAGGAGCCCTCTATAGAATTGAGACTATCCGAGAAAAAGAAAAACGGATCCGGTGTCACTGACGTAACAATTTCTAGCGTAGTATATTGCCGCTAATTTAGCGACGTATACGGAACAAGGAGCTTGAAGTTCACGATTGGCGCTATAAATTTCATTAAATATACAAAAGCCTGCTGACTCCTCTATCAATGATCCGTCAGTGAAGAACGAATTAGTGGAATTAATCTGACCAAACATAGCAATAAATATCAAAGGAAAAATTAAAAAAAGATGATGTTCTGGGATTCTATAAAACTCCTGCTCTATGAATAAATCAAAATGAATCAAACTGCCGAAGTCGGAGAAACAAACACGATTAAGAATATTCGGTCGAATGGCTGACAAAACCTGGTTTATGTATAAACGGAGCTTCTCAAAGTTTTCAACTGCCTGGGGAATTTTAATGTGAAATATTGACAAACATAGACAAAACCGATGCGTTCCAATTATTTTATCCCTTGAATCCTCTTATTCGAAATCGACGAATTAATTTTTCTTCGAGTATAAACTAATCCTTAAAAATACCAATATAATCCAAGAACAACCAAGAAAGGTTATTTAAGGTCTTATGAAAAATACTTATAACATTTCAAGTCAACAGAATCATACATAAATCTTGTCAGAAAGTTCAAATCATTATTTCTTGTGGGTTTTTATTGTAGAAGTAGTTGTTCAATTTTGGATCCTTAAAATCATCTTTTTCATTATAACACGTTTGTAAATACTGAAAATTTTAATTGTTAATGTTAGCTTTCTTTTCAGTGAAAAAATTGAATGGTGAATAGTTAGGCTGAATGGGATTTGCAAAAATCTACAATCAAACGGATATTAAGACTGAAGACCATAATTGTTGATTTTCGATTCAAAACGCATAGTCACCAATTCATCAGTGATAAAATGCTACCGCAGTAGTTACTGATCTAGTCGTTCACTGATACTTGTGCTGGACGAGTGTTCAGGATTGTTGTTAGTTTTCGCACCTTCTCCATCTTCATCACTCAACAGCTTCTGTTTGAATATTTGGGTGGTTTATTTAATTTGCAGTGACAGATGTTTGATGGACGTAAGACTAACATATATGAATGTTATCTCAAGACGGATTTACTTTACACACGTACAGTCAGTTCTGATACTGCACGTTGTATTATGACATCAACAAGCCGGTTTTTTCCAACTGACTTGGATGCAAGTTGGGATAATAATTCTTGTTACCTACCAAAAATCAGCTAATTAATCGAGCTGAATGGATAACATACCTATTTTATATTATCATAAAGCAATCAAAACTGCCTGACAGTAATGAACATTGATCACCCACGTGTTGACGTTGACAGGATGACTTATGAGTACAACACACATTAGCCGAAGCGTTAATACGTTTTTATTTTACTTTACGCAAAACCCGCATCTAAACGCCCACGCATATATGTAGCCAATAGAAACGATTAATAGTAGGTACTATAGAATGCAGGAACTTCCATTTGAGGCGTCGCACTAGCTTGTAAGGTGTGAGCATTTACCTTCAAGTTGGAAATTACTATGGGTTCGTCGCTTGCTGCAAATGAAAGACTTTAAGCAAGCCACATAACGTATTCTCTGAATTAAGATGTTTATTTTTAGATCTCTGGTAAGTGATCATGATATATTGTTTTTTTACGGGTAATATGTAATTTACATTCTTCTGAAAAACAAATCTTCTCCCGACTGAATATCCACCCCACAATTGCATCAGATCCGGCCAAACGACACGCCAGAACTGACCTACACCACCAAGCCCATATTATATAACAAAAAAAAGGCGGCAAACAAGGCATGGGCAAAGTCAACGGCAAAATACCGCTCACTGCTCTCGGCCGATGCCGTTCTTTGACTCACAGATGGAGGTGACTTTGCCCTCCCGATCGATTCAATGTTAAAGAACGAAAGTTGTACACGGCATGCTTGCTGCACCGGCTGCTGGTGCTGCAGCATGTGATCCAGTACAACTCCTGCACGTGATGTCTGCAGCTGATAGCATGTATAGACGCACTGGGTCATTCGAACGTTTCTCTACTGCAATGCTGCAATGCACTACATGCTTGATAAGTGGGTCCTATTCGAGATAAAAAATGCCAAAAGAAAAAGAACGGAAATAAGAAAGGTTAACTGTCAGTCCAAATGATCTTAAACGAGCGCTGAATATAGAACACAAGATCAACCATGTCAAAAATATAGCTATAAACAGTTTTCTATGTTGTTCGAATGTACACAACATAGACGAAATAATGTGCATCGATGCTTCTATGATTCCCGTTTGCTAAGGGATTACATGAGTATTTTAGTATGCCCTACGATATCACGTTCAGGCTTTTTGAAATATTTTTTCTGTGACATATTATCTTTCCGCTTTTATCAGGCAACATTTGAAACTTGCAATCAAAAACATTAGTCTAAGCCAATAGCGTCGCGTGGCTTTCAAGAAGGGTGTGTTTCGAAATGCAACTAGCAACTTTGAAACAAAGTTTACTGAAGCACTAATATAAAAAAAAATCTACGTGCGATTAAATGTTTGTTTACTTGTATTGCGTGTATTCGTCAAAACCGGCCGGCATCTAAATACACGAGATTTGTCAACAAAATCCAAACGATTGATTCAGAGAATAAAGGCTCGATACTTAGAAAAAAGAAAAGAAAAAGAAACACGGGTAGGTGCATACTTATGAAACATTAAACATATGTGGAGGAGAATTCACAATCGCTTCCAAGTCCGCAGTCTCACACAAAATCGGTTGCGCTTGAAAAGTATGGGCAGAAAATTTTGGAGTGTAGCCAATTTTCTTCATCAAAAGTACGATAGAAGCTCGGATCTAAATCATGGACAGCTTGAAGGTAAATCGCTGCCATTGTTTGCCTCTAGTGGAAAATGAAAAATGTTACCATAAATATAATCTACTAGCTGTCAAGGCGAACTTTGTTCCGCTTTAACTGATTTATGATTCAAATAATTCCGAGCATTCATGTTTTTTTAAGTTACTTTAGTCCAGGCTTGGTTTGTTTGTCCCCTCAATTTTTTTAATGTCTATTCGCGATCGATAACAGATAACGAAATTCAAATCATCGACATCCTTATTTTTCGCTAACAAAATAGCACGTGCACTCAACCAATCGTGGTTCTCATAATTCGGACCGATGTTTGGGAAAACACTCGTAATGAGTTCCTCTTCTCCAATCGCCAAAAATTGATTCGAGAAAATCTCGGTAGACGGATCGTTTTGCAACTAGCATATTCGTAAGGCAACTAGCATATTTGTCGTCAACTGTAGCTTTTTTACATATCGCCATAAGTACGAAAGCTTAAGGCAAGCGTTGATTGGATTCGCTGATTTCATAGGGTGGGTAGAAAAATCAAAAAATAGTGCAAAAAGACTGAAGTACATATTATGATTGTTTGCTTTTTCGACAGGTCAGACATATCACGGCTACCAAATTTAATGCAGTACCTCACTGATTGCACAAATATTTCCGAAGTTATCGAAGTCACGCTGAGCTTCACTTCAGTGATCGTTCACAAATAAAGTTTCTCTTTTGGTAACTGTTCTTTAGGCGCAGCCTAACAGAACAAAGACAAGGTATCTTCAGTCGGACGATCCGTTCTCGAGTTATGCGTCGCAATCTTGTTTATAGGGTATGTGTACCTTAGCTCAGCCTAATAAATATGTCCAACAATCGATTATTTTTTTAATTATAACTCATAAGGTATTTGAGCTGGAAGCATAATTTAATTAGCTATACAGTTGCTAAGATATGTTTAATAAGCCATCTGGTAGTATGTATCACGAAAAGTTACGCAATTAATTTTATGAAGTCAGAAACTTTTCAGGAATATGGATGTAATGTCGGTCTATGGGTACCAAATTGGATCTAACTATGGATGCAAGTTCGTCCTACTCGATGGATTTGTTATTAGAAGTTGTCTACGTACGATTTTTTTTCTGATTTTCTGATTACTGGCGTTGCCAACTATACTCGCTCTAACCAACAAACAATTTCACAAATCAAACTAAACTTAAACTACTAAGAAACACTTTAGTGACTTTTATAAATTATTTAGTGGCCATTCGGCAATCAAAACATTATAATTCACTCAACACAGATTTTGTTCCTTTAGTGTTTTGTTAAGGTGAGCAATATGAAAAACATTCAACCGGAACTCATACATTGTTATTGTATATGTTACCAATAACAACATTTTTATTACGCTTTCCATACAACAGGCCATAGTTGAGAATTTAGTAAAAAATATGTTCCTAACATTAGGTTTGTTAGTTTATAACGTGTGACTATTTTCTGTACATCTTGGCTGCCTTATTTGGTTTATAGTTTCAATTTCCGCAAATTTAGAATTTAGATCTGTTCAGCTGAACCAGCAAAGTCATGGTGTCTAAAAAGTTGGGGAAATCTGCAACTACGTGGAAGTTAACAACTATAAATTCTAGAGGGTTTGAGCTGTTTAGTGGAATACCTGTAACTAGAAATTAGAAGAAAAATTAGTCTTTTCCATTTAATTCCAACTACCTTTGCTTATCTTGACAGATACGCGTATTTCGTCTACAATGTGCAGACTTCTTCAGTGTCTCGTAAGTAAAGTCGAGTTATTAGTACGAGACACTGAAGAAGTCTGCACATTGTAGACGAAATACGCGTATCTGTCGAGATAAGCGAAAGTAGTTGGAATTAAATGGAAAATACTAATTTTTTTTTTTTCTAATTTCTAGTTAACTATAAATTGATTAAATATGTCTAAATTGCTTTGAAAAAAATCTGTCATCTTGATTGCAACATGATATTGTTGATTATTGCTGAATTAATAACATATTTGATACATAGGCCGAATGGAGGAGCTAGGCTAACATAACATCCCGTTACTCTATATTCGAACTACTCAACATTTTTAAAATTTGAAAATGTCATAAATAGAACTGCAAACTTTACTTATAATAGTTTTGTAATGTTCTACAAAAGTGAGTTTAGAGTCTACGATAATGCCTAAGTCCCTTACTATTTTGCATGTTTCTACTTTTTGGTTTCCTAAAAATATTTCCGTACGAGGTGTTTCGATTTTTCTGCTAAATGCTATTGAGTTACATTTTTTAACGTTAAATTGAAGTTAACTGTTGCTACACTATGTGTTGAATAAGTTAATTTCGTTCTGGAATTCTTCTGCGTCACTAGAATTATTTATTTTCATGAAGAGCTTCATGTCATCTGCATACATGAGTATTTGGATTAGTATGTAGGATCTGTCGTTTATGTACAAAATAAAAAGAAGTGGGCCTAAATGTGAACCTTGGGGTACCCCCGAGGTGACAGAGTTAGGTTCTGAAAGTTTATTTTTAAAACGAACAATTCCAGCCCATTCAACAGTCCAGGTTCCATTCTATTTTTTTGCAATTTGAAGAGTAATAATGGTATGTCCATGCGGTCAAATGCTTTACTGAAGGCAGTGTAAAGGGTTTCTACGTGCTTGCCATTGTCCATTGCATTCGAAATGAAAGTTACAAATTCAAGAAGTAGTTGAGCGACCTTTGAAAAAGCCGTGCTGTTTGCTTGTAATTTATATTTTTATTTGCTGAAAAATATTTTCATTTACGAGAGTTTAAACAGTTTTGGGATGCAACAGATAATGGCAATTCCACGATAGTTGCGGATGTCTGATGTCGTGCCTGATTTGAAAAATGGAACCAAATAAGAGGATTTCCAAATGGTGGGAAATGTTCCGCTCTTCAGAGACATATTAAAACGAAGTTCTAAAGGAAGAGCAAGTTCGTCTGAAAGGTTCTTTAAAAATACGGGTGCAATACCGTCTGGACCTGGTTCAGGAATGAATGCATAGAAGTCGCGATCACGGTCTTCTTCGTAGAATGTGGTGTATACTTCTTCGAAGAAATTTGCAAAACGCTTGCAGATTTTTGAATGATTATCACCTACATTTCTGTCAAAATTCATTCGTAGGGGAAAATTGTTTTATGATATTCCAGCACTCTCTCGAATTCCCAGTTACTGGGGAAGGGAGTATTATGTACGAAGATTGAATATTCAATGGCTGTGTGAAATACTTCATTTTTCCTCAAAGGTGATAATGAAGTACTCACACAAAAGTCTTCAGTGCAGTTCGTAAATAAGGGGTCTTAGAAAGCCTTTTCTTGATTCTTTATACAATTAATTTGGTGTAAGCCAAAATTGTGAAATTTGGTCGAATAGAAATTGTAAACTTTCGTCTTGGCCGTTAAAAGCCGTTGCGTACGATCTACCATCTGGAGTGCAGATGGAAGACGGAACGTGGATCGGTAACACCCCTAAAATCGGTCTACTACGGTGGGCTGGGTATGTTGTAAGAATGTCGGATAACAGCCCAGTTAAAATTATCCTCGAACCAATGAATCAACGTACAAGAGAAGAGGCGGCGTGCAACGAGAGAGATGGATGGATCGAGCAGAAGGCAACCTAGATCCATTGCAGACTGCGAAGCTGACGAAGTGCAGCCATGAACCGAATAGAATGGAGACAACTTCTGTACAAAGCAGAAGTCACCCTGGCCTTGGCCTGATTGGTAAGATAAGAAAATATACTAAAAGTTCTTGACATAGCAAACGAAGACAACGAACGCAGCCTTCCATGTGACCAACATCACGAGATATTCCATGTGGCCGTTAGGATAAGCAAGGAAAGAGAATACTAGCCTTTAACCTAACAAACAAATGCTCGACTAATCTTTCTCATAAACGGAATCAAGGATGTACATTCATGTCAAGCCTCATGTTATTATGAAAGTCAATCTTTCAGTACTTTGTAATCGTTAGCTGCAGAATCATTGCTTATCTTTAACAGATACGCGTATTTCGTCTACAATGTGCAGACTTCTTCAGTGTCTCGTACTAATAACTCGACTTATTAGTACGAGACACTGAAGAAGTCTGCACATTGTAGACGAAATACGCGTATCTGTCAAAGATAAGCAAAGGTAGTTGAAATTAAATGGAAAATACTAATTTTTCTTCTAATTTCTAGTTACAGGTATTCCACTAAACAGCTCAAACCCTCTAGGATGCAGAATCATGTTTAAGCAAGTCGAGAAACATTCCCCCACGGAAAATTCCATGATCAGACCGTGAATCGAACCTGGCTAACTGGATGATCTTTGGCAAAGTTGAAGCTGAAAATGTTTCTATCAAGCAACATATCAAACTTTTTCAAATGTCATTATACCGAGTACATTATAATTTAATCGATTTGCGGTGATTTTGTTTTTCAAATGAAAATGGCCCAACTTTGCCTGTTTTTTTCTAGCGATAAAATAATACACATTGTTTCAGAAATATAGAAAATAAAATCTATTTGTTTTGTCTGTGTTGTCCTACACAGTTTGAAAACGTCCTGAAATTTTCTGTGATATCTTATGCACATTTTTAGAACTTCAGATTTTATACAAATTCACGCGGTATGTCATGTAAATTTAAGTCAGGTATCGCCAAAAGCATGTCTTTTGTTTGAAAGATTCCAAACAAATTCGTTGTTTACGCTTACTATGACCTACAATTGAACGAGGGGAAATTTTAGGTGTCTGTTAAAGTTAATTTTATTTGTACATGTTGAAAATATTCGCATAACTATGGGACGATGGATTTTAATACCTACCGTTATTTTAATCTTCAAAGTATGTCTTACATTGATGTTTTTTATTAAAAATAGTGTGTAAGACTAAAAGAGAGATTGCCGCTTTCTTTAATTCATTTTAGTTTTGGTTATTTTATATGTATACAAATTTCGACGGCTGTTTTCTCAATTCGACACAAATTGCCATGGGATTAACATGCGAATAGGTACATAATATGAAATATTTTATAACCAATATTATGCCGTTTAGTTTACAACGAGATAAAAAGGGATTCATCCTGGTCCTGATAAATCTTTTGTGAAGAAAAACTGGCCTTATAGGAAACTTGAAGCAACCTTGTTCATGATCCTTATAAAAAAAAACCCATGAACAATATAAAACAATCTCTGTATAGTAGTTGCCTCGGAATAAACAAAATTTCTATGCACCATCGAAAACGTTGGTTAAATCAATAAATTTCAATTCAGGGGATACAGTATTGTTATTCAATTACTGTGATTAATGCAGAGAAAAATATCAATTAAATGTTGTCTGTAGCTGATTATGGTGCAATTTACGTGATAGAATTAAATTCAAGGAAACATGCAGCACAGAATTATAATTGCTACAACAAACAATTAATTGTGTGTGAGAAATAGGATTTATTTATTTCATGAAATTTATGCTAACCCCACTAAGTAAATGAAAATAAAACTATAAAAAAAATCATGTTTTTATTTCAGGTAATTTTCTTGGTCGTTAACCACAGAGGTTAGCCACGGGATTGTAAAAAATGAGTAATTATAATTCAATTTCATCACAAGACACACAGAAAAGTACCTAATGATTTAGATTCTTGACAATCGTAAAGCATCATCCCACCAGTGCTATAGCATTTGAAAACCACAAACATGACATATTTCAATTCAAAAGCAACTGCAATGATGACCTTTGCATTAAATATGCACTAAACTGGCCAACCCTTTGAACTAAAAACGAACGTTGGCAATTCAAACTGCCTATTTCAACTCGCACCTAGCATCGCAGCGAACTTAATGCACTAGTCGTAAGTTTGTCGACAAAAGTTCTTAACGATTTATGCTATGGTTTATCACGATAACTGCCCCTTAGAAAAACGGCTTCTACTCTACAAGTTCTGACCAAGTGAATGGGCGTTTATTTTGATTGAATGTCAAAAGTACACGACTATCAGCTAGCTGAACGGTGTGAACACGATCAACTAATACAGAGTTGTAATTTGATTTACAAGAGTAGGTACGTAAATGCTACACCATATTCCTCCGGAGCGCTTCATGCAGGACGAGAGCAATTTTCAGTATGAGTTGTTCGTACGCGCTCGATCATATATTTCTAATCAAGCGTCTATGTAAAAGTACGTCGCTGGTAGAAGCTTTGGCCATTGAGCCAGCGCCCAGTCAGAAATAGGCCTATGTATTAAAATCATGCAAGGCTTGAGTTGGGTACACTCTCAAAGTTCAACGCAGTTCTGATACTTTCGCTAAATTTCAGCTGCTGCAGTGCTCTCCGATGCGTGTGTATGCAATTCAAACAGAACGATGCATTTTATTTCTCGCTCTTGCATCGCTGGTGATCGGAAAATTATTCTAAGCTGGGCGGGTCGTGATCATTCTCTGTGGATCTCGGCAATTAAGAATACCTTTCAGTATAAAAAGGGCAGAGCTCGTCTAAATAAGCATCATAATCAGAACAGCTTTGTGACAATCAACACACACGGAATTCAAAATGGCATTCAAAGTTAGTGTTGTTTAAGTGGTCTTAAAAGTGTAGAATTAAGTGCACCGAGGAAATTTTTTATAACATCAATTATTTCAGTTCGCAGTTTTCGCTGCCATCGTGGCCGTCGCTAACGCCGTCGCCATTGGATACCCTGGAGCTTATCACGCCGGCTACCCAGCTGCTTACCCAGCCGTCGGCGTTGCCAAGGTCGCCGCTCCTTATGCCTACCCAGCTGTTGCCAAGGTTGCCGCTCCAGTCCTCGCCAAGGCTGTTGATGATTATGATCCAAACCCACAGTACAGCTACAGCTACCACATTGCCGTACGAATGAATTCACATTTATGGTAGAGAACATCAGAACTTATCAACCTCTCATATTCCAGGATGCTCTGACCGGAGACAACAAGGAACAGCAGGAATCTCGCTCCGGAGATGTCGTCACTGGATCCTACTCTCTGGTTGAACCCGATGGCACCCGTCGTGTTGTTGAATACACTGCTGACCCCGTTAACGGATTCAACGCTGTTGTCCACCGTGAGCCACTTGCCGTCAAGGCTGTTGCCCCAGTTGCCAAAATCGCCGCCCCACTGGCTTACCCAGCTGCCCATATCGCCGGATACCCAGCTGCTCATTACGGAGGATACCCAGCTGCCCATGTTGGATACCCAGCTTACGGAAAGGCCATCGTTGGTTAAACTGTAACCCCAGTTTTAAAGTTTCTCTACTTTAACTCTTTCCAAGTACTTCCCCCCTCGGAGTCATTAGTGTAAACATCTTTCTATTTATTCTAAACTATTTCTTTGTGATCTGTGCTTCACCTCACGTCTATTTCTTTTCCCTCAAAGCTACAAATGTGAGTCTTCTATTTATTCCAAGCTCAACTGAATGCGTGTACAAAAGATATACATTTAATTGTAAATATGAAGAATTTCAATGAGTTGAGATGCTTCCTACAGTATCTCGTTCCTTGACTGTGTGAATTGAACAGAGTGTTAAGAATGCTACCGTAAGGAATCATGATGAATACTCATCGTGGTCAAATAAATGCAATTTCTACAAAAGAACACGTCTCTTGTTATTACTTCATAAAATCAATGCATAAGAAATTTAGTCCGAATAAAAACAGAGAGTCAAAGTACTTCATTTTGCATATTGTTCGAAAGATTATGGTCAGATCTGACACTATCGTGCTACAAAGGCTAATAACGATTCTAATGTTTGCGGCGGACATGTTACTTTCGGCGGATAGTTTACTTTCAAAACTCAAACGCAAACCTTTAAATACCTCAAGGGTTTGTATAATGATTATGTTCTTATCTCTTCATGTTAAAGAATTTAGAGCTGGGTGATAAATCTATAGTCTATATTTTACGCTATACGAAGTCTGTAAAAATATAGCGGCTTATAAACAACTTTTATAAATGTCGACAGTCAACAGACATTCGCTATGTGGTGCAAGTTAACAAAGGAACAAGACAGTAAAATGTTGTTTAGCTCCAGAACACATAAAAATGTTTTCTATTTCTTTAACAAAAGAAATACGTGAAAAAAGATAATATGAGCACTAAAACGTTTGAACAAACAAATTTTATAATATCTTTAAGATATGGTTGTGAGGTTTGCTGACGTATTTGAAAAGTTTGTCTTTTTGTGTTAAATTTATTATTTGTTGAGACTCAATCGAATCAACTTTACAGAGCCACATTTTAATTTTTGATATGAGAATTAGCCGGTGAAATCAGCCAAAAACAATATCATAGGCTTCCATGACCCTTTCCGATTTCCAAATGGTAAAAAAACATGTAAAAGAAATATACAATTTACTTGTGACCAACCAGCTCGATAAATGAAAAAAAAATCAGACAATTCTTTGTTCAAACATACAGATCTAAAAAAGTACAAAAAATCTTCTTGGTATCCAGAGTTAAGTTGAAGTAAATTTTAAGAACTTTTTAAAAATCTTGTCGTTGTAGGTTGTCTTTAAAACGGCTTTATTTAGAATGTTGCTTGCCTGGAATCACCTGAAAAATAATTTTATAATGTTATGATAAGTTTTTTTTTAATAAGTTCGTTTATTTGCTAGGCTCAGGCGTGTGTAACACTTGACGGAGCCAATGTTCAATATTGTTATAAACAATTTTTTATTTTTCGATTTTATTAAAATTGGGGTGAGGATTAAACTTGGCAAGCTCGAGGTTAATGGATCACACTATCGTTTGGAAGGGGCTAGACAGGTAACTTATTTAATTGCTGCTCATGGTTGCGAAATCTAACAAATCCTCGGTCCCTGTAGTCCTTTTCAAGAACTAAGCCGCAGATGGGTGACCACAGCTAGCTGAGCAGGTACAAGTAACACGGAAACAAAATAATAGTATAGCTGGGAAACAATGGCAGGGAATTTGATGACATGACTCTCTTTGATCAGACAAACAAACGAATTCGTAGTTCGCTTGCATGTAGGGAAGATCACGCATTCCCAAAACATCTCTTACCTCGCGGAAGGGTTGTCTACCTCGGGCCACAAGGGTATCCAATGGTCGTGCTCTGGAGGTATCAATATCCGGGCAATGCCAAACTGCGTGAGCGATGTCATCATAACCGTTTCCGCACCTACATGTGTTGCTATCGACGAGGTTAATTCTGTAGAGATGTGCGTCTAGCGAGTAGTGGTTGGACATAAGTCTTGACATCACACGAATAAAAGCGGGACTTACATCCAGAACTTTAACCACGATTTCGACGGAACATTTGGAAATTTGGATTTGGATTCCTGTTTTTGGAACATAATGCACCGAATTAGTCTCATGTCATTCCAGCACGATTTTATAATAGTGGCATGAAGACGAATCCGGCCGAAACAGTGGTTTTTCATTGTGCTGCTCCAAATATAGCAAAAGTAGTTCGGTCTTGTAAATTTTACCATTTATGGCTCCTCGTGTGACGAAAATGTCACTTTGCTTTCCACAGGTGCAGATAACTTGTCAAATGAAGTATTTCGATGCGAATTTCGACATTTTCTTCTTTTTGAAACGATTATCCACTTTAAATTTATCTTTTCTAATGTAAAACTGCTGTCTTGACATTTCTATGACATCAGATTTGACGTATGTTTCGTCATCCGTTACACAGCAACTGTATCTGGTTAGTATCTCCGTGTAGAGCTTCCTAGCACAAGTCTTGGCAACAGTCCATAGCGGTTTGGCAAGTTTTGAACCTTGTTAAGACTACACCAGAAAGTACGGACTCAATCAGAAACCACTGCCATTTGCAATAATTGATATCAAGTTCTTTTTAATGGCTGCGTCCTGTTGTTTACCTTTATCTCTCAGCACTTGTGTAGCGGTTTAGTCGTTTCTAACAGTTTTTTTTTCAAAAAGCGTGAGCTTTCAGCGGAACAACGACGATATATTGTGCAAAAATGGAACCTGGAATGTTACTGAGGAAGTTGGCAAAAAAGGAGTGAGTGAGAAAGCCGTGCGAGGATAGGATCAGAGAGGATAACACGTTTGAGGATAAACAAAGAATCGTTTCTAAAAAAAGGTATTGCTAACCCTCGTTTGAATAAACGTGTAATGAAGGCATTCGAGCACAAGAAGGAGGTTTCAGAGCGGGACGTGACCAAAAACGTTGGCACTTCGAAGTTCAATGTTCATCGGGCCAAAGAACGTTTGAGTTATCGAACCTATATGAAGCAGAAGCAGCCGAAACGGAGTCCGAAATAAGAAGCATCGATCAAGCCCAAAGCCCGAATTTGTACGATGCGAAACTTACTGGGAATTCGAACTTACATCATACATGACGAAACCTACGTAAAATTCGCCTACAAATCCGTGCCGGGGCCAAAATATGTTATGGTGAGTGAAGGAGTAGCATTGAACCGGTCTGAGGCATCCATTCAAGTCGAAAAGTATGGTAAGAAATCCATGGTCTCGCAATCTATTTATGGCTATGGTAAAATGTTGCAACCCTTCATCATTATTGCTTCGATGGACAATGAAATATACATCAAAGAATACTTACAAAAACGACTTCTACAGATGATTCGGAGCCACAAGAATCTTGTTGTATTCTGGCAAGATCTCGCGTCTTGTCATTAAGCGAAATCATCGGTAGAAGGGTATACCATCAAGAATGCTTCATATGTTTCAAAGGACATGAACCCTCTTAGTGGCCCGCACATTCGATCAATTGAAGAATTTTGGGGATTGACGAAGGCAAATCTTAGAAAACATGTCTCAGCAGCAGATAACATTTAATAGTTTTCAAAAGATTGGAGTAAAGCGTCAAAACATATCCCTGAAAAGCCTATGCCGAATTTTATGAAGAATGTTCGCAAGAAGATGCACCAGCTAGCATACAATCGCTAGCTAGCATACAATCGCTACAAATATTGAGAACACTACCTTGATATGCTACCCTGTTAATAGTATATCTAATAAAAAATGAATTATCAACACTGTAGCAGTCTTTATGCATGTAATTAAGCTCTTCGCTTGACCTTCTGAGCTTTGCAAAACGCCGATATTTTGGCAATATCACGAGTTGAAATGTTGAGATTTCATGTGAAATTACCTTAACCTTTCTCTCCGTCTTCCAGCAGCATGCTCTTGGTTTTCTCCTTGCTAAACTCTGGTGTGCTTAAGTTCAATTTTCGACATAAGACTTCGTCTTTGTTTTCTATACTGGGGTACAATATAAGAAAAAAAACCCTATTGCGATCGTCACGAAAAGCGGTCAGGTTTTGAGCGTTAATATCGCAGTAGTTTCTCTAAACATTTTCAAAATGTTTGCCCCAACCGGTCGCATATATGCTCTACACGGCCTCGATTCCAATATTGAAAACTATTGATGTTAAACATCAAACGTTTGAAAACAACGCAAATATAAGGTGGTATCTTATACTTCGTTTTGCAGAGAAAACTTACTAAATGCCTGGTATTCTCCTATCACAGACTTCATATGTAAAGGTTGTACGGAATCAAATTGCACCACTTTTCAATGGCTGTAACTTTTTACCCGTTGGGTATTTTCTATTGAAATTTTTTGTGGAATTATTTCAATGTGTATTTTTTTACGCTATGTAAGTTTCACTAGCAGATGTGCAATCGTTGCGAAGATGGAGTCGGTGTTTCGTCCTTAAAATCGGTACCAAAATGGTCAAACGTTACCATCGATCGGAAAGAAAAAAAAACTGAATCTAACCAAAACTTGCAGGACTACACACGTACAAAATCCAAAAGGCGCCTAATCGCGATGACGGCAGAATTCGGTAGGTAAAACACGTGCACGGAAGCTATACACCCAGATGTTGACAAAATTAGAAGAAATAACAGTTTTGCCAAAAAGCCAATTTATCTTCGTAATGGCTACTATAAAACTATTTGGTCGTTTGGTGTCTTCCCTCAATGCTAATTAGCCGTTTTATGCAGTTACTGGAGGCAAAATGGTTTTAAAATGCTTTTTTCAACTGACCATAATAAGATTATATGAATGAGTTCTAAAACGGCATTTCAAAACAGAATTTTACGAGTTCATAAAGTCAAAATAAAACCTTTGATTGGAGTAAAGGAATTCTAGAAGACAAGGTTTCAAGACCGTTGTAAAAAAAGCTGTGAAGGTTCTCATAAACCTGACTAAAATCTAAAACCTATTGGCACCACTTTGTACCATAATAAAACCAAATTTATTTCCAGTGGCTTTTATAAAACTTTAATAAAACTTAATAAAGCTGGATGGTTTTGGCAATTTTACTTGGGCCTACTCTATTGAAAAATTAATCGTTGTACGTGTGAGGTCAATACTAGAATATTGTAGTGTATTATAGTCAAACTTTTCAGTCAAACACGAATAATGCATATAATCAGTGCATAAACAATACATATGTTTGCACTTCAAAATTTATGTTGGACGAGATTTCCATTATTATCTTATAGAGCTCGTTACGTTCCTTTCAGCAGCCGAACCTTTTAAAGAGTGCCGAGAGAATTTGCACTCAGTTGTAATACAGTTTCACGTCGTATTGATTTGAAGAACTTTTATCAAAACTAAGTTATTTTACACCCAGCCAGTGATTACACAATCAAAATGTGTTTACAAATTATGCTAAATTTGGTCCTTTAAATCGGATGAATGTACAATATGCATTGCGAAACTATTAACTTTACAACGACAAAATCTAAATTAAAGCAAACATTCAATGCTAGTCCTGTAACACACTTATTACAACCCGATTGAGTTGATTGTAACTCGATTAAGTCATAATCAAGTAGCTGCAACTATTTTTGACCTATTTGTGCTGCTTGGGGATTCGCTTATAAGCTGCACGTAATTGTACTACAATTCAAGCCAAATATTGTAATATATTTGACTTTGAATAATTTTAAAATTAGAAAATATCTCAAGTAACAATACTACTGCCTTTCATCTTTTGCTGTAATTTTAAGGGTTATATTACCACGATAGCCATACTATTTTGCTTAAAAGAAGTTATCAATTGTGCTAAACATGTGCAGTTAATTATTTTACTTTTGGCTGTTTGTCAGTAATGCAATAATAAATCTCCTTTATATTTTTTACCCGAGTCATGATAAAAGATTTCATAAGCACGGTTTATAATTACAAAACTATCTTTAAGCTATATGGATTCTAACAAGAGCATGGAGCATACGCTGTAGCATTTTGAACTACAGGGTGCGGCAGAAAATAATGCGAAAATGTTCAAACTTGAGTGTTGGGTTAATTTGTGTAGCTAGTGACTAATTTCTGTCGAAAGTGTATTTGTTTATGTTTACTTTCAAGTGCTGCATCTAAACATTCTATTTGTTTTATTGCAAATTCGTCCAAATGTTCGCGAAAGAAGTGATCACCAGTTTGTTGCTCGCCCAGAAGAAGCCGAAAGAGATTGTCAAGGTGGTAGGGTGCCATTTGGCAACAATTTATCGCATAAAATTCCCTGCAGCATGGTCATAAGCAGCGGAAGCCGGGAAGCGGACGTCCGCGCTTTGCACGCACGCTGAACGTGATCAAATCGGTCCGTGCAAAAATGGCTCGCAACCCTGTTCGTTCCATAAGAAAACATGCAAAGGAAGCCAATATTTCGGAGAAATCCATGCGGAGGATCATCAAAGAAGACCTGCATGCATCTTCCAGAGCCAGAGTGAAACGACACTTGATTACGGACTGGGTCAAGGAACTACGAGTGACTCGTTCCGAGAGATTGCTTTCCTTGTTGAAGAAGGAAAAAAATGATAATCCTGTACTCCGACGAAAAGCTTTTCAGCATCGATACTGTGGCCAACAGCCGCACGGACCGTTTCACCGCAGAAAATGGAGAACGTTCCGGAACGCAGAAAATGGAGTTCATTTCACCGCAGAAAATGGAGAACGGTCCGGAAAAAGTGAAATTCAAATTTCAAACCAAACATCCGGCTGGTGTCATGATGTTTGTCTTGGTGGCGTCCAACGGTTTGAAAATGCCGCCTGTTTTCATTGATGCTGGAGTTAAAATCAATACCGAAGTGTAAATCGGTATCTTAAAGGGGTGAAGGTCAACTTCCCCGAGAACCAAAACGTTGTCCTACAGCAGGATGGAGCGCCGTGTCACACGTCCAATCGAACCCAACAATGGTTGAACGATAACATGAAGTTTTGGCCGAATCTAAATCCGTTGGATTATTTGATTTGGGCATATGTTGAAGCATGAGCCTGCAAAACATCACACCCTAGTGTGAAAACCCTGAAGTCAACCATAACACGCACATGGCAGTCAATGTCGGAGGACTACGTCCGAAAGGCATGCTCTGGCTTCAGGCGTCGGCTCGAGGATATTATCAATACAAAAAAGGACGCATTGAATAGATTTGTTTAAAAGGACTTAATAAAGACAACTGCATTCTAAAATGTTGATTTTATTGCTTGAATTAGTTGAAAATGGGATTTGAAAGAAATAGAACAATTTTTTGTTTACAATTACAATTACAATTATTTTCTGCCGCACCCTGTACATAAAGTGTATGATAAGAGGCCCTTATATTGTTATCATGATAGCATAAAACAAAGATGGATTCGCATAGCAACAAACTAAGAAAAGCAAAAACATGTAGCACGTTTAAGCGAAAAATTAAGCAAAACTTCTCGAGTATTTTGGATAGTGATTTGCTACACATTACTACCTATTACAAGGTCGTTGAAAACATCAACAACATCAGTGAGTTGATAATGTCTACATAGTTCCACCGCCAGAGCCACTGAGAGCCGTTGGATCATTTGAATCTTAAATTATCGGAGAGATAAATTAATCGTACATTGCTTGAGTTTTATTAATCAAAAAAATATTGTTTGCTGATTATATAAGGAGTGTATCGAATATAAGCTATCCACATACATTTGCGTTGTACGCATGTATTTGTGATGGTTTTTTATGCTCTGAACACTGCATGCTGTGCGTTTGACTATCAGGTTTCTTTTGTTTACTTGTTTGTGCGGTTCAAATTCTGCGTTTTCAAAATGTCGCGTATTGAAAAGGAAGTGAAAATTAAGGTTCTGGACACATGGCTAAGTGAGAAGGGTATTACTATGCGAAAATTGGCGAAGCGGTTTGGAATTCATCATGCGAGTGTTAAAACCATCATTAATAAGTTTGGGGAACACTTTTCTTTGGATGAGCTACCAGGAAGAGGCAGAAAACCCAGTTCTTCCAACCCGAAACTGGAGCAGAAAGTGGTATCTCTAATCATGAAGAACAAATCAATGTCAATACGTGATTTGGCCAAAACCACCTGAAGACCTACAAGAAGCAGAAAATCTCGACACAAAGTGCAGAACAGAAGAAGCGAGCAGCAACAAGGGCCCGAAAATTGTATTCGCGTCTTTTGCAGCGTCCGGATGCATGCGTTTTGATGGACGATGAGACCTATGTAAAGGGGGCTCAAAACCCCTTCCAGGTCCACAATACTTTACTGCCGTCGTTGGGGAGGATGTGAGCGATGCGAACAGGTCGATTCAAGTGGAGAAATTCGATCCAAAGGTACTGGTATGGCAAGCAATATGTTCCTGTGGTTTGAAGTCAACCATTTTTTACACTACCGGAACTATAAATGCGGAAATCTATCGATCTGAGTGTCTCCAGAAGAGATTGTTGCCTTTATATAAGAAGCATAGTACACCTCCACTGTTTTGGCCGGATTCAGCGTCGGCTCACTATGCCAAAACCACTCTCAATTGGCTTGCGGAAAAGGGTATAGATTTCGTTGAGAAAAATATCAATCCACCAAATTGCCCTCAGCTTCGACCCATCGAACGTTACTGGGCAATCATGAAGAGTGTCTTCAAGAAGACTGGTAAGGCAGCTGGGAACATGCAGGAGTTCAAAAAAATTTGGGCTCAAGCGTCCAAAAAATGCGATGCAACACTTGTCCGGAACTTGATGAAGAGCATTCGATCCAATGTTCGAACATTCGTGAAGGAATAACTTAAATTTCATCCGGTCTTCATTATGTTCAAGTTTAACCTCGTACAATAAAGGATCATTTTTTTGTATGAATAAAATATCGGTTATCAACATAATTTGAAAGAAAGTTTGTGGATAGCTTATTTTCGATGCACTCCTTACCTTTATTTTTATCCCCTTCCCGCTCATTCAACCACCCACACTCCCTCCACCCGATTTAATGAAATTATCAAATTTTCAGTTTTCGTTATTGAACTAAATCAGAGCGTTCAATAACAGAAATTCTTGTTTTTTCTCAACTAAATTCCTACAAGATTGATTTTTAATTCCGGATGGAATGAATTTGGAAAATACGGAGAGTATTATAATTTTCTAGAAAGCACGAGAAGATGTAACAAGAAGTTCAGAAAATTTCCCATTACCGAAGTATAATTTAACAAGCATGGAAATGGTACTTTGAAACTATGAATCAATAAAAAGGAAATGTTTTATATTTCTTAAGAAAAAAAAACTAGATTGAGTCTCGCCACCTAATAGCTCCCAAATATATCATCATGAAGCAATGCGCCAAGATTCAATTGCATCTGGACGAAAAAAGAATCAAACGAAATAAAGCCGCCGAAAGTGTTTGAAAAGCGTGTGCTATTCCAAGTTTAAGCGGGACATGCAGTACATAGATCGAAAAGTAGCAAAGTAAACGGGTTCTACATGCATCGCAGCTTTTGACACTGTGCAACCACAGAGACCGTACGCAAAAAGTTGGGCATGCTCGCAAAGTTCAACGTAGTTCGGATACTATCGACTAATTTAAACAGCTGCAGTGCACTGTGCGTGCGTGTATATGCAATTTCAAACAGAACGATACATATTGTTTCTCGCTCTTGCATCGCCGGTGATTGGAAAAATTCTGCAAAACTGGGCGAGACCTGATGGTTTACTATCAATCTCGACAGTGAAAAATGATTTTCACTATAAAAAGGCTTGGGATCGACTGGATATGCATCACAATCAGAACAGCTTTGTGACAATCAACACACACGGAATTCAAAATGGCATTCAAAGTTAGTGTTGTTTAAGTGGTCTTAAAAGTGTAGAATTAAGTGCACCGAGGAAATTTTTTATAACATCAATTATTTCAGTTCGCAGTTTTCGCTGCCATCGTGGCCGTCGCTAACGCCGTCGCCATTGGATACCCTGGAGCTTATCACGCCGGCTACCCAGCTGCTTACCCAGCCGTCGGCGTTGCCAAGGTCGCCGCTCCTTATGCCTACCCAGCTGTTGCCAAGGTTGCCGCTCCAGTCCTCGCCAAGGCTGTTGATGATTATGATCCAAACCCACAGTACAGCTACAGCTACCACATTGCCGTACGAATGAATTCACATTTATGGTAGAGAACATCAGAACTTATCAACCTCTCATATTCCAGGATGCTCTGACCGGAGACAACAAGGAACAGCAGGAATCTCGCTCCGGAGATGTCGTCACTGGATCCTACTCTCTGGTTGAACCCGATGGCACCCGTCGTGTTGTTGAATACACTGCTGACCCCGTCAACGGATTCAACGCTGTTGTCCACCGTGAGCCACTTGCCGTCAAGGCTGTTGCCCCAGTTGCCAAGATCGCCGCCCCACTGGCTTACCCAGCTGCCCATATCGCCGGATACCCAGCGGCCCATTACGGAGGATACCCAGCTGCTCATGTTGGATACCCAGCTTACGGAAAGGCCATCGTTGGTTAAACTGTAATCCCAGTTTAAAAATCTGTTTACTTCAATCCTTCTAAAGTACTTTTCTCTTGAAGTCATTAGTTTAAATAACTATTTATTTATTTTAAACTATTTCTTTGCTATTTATTTTCAAATCTCTCTCTCTCTCTCTCTCTCTCTATGCCTTTGCCCTCTAAGCTATAAAAGTGAGTTTTCTAGTTATTCCAAGCTCAACTGGATACGTGTACAAAAGATATACATATAAATGTAAGATGTTTCAGAGTGATATGAGTTGCTATCGAAACTGTTTTATCAATTGACTGTGTGGATTGAACAGAGTGTAAAATCTACAATCGTAAGGAACCGTGATGGGAACTCATTCTATTGCGGTTGAATAAATGCAATTTCTACAAAAGAATATATTTTTGTTACTCAAATTACCTTATTCCCTATTGTCATTGTTGTGTTTTTTCAATTAATTAGCACAATCATTTTCACTTATTTTAAGATAGAGCTGTATGCAGAATGCTCAGTTTTAGATACAGTAAAAAAAACTTTAACTTCATGAGAATATAGAAGTGTATGTTTTAGAATAATAACTCTATTCTAGCTCTTAACAAATTTTAAACGCCATTAGTTCATTTTATCCCAGACAACTTACTGGCGATTTTAACAAAAGGTAGAATGATAAAACGACGAATGTAAAAAGGCCGAAAGTTAAAACACAGAAAGAATCATTTACCCAGCCCTGAGTTTTCACCGAATTTTACCAAAAAGTGAGATTATTCATGGGATGGAGTAGCCCACCTTTTGGAGTAGCTGTGTAAAGTTTCTAAAGGAAGCCCATCCCGAGGAAACTTGGGCCAAGCAACAAGCTCATACTGATGGAATGAGCAACTCGGCAATCGCGCTAGTTGTCTCAGAATCAGAAGACGTGCGTAGAATTGTGCTAAATTAAAACGAGAGATAAAACTGAGCTAGACGAACTGATGTGCCGCGCCGCTGTTGCCAACTCCCTGGGCAACGCGTACCGTATTGTGATGGCGAAAATCAAAGGCCCAACGGTGGCTGCAGAGCTATGTCCAGAAAAACTTTTTCCCGAAGCACCATCTAAGAATCATGGTTACGTCCACCGTACGGCGAGGAAGACAGAAACAACGCTGATGGCACGTAAGTCTTGAACGAGAAGCTCGTGGCAGTGGTGAGGGAGCATAAGGTGAAGAAGGCACCCGGACTGGATGGAACCCACAACGTGGCTCTGAAAGCGGTGGTTCAGGCGTTTCTGAAAATGTTAAGAGGTGCTGCAGAAATGTCTAGAGGAAGGCCATTTCCTGAACAGGTAGAAAATGCAGGAGTTAGTGTTGCTGCCGAAGCCAGGGACGAGTCGTGAGTGCGTACAGAACTATTTCATCGCAGGCAGTCAGCATCATTGCATCGGAATGATCCCAATCAGCATCACTCTTACGATGGAAAACTCAGAGGGGTTCGAAAGCTAGTAAGATCGGAGTCTATGGCCAAATGAGAGCAGGAATAGGACACGGGTTAGAACGGTC
This sequence comes from Aedes japonicus, assembly GCA_034211315.2. Classification (NCBI taxonomy): domain Eukaryota; kingdom Metazoa; phylum Arthropoda; class Insecta; order Diptera; family Culicidae; genus Aedes; species Aedes japonicus. The sequence continues at coordinate 256,785 of JASCZW010000694.1, read as the reverse complement.
GAAAGACGTATTAGCTCATACCGATAGACGTATAAAAGGGTGTTCCGATCACAATTTAGCCAAACAGTAATGTGTGTGAGTCGTTTTTATTATTAAGTCAAATTCGTTATCTGTTTCAAGTTCAGTTTATACAGAATACAGGAGAAATATTCAGCAAGGCTTCCTTTTTACCGAATGCGAATTGCCGGGTCTTTCGTTTAACACCTGCAATAAGATTTTCTATAGTCTCCTTGTCCACTTTATTCGCCGCAGAACGGTAGTTTGCTTTAAATTGTTTTTCGCTCACAACAGTTTTTTGAGTCTTCTTAAGGTTCCGCTTGTCGATGGCCTAATATTGTTCGATTTGGCGGAGCTCTGGCGTGTTGGGAGGGTTCTTTTCCTTCGGCACAACTTGAACGTTGTTGGCAGCATACCATTCCATGGCCTTTTTTCCGTAATGACAAGATACCAAATACGGCCAAAATAGAATGAAACAATTGTGTCGCTTCAGGAAAAGCAGTATACGTTTTTGTAGGCACTCGCTTAGATGAATTTCCCGGTTAGCGGTACCGGTCGCAATGTAAACGTTGCTTTTCAAACCACAGGTACAGATGGCCTGCCACACCAGATTTTTCTTCGCGAAATTTGAAAGTTTAATGTGCTTGAAAATATCTACCATCTTGCCGAGTAAAATTCCTGTTCAGGAAGCTGTTTAAAATCTACCTTGGCGTAAGTTTCATCGCCCTGTACCACCTAATCAAACTTCATCAGCATCATCGTGTACAACTTCCGCAATCGTGCTTTGGCTGACATGTTTTGTTTATCGTCGCGATTTGGAGTCACCACTTTCTTGTAAGTCGACAGTCCAGCTCGTTTTTAGCTCTACCCACGGTTGAAGGTGCCACTCTCAGCTTCTTTGCGACATCTCAGACGGAGAGGTTGGGGTTCCGCTCGAAACAGCGGGCAACTTTTTTTGTCGTCGCTGTGGCCTCCGGCTTTCGATTTCCTCCCGATCCAGCTTTCCTGGCTGTCGACAAACGTTCACCGAACACTTTTAATACGTTGGTAACAGTTGATTTAGTCACATTCAACAATTTCGCCAACTTGGCGTGAGAGTAGTTTGGATTTTCGCCATGCACGTGCAAAATATTGCTGTGTTGCTTCTCTTCCTTCGATGAAATTTGGATAACTGAAGTGCCAATCTCAAAATCAAAACACATCTTCAAAATGAGGGGTGTGCAAAACATTTTAATGCACTATGAAAGGAAGTGCGTCAAGTTTAAGTCGACCAAATTTTGATCGAAACACCCTTTAGCTCACAGACGTATTGGATATGGATGAAAAGGAAGCATTGAGAGGTAAACTTTGACCTTACGCAGTTTTCGTCTGGCCATGATTGCTTCCAGGCAATACTTGCATCGATTCGGCGGGATACTCAAGAATCGAGTGGCTGAGCAGAGGAGCGGGATATCAGTCTCGAGGAACTCTCCCCTCGTTGTATGATAAATCCACAGTCGGGAACTACTCAGGTTGATTTCATCAGTACGGGGAAGCCAGATGGTTCACTGTGGTTCGGTATCTGGAGAACTTCCGGGGAATTCTCCGTCGGTGTAGGGTAGATCCGTCGTCTGGGACTCGTCGAGTCGATTTCATATAAGGTGGGAGCTAAACGGCTGAGGCAAGGAATAGAAGCAAAATTGCTTAGAGAGCATAGTGGCTAAATCGCCAAGATACCCTATGAAGTAATACCGCTGGGAGTCCCGGGTGGTTCTGATGGTGCAATGAGGATGGTGCAACGAGGATGCTTTTCAAAATAATGAATATTAAGAGTGCTGTGATTTTTGCTGCACGTAAATACTTAAAGAATCAGAGATAAATATGACTTAATTGTATGATTTAATTGATGCATTGTTAAATCCTCACTTCAATTCTAATATCATAAATGCTGTCACAGTCAAAATAACGTTCCGGATGCTACATCTACAACAGCTTCTAGAATGTATTTGATAATTACAAATCAAATTCGAAATGCGTTGTAAAATAGTCTTAAATTAACTTGACTTAACACAGAGATTTGAAAGCCTGAAATTTACATGATCGTTTTCATAACAACATTAGACCTAGTCTGAATGCAGTCGGTTTCACGCGTCACGACAAGTTACAAATTGAAATTTGTTGTCTTCCGTGATGGATTTTATAACGCGAACTCCATGTTAAATAAAATGTTTAACAGATTGAATTTCATTATGCGTTAATGTTATGCTTGCAAATTAAAATTGCAGACTTGCTGAATAAAAACGTAGCGATCACACGGAGTTCATTTGGTTATAATATTAATCAATATGAGCATCGCGATAACTCTAAGCATCCGTAAAATATTTATTGGCGATGGCGAACGATCGAATTTTGCACTTCTTTAATAAAAAAAATTCTCAAGCATTTGGAGATAACGGAACAAAATTAATCCTATAAGATAAGATTGTGTATAAAACCTTTGGTTTTATCAAATTTCATTATTGACTCTTTATTTTTCCTGATAGTAACTAAAAGTAGATCATTGAGATCGAAATGGGCTTCATGAAGGATTCGTGTTATTAGTAGCGGCGTTTATAAAATATCATCTTGTGTTCCTCTAATTTTATTTACGCCAGATAACGCCTGAATCTAGCTTGCTGTATGGAAGAATGCAAACATTGTTGTACGGCGCGTGAAAGATTGCAAATTCCTTGTTCATGCCTCATTTCGCTTGGAATTAAACGTGGAGAAATTTTACGCGCCTGTTAAAATTTTTTTTTCTGTGCATCTTTCGTCGAATTGTGTATGTGTCAGTTTCATGAGACATAATTTTACACGAGATTTTTCTTTACGTTCCCCGACTTTTTACAAACATGAATTACATCTCATGTAAAATCCAAAATTTCTAAGTGTGCATATGGATTTCCATCTAACTTTAAAAAAATACACACACCAGTTTTATATTAGTATGATTGTGTGGAAAATTAAATCAAATCTTATGCCAAGGAATAAAAAAATTAACCATTAATAAAAAAAAATCCTAAGCAGACCGGGATTCGAACTCAGTCGCCTCCAGCATGCTTTGTGTCCTTTACCAACTGAGCTAATGGAAAAAACCAAATGGAACTAATATATTGTATGCGTTCAAGCCTAGAAGTAAATATTTGGCACATATTTCATAAATACGAAGGCCATTTCATAAATAAACAAATCTTACATAACTAATCAATTATTGCCGTTGCGCAGAATGTTTTTTCCTTCTATAATATGCATAAACATTTAAGTTTCTAGATGGTTGAGATCGGTGGTGCAAATTTTCATATAATTTAATTTAAAATGACTCTTTCATACCATTCAATCGGTTCTGGGCATCGTTCATCCGCATGTGCATATTTTGAAAAGCTACAGTCAAACCGTCAGGTTTAATGTAGCAATTAGTAGACTAGGCGGCGCTAATAGAATTTTACACAACAAATTTGAATTCTTTTGATCGAGCTTGAACATTTGTCTGGGGTAGAACTAATCGAGCAGACATGGCGATCCGTTATCTGACGAATGATAGTAGTAACTAAATACTAAATATTAGTGTCTAAATACCGATAAGATATGTACAAACATATGTATCACCGTCGAGGACAAACACTGCGCAGAGAGCTGAGACAGCCGAGAAGGAAGTATCGGCTGCCAAGACTACTCTGGCCACCCCATCAATAACAGCACTGAAGAAGTTGACCACTAATGCAGCAGCCCTAGTAGCACACTTGTTGTCATTTGGTTGAGATAACATAAATATGACTTGCTAAGTCATAATCAAGTCAATACAACTAAATATGAACGTAGTGTGCTACTTGGGAGTGTATCCCCAAACGGCGAAAATCGTGTCCTACTTCACACCGAAAAGGCCAAGACCTTCGACAGGAGATGAAAAACCGCGTGGCTTTAAGAAACAAAAGGACGTCCATAGTCCATAGTTTATCTTTGACAAACAACGGAGCCAACGGAGCGAAGAGGACAGAAAAATTCCGAAGCTAGTCGTTATCAGCAAAAACAAGGAAAAGACCAAAAGAAATAAGCCCAGAAAATAAAAGTTCAAAAGGGGAAAAATAAAGGCGAAGCTTGTAAGGATTTGGATGAGTTTTCTTCAAAGTCCTTAGTCTTCAAGGAGGGTAGGACGTTTGGCATATGGATCTTTGGCATATGGGTGCTAGGCCGAATGGATGTTTGCCCGAATGGATGTTTGGCCGAATGTACGTTTGGCCGAATATTGTCTCTCATATATGTCTGCATATATGTATTGTTAAGAAAAGGAAATAAGAATCTAAAAAAATATTCACTAACGCAAGAGATCTTAAAAAGAAAATAAAAAATCAAAATAATATTTTCGAACGCATTAGGTAGCATCCCATTGAAATTAAATATTCTGAACCTATTACAATTAGAGTTTATCAATATGTTATCAAGTTTCTACTATATCGATTCGCTAAAAATCGAAATTTTTGTGTTCAAAGAGACAAAAATTAGTATTCGGCCATTTGGCTATATACATATGTTGCATGAATATGTTTTGAAAAAAACCTTAAACTCCTGATTTTAGGTGGAAAAATGTATTATGTGAGAAGGCTAGACGGAATGGGCCACTATTTTAGTAATCTTGAAGAAATATACAGTTCTTTCGAAAGATACCTTCTTTTGATTCTGTGAATATGGGCCTTATATAACGATGCATATTCCTGAATCCAAAAGCAAACTTCTGAACCAAGCGTTTGCCCGGTTTGTTGCTCTTTTGTGAGATTGTTCCTTCTTTCAAACATGAACAGTTCTTTGGAGTTTCACTGATCAACGAAATATAGCGCTGCATATTTGACGAAGCATATTCCTGTATTTGAAAACTAACTTCTGATTTAGGCGCTTACCCGGTATAAAACTCTTATGTGCGATGTTTCCTTCTTTCAAACATGGTCAGTTCTTTGGAGTTTTACCGACCAATAGAAAAAAAAACGGCCAAACGTCTTTATGCAAAACCAAACAACCTGGCACTTTTTCGATGCTGGGCTTAGCACAAAAAGATTTGTTAAGATATTTTCATGAAATTAACACAATTGCAGTTACGATTCCAATATTTTCAGCGTGTTTGATGGAAGGATTCTCTGAAAATAAGTTTATTGAATTGACCATTTTTGCATGACATGCATTGTTTTGGTTTTCGTCATGTTTATTTGGAAAAAAATTCTGCTCAAAACATATCTGTAAAAAAATATATTTAAGCAGGTCAGTCTTAACATCTAACATATGTGTCTCCACTTGCTATATTCTGTGACAGTGACACAAATGTTAAGACAAAAAATGATAGTGAGGATATTAGGTTAGTCAGACCATTGACTACGTGCAGGCGTCTGTGTTGGGTTAGCTCATAATGATTTCCATCACTGTGTGTAAAAAAACACAAACACGCAGAATGAAATTATGGCCAGAATTTAACACGAGGACACAAAAGGATCCTTAGTCCTTAGGGTTGGTAAGGGTATTCAATTTTTAGCAGACGTGTTACGTATAAGCTGTCACTGTGGACTGGAGCATTGCAAATGAAAAACGGCACCTTGCCATCCACAGATCCCAAGTAACATTGCCAAAACCATCCAGCTTTATTAAGTTTTATTAATGTTTTATGAAAGCCACTAGAAATTAATTTAATTTTATTATGGCACCAAGAGGTGCCAATAGGCTTCATATCTTAGTCAGGTTTATGAGAGCCTACACAACTTGTTCACAACACAAACTTTAAAAAACATTTTAAAACCATTTTGCCTCCAGTAAATGTATGTCAACGGCAAATTAGCTTTGAGGGAAGTTATGCAGTTTTAAAACAGCAAAAAACATGATCAAATAGTTCTATAGTCGTATTTATTTTCCTAGGCTTTTTGGCTTATGTGGAATAATAAATGCACCAAATTTTAAGTGTGAAGCAAATGAACTGTAGATTGGAGACCAATTTCGGCATTCTTTTAGATAACCTTATTGAATTCCATAAATTTTAAGAAAATTCGATCGAATACTCGCTGAGCCCAGTGCAAACCTTGCTACGCTTGCGACTAAATGAATGAAAATATAATAGAACTGGCGGTTTATGATGTTTTTAGGAATGAGTTTTGTTCAAATATTTTCACTTGCTAATGTGTGTTATTTCTGCAAAATTAAACGAAGGTGTGTATTATTAATTATACACTAAGATCTTTAGTTTCTAGTATGTTTTTTTCTTCCTGTATAGAAGCATTTCAATGACAAAAAAAATATCTTCAAACTACCCCGTATCCTGTCAGTTTGAACGTAATTTTATCTTACATAACCTTACATTAACTTCTTGTGCATATGTAGCACATGTAGTAACTACCCAGACAACCAAAATGCACGTATATTGAAAGTTGTTTTTATGATATACAAACCTATATGTAAGTAAACAAATCGTATCTAATGCAAACATATGGCTTATACGTGCAAAAGTGAAGGCCATATACGTGCAAATTCCATTGTTTTTTTTAACAGAGTTGATTTGATATCGTATCCGATTGAATATGTAATAACAAATTCGATTTCAAAAGGTTAGCGATGTTTATCCGATTTAGTTTGTGACGCAGTACGATGAATAAATGACACATCGTATAGGAGTCGAAAATTTGCACTCTTTACGATTTAACTTAAACATAATACGATAAAGGCCACAATTAATTGCGATTTTAACTATAAATATAGGAATATACGATACTATTTGAACACTGTTATACGACTTGTGGTTGTCTGGGTAAAGCATCCCCCATTCTTGACTAAAAAGGGGTTCAAACTTCTATCAGAACATGCTGCTTACCCCACGAAATACACATTTGGTGTTTTAGTTGCCTGGATAATTCTCATGTTTGGTTGAAATTTATGTTTCATTTGTATGAGAGCCCTCACCCCTCCAGAGTGAGGAGGAACATCCATTGGAAAAAATTCTGCCTCCAAAACCCCCACATGCCACATTTAGTTCCAGTTGCTTGATTAGTTTTCGAGTTGCTCCCCTCGAGAGTTATGCAGAAATTTCAGTTTCATTTTTTCGGAAAGGAGAGGGGTCCCAAATACCATACAAACATTTTTCACATAAAGAAAACCCCACATGCCAAATTTGGTTCCATTTGCTTGATTAGTCCTTGAGCTATGCAGAAACATCTGTTTCATTTGTATGAGAGCATCCCCTTCTAGAGAGGGGAAGGGTCTCAAACTACCATAGAAACATTTCTTGTTTCCAAAAACTCTCACATTCAAAATTTGGTTTCTTTTGCTTTATTACTTCTCGAGTTATGAAAATTGTGCTTAATTTGTATGTGAGCCCCTCCCGCCTTGCATAGATGGGATGGAGTCACAAACTATCATAAAAACCTTTCCTGGCCCAAAAACTCCTACATACACAATTTCACGACGTTAGGTTCAGTAGTTATCGATTCTATAAGGTTCGACAGACAGACAGACACCCAGACAGAAATTAATTTTTATATGTATAGATATTTGATTTAATTTTGTTTTTGTTGTGGTAAACCCGCATAATTTCTGAGGCGCATTTATTTTCTGCTGTTATCGTACCAATATTCACCATAAAATTTAATGCGCATATAATTTGGAGCATGACATGCTCTTAAAAATTCATTTTTTTTTTTTTTATATTTTGCTCTCAAACAAAATTTTCGCAACACTAAAACTTTTTTCTCAGCTCAATTATTTACCTACTGCTAAATGAATCAGAAGACCAGAGAATCGAACAAAGCAGAACAACAAAAACCAACCACGATATCATATGGCCCTATGGTGGTTTCCTAATGGCAGAAAATACTTTGTACAAATTTTGAATTTAAACAAGCTTAGAGGTGGTGTTGATAGACAACACAGTTTTGAATGAAGTTTTATCAACAAAGTCGGGAGAAGTGCTATACGGCTGCAATAAAACTAAAATTATTACTTGGGATATAGGATGGTCTATTAAATCGCTTGGAGCGTACATAAGGCACAGTGTGCGTTTTGATTTACAAAGGCGTGGTTATGAAGTATGCAATGTGTAATTTCTATAAATCAAGCAAACAGTTCATAATTTCACACAATAGCATTCGACATAATTTATGAAAGTAATAAAATAATAGAATTTTGGCAATTTGCACAAATAAATGCGGTTCCGTTGACCTCCAGAAACAAGAATAGTTTCTAGGTCGTTTGCGGCAAACAACATTAAGTACTGTTTTTGTATCACCAAATCCAAACTCCATCGATAAAACGCACTCCTTCGTCGCAATGTACAGGTACAAACGTAAGGCGCTACGGCTAGAATCAATTTTAGAACAATTCTGGGTAGGGCTGAAGGAGATCACGATTGACAACTTAGTTGCGCCTGCGTAAGACTTTTTGGTGGACAATTTACCTTCGCAGTAAAAACGATTCAGACATGACATAGACATTCTAGTAGGAGCAGCAGAAAAAATCTGGCCGTGCAAACTGGACAGGGCAGGGGTCTTTTGCTACATGTTCAAAATGTGATCATTTACGACGGTCATGTGTATACTGGCACTGGGTTCAACTCTCTTTCGCTGTGTCGCCCAAGCGCTATCATTCGGTCCATATTTTACAGTCACATTAAGACGCCAACAGCTTATCAGATTCATGTGATACTTCATTTATGTATTTAATTCATTAGGTAGGTATTGATCTATTTTCATGTCGAATGAAGTGCAATAGAAACATGATCTATGACCGAAGTAAAGCTTTGCCATATAAAAAGGGAAAACAATTTCGACAAACCATGCAATCGTCTAGTGCAGTTCATCGAGCAAAGACAGAAAATGGTTTTTAGAGTAAGTGAACAGATCGAAATTCCAAATTTGAATTGATCTGATTTTTCTTTAAATTAGATCACAATCCTTGCAGCAGCCATAGCTGTGGCCAATGCTATTGCAGTTGGATATCCAGCGCCTATCCATGGCTATCGACCAGCATTCCCAGTTCCAGCCATAGCAAAAATAGCTGCTCCGGTTGCTGATTACGACCCTAACCCACAGTACAGCTACAGCTATGCGGTTGCGGTAAGAAAACTAAGATTTACTATCGAAAACATCGCAGTGTAAATGTAAATAAATTTTATCCCAAACCAGGATGCTGTTACCGGAGATAACAAGAGCCAGCAGGAATCCCGCTCTGGAGACGTTGTAACCGGTTCCTACTCTCTGATCGAACCCGACGGCACCCAGCGCGTTGTCGAATATACCGCTGACCCAGTTAATGGTTTCAATGCCGTCGTACATCGCGGACCTGTCGCTGCTAAAGTTGTTGCTCCAGTTGCGAAATTTGCTGCTCCTTACGCCGCTCACCCCTTTGCTCATCCATATGGCCATCCAGTTATCGGTTAACCTAAGATCATCGTATTAAGAAAAATACCACGGAATACAAAATCCCCCAGCTTTGCGATCAGTAAAATCTCGAACGTTGTTTACTTTATGATACCATGTAGGTCTTATGTGTTGTAAATAAATCGATTAAAAAAATGGTTAGCATGTTCTTACTTGAAAAAAAAAAGATTCTCTATAGGAGCCATTATTATTATTATTTTTAAATAATTTTTTTTTCAGGCTCAACCAAATCAACTTTACAGAGCCAAGTTTTCGTGCCAAAATGAAATTTGTGGAGCCTATTTAACATTGTTTCTACAGGGTTGCAATACCATTTTGTAAAACTTTGTAAAATTTTGTTTCCAATATTGTAAATCGTATTGCAAGAAAGTGAAATGATACCGATGTTTAAAAGAATACGAGGATACCTGTTTTAAATGGATATCAATATCAACCAAACATTAGTCACAGAGTATATCGAAGTAAAATGATCTGAGAATTGTGTTGGGAAAAGTTTATTTTTTAAACGCTTTCAGGACCAATATAATGTTCTACTACGAAAAATGTAAACGCTCTTGAATAAATTCTCGAGAATACTAGGTGGGGTAAGCAACCTCCTTGGGAATGCAAAAAAATAAATTATCATTTATTCAATTTATTCAATTTAAAAGAGGACCTTTTAGCTCGATACACTTGTTCCAGCGATTTTCCAACTTGTTGATCCCGTCCGAAAACTAATTGTCCGGAAGGTCCGCAAAATACTCCTCCACGGCGTCGATTTCGGCCATCAATAATGCACAGTAACACTCGCTCCAATAATACGCAGTAATATTCGCTGTTGATGGTTTTATTCTTCTCGAGATAGTCCAGAGTATGCCATGACAATCACCGAAACCTGACACCAGAATCTTTCCGACCCATTAAGGTTCCCTTAGGCGCTTCGAAGCAATCGTGCCGGCTTCAGTTCATTGCAGGGCACTCATTCTGTTCGGTGGTGTGAAATAGTGGATCCAGGTTTCATCAACCATCGACGCCAAAGGTCCTTCCGATTCTGAATCAGCAAGTCTAAACACTGATTTGAAGTGCTCTCGCGTTCGTGTTTTTGGACAGAAGTGAGGATGCGCAGCACCCAGCGGATAACTTTTTTCATATGCCTTGAATCTTGCCCAAAATATGGCGTCTGCGCTAAGTACTAATCCTTTTGGCATCTGCTAGCTCAGGCACCTTCACTTTCCGGTCAGCCAACATCATTTCATGAACTTTCTTGACGTCGACTGCATCGAAGGGACTTGATCGGTACTGGAGTTACGGCCACCACGAACCTCTCGAAACCAATATTTAACGATGTAATCTGACGGAGCATTGGCACCACTTATACTTATCCAACCTTTCTTTTGTTTCCTTCGCCGTTTTGCCTCTGAAAAAACAACGTTTTATGAGAGAAGAGCGTTTCCAGGCGATATTTTTTTATTTGAATGAAACTTTGCATGCGCCTTTGGCTTTCGAAACCATTTAACGCAGGAGACTGAGCATTTTCCGTGCTAACATAGATTTTTGTGGCTCAAGAGTCAGTTTTTGAATAGCACTTTAAATTAGAATTTGTAGCTCGAAAACTGTCTAAGAACAAGTTGTGAACCTATGTCTGAAGCTTGTGAAAACAATACACACCGAGAAAAAAAAATCGGAAAAAATTGACAATTAACATGAAAATTTAAAAATCTTAAGAAATGATATATTGATTTTTTCATTTTTACTGTAAAAACTTGAAGTTATTACGCAAATTTTAGCAACGATTCCAGGATGGAGAAATGTCAGGGAAAAAAGTTTCTAGAACATCAACTTTCGGTGCATTTCTCAAAATTTTAATATTTGCGGGAATTAACGTATTCTGATTATATAGTCCGATTTTAAAAGTATTTAAAAAAATTTAAGCTCCTGACCTTTTCATAAGTTTTTCTAGATTCTCCAACAGCAAGAAATGGTTTTTCGAATTTTTTGATTGAATAAACGGTTCAAATAAAACAGATTATACACTATAGACGATGCATAGCGCTACTATTTGTCTTGTTCTCACACGCAAACATGCCGGGTACATAACTGTCAAATCGCATACTTTTTTCGTTGAAAGTTATGACTCTGGCTACTAAAACCAGGAAAAGATATAAGACATTTGATGTGTCCACTTCGTGAGACTGATTATGGCTTCAAAGAGATAAGAGAGTCTAATATTATCTTCAGTTCGCTTGCAGATTTAAAATTATACATTTGTTCTTCAAGATGCCGTTCAAAGCAGTTATTGAAATAATAACCAAGCCACAATTCATCCCTTTGTTATGTACTATGTCGAATCAGAAGCGCTTAAGAATCATAGCTATATGGTTATATCGGAAGTACTTGAACATGACACAATAGCGGTTCAGGTGTTTATTTAAAAAAAAATGAGCTTTTTGAAAAACAAACTAACGCAGTTGATATTTATGTCTGATGGAGTTGCACCCCAATAAATAATAGATAAAATTTTGCAATCCTTTGTAAATTCAAATCAAAATATAGCATAGATGCTGAATGATATTTTTTCGCTACTTCTCATGGAAAGTGATATGCAATTGATGGCACATTAAAACGAATGGCAAGAAACGCAAATATAGCTGAAGGTCATGAACACCCAATAACAAATGCAAAAGTATTATATGATTGGGCCAATCAGAAAAATAATGATTGCTTAACGAAAATGGCATTTTGTAATGTATCTTATAAAGACTATGAACAGGGAGTTACAGAATGGAGCAATATCTTTCAGCAAACTAAAATGATTACTGGTACACAAAAATATCACTCTTTTGTTCCGCGTTCAGATCATCAGAAAGAGGCAAAATTGTTTTCAAATGATGTAGCATCAAGCCTGCATAATATATATAAACATGTAAAATGAAAGAGAACTTTTTTTTAAATAATCTTAATGTAGAAATAATATATGTACTTTAGTATGCGTATAATAAATTGGAATTACAAGTAACCTAAAATTAAAGAAAAGTTTTTTCAATCATTTTCACCTATTTCATATGCTGCTTATAGACTCGTCTTGCTGGCTAAGAGTGAGCTGTGGGAAACTAAGCGCATATTACGAAAAAGGTATTTTTGTGATGCTGAAGAACAACGAATAATTTACAGAAAGGCCGTATTTTCTGCTGGAAATATACTGCAACATCTAAACACTTTTATTTTGGCAATTCATTGAGATTTAAAAATGCTTTAAAAGTTGACCTCAGAGACGCTTTTTCCCTTCAGATCTCTCCACCCTGAAGTTTACTCCAAAACTGACGTTATAGCTTCAAGTTTTTACACACAATGTATAAAGTATACAATAAAAAGCAAAATAGGCATATGTTAAACGAAAATTTTAACAATACTGTTTGAACCATTATACCACCCCATATCGTTTGAACCGTTCATTCAATCGTCTTGCTGGCACAGAGAGAGTTGTAGGAAACTTAACAAATATTACGTAAAATGTTTTGTGGTTACAAGAGAAATGCGAATAAGTAATGATAAGGTCCTATTTTTGAATATAATTCGAATATGATAAAATTATATCTGATATATCTCGAGAACGGATGCTTTTACGAAGATCATTATTAGGGGCATTTTTTTTTTAAATACTTCAAGAATCCGATTATATCATCAGAATAGGTTTATTCTCGCAAACATTAAAGTTTTGAGAAATACACCAAAAGTTGATTTTATAGAAGCTTTTTTTCCTGACATTTGTCCATTCTGGAGTCTTCGCTAAAATTTGCATAATAACTTCAAGTTTTTGCAGTTTATAACTAAAAAAAAACTGTTTTTGATATATTTAAATTTTAATGGTAATTTTTTATTTTTGTTTCCGAATTTTGTTTTCAGTGTATATTTTTTTCACAACCTTTACAAATAAGGTCACAACATGTTCTTAAACAGTGTTTCTGTACAACCAAAGGTTTTCTAGCTACACATTATTAATTGAAGTGCTATTCAAAATGCTTACGCCATTTTTTTAAACTGACTCTTGAGTCCAAATTATTATTGCATCAGTGAAAAAAACTTGCTTTCGAGGGTAAAACGTGTATACAAATTTTCAATTGAATCGGAGACACTCATGCTGGTCGGTTGGTCATTTCAGCTGAAGACGTTTAGAAAGAAAATCGTTTTTATCCATATTCAACATGATGTCAAACACACCAACAACAATCAGCTATTAAAACAAAACTAAGGGCAGTATCGCGCTGAAATTTGAAATGTATGCCAAAGGCTCTATAACCTTTTTTGCAGTAGCATCGCATTTTGGCGGTCAAGGAGGTTACTTTTCACTCCACCTAGAAGAGCATCGCATAAGAACTTGAAAAATAAAAATGTGTGAAAAATTATGTTTCCATTTAGGAGAATCAGATTTCAGATCAGCTTTGAAGAAAAATAAAGACTGTATTTGATGAAATTTGGACACACACAATTAGCTTTTTAGCGTGTGGGTAAAAATTATTGAAATTTTAACTGAATGTATTTCATTGTGTTGTGTCAATTGTGTAATGAGTTTCGTGAAGAGATTTTAGTGATGGCTTCGAATGAAGAAATACAATTTTTTAGCAATTACTTCGAAAACCCAAACGCTTCTCATCGATGGATCGGAAAACAGCTCGGAATCGCACATTCAACCGTATCTCATCCTCGGACCGTAAGACAACCAAGCGGAAAAATGGTAGTGGCAAAAAACCGTGGCACATCAAATCCGGAGAAGCCCAGGATGGTATTGAACCAATTTAACCGTTATCCCAACATTTCGATCAGGGATGTTGCGAAAAAGGCGAAAGTTTCAGTTTGTTTTGTGCAGAAAACAATGAAACGTTCTGGATTACATGTGTACAAGGTCCAGAAGGCACCGAACCGGAGCGATAAACAGAACTCGGTGGCCAAAACTCGTGCAAGAAAACTGTACAGGGAGTGGCTCACAAAACCGTTCTGCATTGTGATGGACGATGAGACCTACATTAAAGCCGACACCAAACAAATGCCAGGACAGGATTACTACGTCGCCACCTCTAAGTTGGCCGTTTCGGAGAGTGTACGGAAGACGAAACTGTCGAAATTCGCCAAAAAAATTCCTTGTCTGGCAAGCGATCTGCGGATGTTGCAAAATGAGTCAGCCCTTCATCACCTCTGGGACCGTCAACGGACAAATCTACAAGGATGAATGCCTCCAAAAACGACTTCTGCCCTTATTGAGATCTCACGATGGCCCGACACTGTTTTGGCCGGATCTGGCATCTTACCAATATGCCCGGCCCGTCTTAGACTGGTACAAAGATAATAATGTAGTTTTTCTACCAAAAGACGTCAACCCTCCAAACACTCCGGAGCTTCACCCAATTGAAAAATTTTGGGCAATCATGAAGGCAAAGCTCGTTAAAACTCCAAAACTGATAGAAAATGAACTTGAACTAAAGAAAGTGTGGTTAAAAGTAGGTAAGCAAGTCGGTCCTATCATTGTCCAAAATTTGATGAAAGGGGTCAAGGCAAAGGTGCGGGCATTTGGGTTGGGAGAAGAGGTTCAATAAAGCAATGATGTCAAAACTTAACCATTTAGTAGTACTTTATTTCCAGAAAGTTTGAAAAGAATCGGGCTCAAGGAAAAATTTGGTGACCTATTTTCTGTGTCCAAATTTCATCGAATACAGTCTTTAATTCGTTGCAGGTTCATGTTAGGTTCAAACTGTACACTCCTCCAGTGATATTTTAAAATCTCATTTTGTGTTGCAAAATTTTGGCATATGGCGTCTACGAACAGACCAAATACACTACCGACTAAAATAATTAAAAATCCATTCTTGAGACGGAGGAAGGATGATTAGTTTGACAATCGTTGGTTTGAGACCATGTTTACCTCTGCGTCTCCACAATTGTCAAGGGAAGGATTAGTTTTTTGTGCTAGTGAGGCAGGTTATTTATAGATCATGGATTCACTGTGGTAAGCGATGCGAAGTGAAAAGGCAGTAGACTGCTTTTTATTTTAAATCTAGTGATGATAGAAAGAGGCAAGTGACAAATAGCAAGGAAGGGGACAGGCCTGGGAACTCCCGACCATCTGCTCAGTAAGCAGAACGGGTACCACTGAGCTACCCAGCCACGTCGTTTTTTTACGTATACCTGATTAACTTAGAATTTGAAACTACTGAATTCCACATAATTATATATGAATAAATTTATATTAAATTTAACTAATATCTGTTTACTTGTTCAAAAGATATGAATAACGTACAGAAAAGAGGATGCTCGATTGGCAAAACAACGTAAAACAACGTAAAGGTGTTCAATCCTTCGGAACCAAATTAAAATAACTCAGAAGCTACACCAGGTTCTTCAACTTAAAAAAAACTGAAGAGTAATTGAGTAAAGATTCCGTTAAGAGGTTCAAATGGTATAAAAAAATAGTGACAAAAATTACTAACAAATCCATGTTTTCGAAGTCCGAAATGCTCGCAATTCGATCATCCATAATTTTGGTCTAGATCACACACATCTTAAATTATATTATAAAATAAAATAAAATGTGTGATTTCAATAACTTTGTACACAACTGTTTCTAGTTGAAGTAATCTTAACATGGAGGTGGTAAATATCAAACCGTTCTAATAATGTATTTGTGTAGAAATAATAGTGTAATGAATTGCAATTATTTAATTGCATTGCTCATGACGAAAAATCACTAGTCAAAAAAATCAATGCTTAAAGAAGCTTAATAAGTCGTTTCCTGTTCTGAACCACGAAAAGTTAAAAAACTAACTTTAAAAAACGAAAACGTCGTCTCATCATTTAAGTAAGTCGATTAAACCAATATTGAGAAAGTTTATTTTTATTGTTACTTTAGGCATTTCCTTTGAAGCTATTTTCGCTTAACTCAATACACATTTTTATTTAACAAATTAGTATTCAATCGGTAATCCATATTCCAATTATTTGGATCCCTACTTTACAGATATTTTTGCTAGAGTTTTGATTTAGAAAAGCGATTTGAAAAATATACAATCAAGTACTGATACATTGAAACTTTTACCAATACCAAACGTAATTTGTGATGAATACATTAGATTGCAGTTGGGAACATAGCAAAAAAGTATGTCCTGAAAATTGGGTGTGCGGGTTTCTTGTGATATTATTGGTTTTGTTTCTATGGACTCAACTGACAGAATCGAATAAAAATATTACAGCTTATGTTCATAATTTTGAGTCGTTTTTGACTCAATTTTGAAAAAAAAAATCACTCATTGGTGAGTAAATATAACTGAGTTTGATAAGTCGACATAACATTTGCATTAAAAATGCCTTTTTCATGTGTTTACCTTCACTCGCACTGACAAAACTGAAGCATCAATCATAGTAACCCATGAGTCAGCAGACAAAAATTGACAGCAGTGAAGTAACTCCGTTCAGAAGTGTGAGCGTTCAAAGAACAGCACCCCGCCGCGTCGAAAATGGACATTGTGCGGCACTTTGTGGACGCTCTATACGCCCGTTCCGACTTCTACAGCATCTTGACACTATTAGACAACAGTCAGAGCATCGAAAGAAAGTCCGGTTCCGAACGGCCAACGACCCTGAGCGACAAGAAGCTCCATAGGATGCGGAAGACCGAGGGAAAAGTGGCTACATCGCTGCGTGCGCTTGGCCAGGAAGTCGGTTAAACCGGCCAAACAGTGAAAAAGTACCTGGCGTACATGAACATACATGTCAGGAAGCGAAAGTCGCGGCCACTGGTTTCGGAGCTGCAGGCAATGACGCTGCGGACGCGGCTGAATAAGATGGTCAACTCGATTTTCCCAGCGAATCGCGAAGTTGCGGTGATGATGGACGACGAGATCTACCTCACCTTGGATGGCAAATGACTGGCAGCGCACTTCGTATTTTACTTCTCCCACGGCTGGAGTGAGCTCCGAGGTGACGTTCATTTCACACACCAAGTTCTCCAAGAAGCGAGAAGGGGATGTCTACGCCGCTCTTTTTTCGCTCCGGACTGGTCTTGAACAGCGAAATTATAGTACGAAATGCCTGCGTCGTTCATCAAGAAATGCCATAAGGGCGAAGATGCAGTGTTCTGGCCGGATCTGGCGTCGGCCCACAAATCGAACCGGTCGTTGGAGGAGACGCAGGAGCTGAATATCGTGATACCCAAGGCGTCGAGCCCCCCCAACGTCCCCCAGCTGCGTCCCCCAGCTGCGTCCCATCGAGAATTTTTGGGCCAACCTGAAGCGTAAGATCCACTCCAACAATTTTGTCGCTAAAACTGAGGAAGAATTGATAAATAAAACGAAGAAAGAACTCAAAAACATGCCTACACGCATGTTTCTGTCCGCCATGGCGAATGTTCCGGTTAATTGCCGGAAGGCCACTCGCAAGGGCGTAGGTTTTTTGCAAGTAAGGTTTAATAATTACCTTCCATAGGAAATTTATCAAAAGCAATCATCTATAGAAGACGAGGTAGGGTGAAGTGATAGAAGCAATACAAACGAAAAAAGAAACAAAGAAGCTAGCTGGCAGGAATAGACCTTGGTGTATTATGTCATTAATAAAATAAAGCAGAAAAGATGTCACCGTCATAAATTGACACAAGTTTAAAAACAACTCGTAACTAATGAAAAATTCAAGTTTGTTAAACTATATGATGTATGATGTATTTATGATCGTTTTAAAGCAAAAACCTAATTCATAACTTGTTTGCCTTCACTCTTAAAAATAATGAATGTTACACGAGCTGTATTTGATAAAAGATTTAAATTTCCTGTCATGTAAATCAAGAAATGATTTAATGTTCTGTGCAAATAGATGCAAATCCAAAAGTTATGAGTGACACTTAAAAGTAAACACGATATGATGCGAAATAATGTCTTGCATGCAATATCATATCAAGAACTGAATAATAGGTCATACGGATTTAATTTTAAATGTTAAAACACTTAAAATTACACGACCGTGACCTAAAATATAAATTTGCAGCTCATTTGTCTTCTATTGCCAGTATAGAAGTTTTTTGTAGCTCACAGTTATGCAATGGCCGGCGTTTATAGCGCCGTAGATTTATAATTATAAGGTTTTTAATGAAAAGGACATCAAAAATCTCTAAAAAATAAGTGTTGTGACTAAAATTCACGTCATGTCCTGTAAAATTAAGAGCCCGTTTTAGGTTTTTGTAAATTTTAAAGAGGATGTAAATTTATGTCTTGCTTGCCACTTCGTTTAGGTTGCATCTGAAAATACCAAATTTTACATGAAATTTTCGAAGTGTGTTTTTCAACTGTAAAAGACTTTCAATTCCAGACGTCAAAGATTTCACATGCATTTCAGTTAAAGATAAATCCAAGATATATAAATTAATGTTTCCGAACTTATCACAATAGCTTTAACCGTTGGTTTAGTTAATTCATTGGAGAAGTAGTACCTATCTTTTGTCGATTCTAACATTCTAAATAAGCGTTACTGTTTGGTTTCTGTATGGAAACATTCAAAAAGGTTTGAACTGCAGTATTGTCTCGTTTTGGAAGGATCTAGGAGGCGCTACATATCAATGTAATATCGGTCTGATTTCGGTAATGGTAATGGTAATGTTAGCCAGTTGGATTTTAAACATACATTTGGCAGACTTTGGTATCCGTTGCAATATTAATGATAATCTGAATAAAAAATTACCGCTTACAGTCGCCATGCTGAATATAATTTACAAAAACACATGAAAAATAATGATGAAGAAACAAATTTTTCATACAAACTAGAACGTTCCTAGAAGACACACTTAAAATTTTTAGCGTTACAATTAGAACTATCACCATAAATTTTTATTTTCATATGAATTTTGAATTGAAACTACCTGGCACAGTAAATAATTAACGGAAGTTGGAAAATGACATTCGTTTAAATATAAAAAGTTATTATGTTTTACTTCCAGTATTATAACAATATATTTTTTGCCATGTTTATTATTTGAAATAGTGTTTTGTATCGATGATATATACACAGATAACAAGAAACATTGAATTTTCTGTGTTATCTAATGCACAGAAAGAGAATGCTAGATTTGGCAGACAATAATGGGATACTTTATGTAAATTTAAACCAGATAACGCCTGAATCTAGTCTGTTGTATGAAATATTGCAAACATTGTTGCATGGCGTATGAAAGATTGCAAACAATTTCGTTGTTTACGCTTTCCTTAGCTTGGAATTAAACGAGGGTAAATATTACGCGCTTGTTAAAATTAATTATTTGTTTCTGTGTAACCTAATCGTAGCTTTATTTTAACTACTTTTTCAACAGATCTTCGTTTAAGGTACATAAGTTGTATTTTGCTACATCATTAGCTTCTAAGTTGTTTTGATTCACTGATGTTTAGAAAAACTACTTATAGTATAAAAACAGTCGAGTTATAAGTACACGACACTGAAGGAGTCTGCACATTGAAGACGAAATACGTGTATCGGTCAATAAAGGTAGTAGAAATTAAATAGAAAATACTCATTTTTCTTCTCATTTCTAGTTACAGGTATTCTACTCACACTAGCTCACACTTTCTATGATTTATAAAAACTCTTTTTATAAGCATCGAGAATCTGCGCATGCTTTGGTAATAGAAAAGTAATGATACAGGAATTGCTAACTTTATTCAATCACTGAAGCATGAACTAAACAAGTAAATTTAACTTTTATAATACAAGATTTATTGCTTGCGAACATAGTAAAATCATGCTGGAAGCTTTTAGGTTCGAATGCCGGTCAGGACTAAGAACTTTTGTGAACATAATTTTCTTGGCCTGCTCTTGGCATATATTTTTGGATGTACTTGCCTCACAATAATACCAATGCAAAATATGGTACCTGACATAGAAAGCCGTAAATTAATAAGTTTAGATTTGCATTTAGAACATAGGAGAGCAAACAATAAGCTTATTGTGAAAGCAAGAAGTTTGAAAGCCACGAAAGAAGAAGAAGAACTGTGTTGGTGTTTTATTTGATTATATAACAGATTATTGTAAATTAAAAAAGACAACCACCTGCCATCACTGATATTGTGGAGAAAAACATTGCCTTTCAAAAATCCTGGAATTGACCCCTGTAGTTCAACTGCAGATTCAGTAATCCATTTGATAATTACACCCCATTGTAAAAACTAATTTCACCTAAAATAACGTGCAGAACATAATCTTTATCATCATATGGTTGAGTTACAATAACTTAGAAATGGATCAAATACCATTTTAAACTTCACATTGACCCACAAAAAATATCACCAAAGGGCCAAAAATTACAATAATTGCATCACCCTACCGATGCATGATCAATCGATTTGCGCGTGCTCGTGAGGTTTCCCTTGGCGGGCGAAAGATAATTTTAATTTCGCAGATTTTTTTATGAACGCTCTTTACCTATCTCGTTCCATCTACGGTGCGTACCACACCTTGTCTGCTGTTGTACGTGGGCCTAAAAAGAACACATAAACCCAACCAAAGGAGAACAACCGTACAGCTGACGATCGAATTTGTACTCGCCGCAGATTAAAAATGACTGAACGCAACTGGATATGCTGCAGCTATCACATTTGTTCTATTTTGTGTTAATAAAATCTGCCTATGGCTTTAAAATGCACCATGTGCATGTTGTGAGATTGAACTTGCACCCTCGACGCATGTGATAGAATACAAGTGCAGCTGATACATAGCTACGCACTCTCGTTCAGTGCCAGAAAAGAAACAAAAAAAAAACACCAATTGAGAGAAATATAGTTGGAGCAGTGACATTCGAACCATGTGAGCAAATTTTTAGCAGATAACGGCTATAAAAAGGAGTGGACAGTTCTGAACAGAATATAATCAACATACGGTTGTCAAACAGTTCACACAGATCCAAAAATGGCATTCAAAGTAAGATTGTTGTTTGAAAATCTCATTTGACAGAACTGATCAAGTGGTTGGTTTTTGTTTTAGTTCGCTGTCTTCGCCGCCATTGTGGCCGTA
This sequence comes from Aedes japonicus, assembly GCA_034211315.2. Taxonomy (NCBI): domain Eukaryota; kingdom Metazoa; phylum Arthropoda; class Insecta; order Diptera; family Culicidae; genus Aedes; species Aedes japonicus. The sequence continues at coordinate 235,363 of JASCZW010000694.1, read as the reverse complement.
GCTAACGCCGTTGCTATTGGATACCCAGCTGCCTACCCAGCTGCCTACCCAGCCGTCGGTGTTGCCAAGGTTGCCGCTCCGGTCATCGCAAAGGCCGTCGATGATTACGATCCAAACCCACAGTACAGCTTCAGCTACCACATTGCCGTAAGGATAACAATGCTTACCCGGGGTAATGATGATAAAAATCTATAATGATTAATATTCTAGGATGCTCTAACTGGAGATAACAAGGAACAACAAGAATCTCGCAACGGAGATGTTGTCACTGGATCCTATGCTTTGGTTGAACCCGATGGTACCCGTCGTGTTGTTGAATACACTGCTGATCCAGTCAACGGATTCAACGCCGTTGTCCACCGTGAACCACTTGCCGTCAAGGCTGTTGCCCCAGTTGCCAAGATCGCCGCCCCTCTGGCCTACCCAGCTGCTCATGTTGGATACCCAGCCTACGGAAAGGCCATCATTGGTTAAAAATTCAAACTAACGACGCCATTTGAATCAGTTGTGTAGAGATAAATCAATGATGATCTCTGACAATCACAACATATTCTGCATGGAATAGACCTTGGCTCTGAAACAGGACTAAGATATGAAAAAATGTGCACATTGTACACAAACAATTAGAATCATTCATGTGTAAATAGTAACATAATCGCTCGAAGAATGTAAACGTACCATACAAAATATCATAAATGCTTACGATGAGCAGTGTTGTCATAATCATACACTTTTGCTCTCCTTTTGACTGTGTGTGACTTAAGTGTTATTCTAGTGTTATTAGCTTAATCAACGAACATTGAAAAACGGTATAAAACGAAGAAAAGGAATTACATCAGCATGGTAAATCATTTATCCGAAATTTCAGGTTCCTCTGTGATATTTGGTCAACCTATTAGTGCACCAATTGCGAAAAAAACTTTCAAGAGACGGTAATGAAAGAACTACTCACAGTTTGGCCCATGCTCCCTTCGGTCCGTACAAGAACCGTTTCAATATAAGCCACCTACGGTCAATATGTGCATCTTTTGCCTTCCTCTGAGTTTGTTGCACGTTGATTCGTGCAAGTTCCTCTGACTGTCGTATACGACATGGAATCAATATTTTCTCCTGCAGAATAATAAGATGCATGAAAATAAATTGATGTAACAAACTTGGTAGGAATCAATCATCATCAACAACAACATACATATGTGCATACACCGTCATTTCAAAGGGCATAATCGCTTACCTGGAACTTCCGACGGCTCTCCATCTGTAGCTTGGCGCGACGCTGAGACGAAAATTTACACGACTCGTAACACTCGGCCCAAAATGTATTCAACGGCTCCCACAGCGAGTTGGATAAGTCTTTCTGGTAGGTACTGTACAGTGGCTTAATCTGCAATAAGAGAAAAGCATCCATTATAGAAAGGCACAGTAATGAAAAGAATTGCAAGGTAGCATCAATGCGGAAACAGCAATAATAATTCAAAGCATGACGAATAGTTGCTGTTCGTAACCTTTCAACATATCACGAACAGTGGAGATAAAATGCGATCGATCTCGCTACCAATAAGTGAATACCTAGCAAAACGATTTATGTACGACCAATCCAGGGTTCAACAAGACACTTTGATCTTGGAAACACTTTTAGGGCTAGGGTAGCGAACTGCATCGGCTTCAGCACTCATTGTTGGCTCAACGTGCCAAAAACGCTAAACTAATATTCGAACTTAACACATGTTATATAATTTAAAATGAATATTCATGCGCATAATTGGAGCATATGAAAAGATTCAAGATGACAGTCCACATTGAACCACATGAATTTACAACTACATACGACTTCATTTTACACGAATTGAAACCAACTGATGTTATATAAGGCGAAATCAAATTAATGATAGCTTGGATGAGTTTTTGAGAAAAATTTAAATTCTCAGTAACACGTATTTTTGTCGATATATGATTTACTTGTTTAATAACTAGAAGATTGGCGCCACCCTTCGATTTTTGGGCTTGGGTTTTATGGAAAGGACCTCTCTGAATCCATTTAAAGCTTGCTTCAGATAGAATTGGAACAAAAACAATTGCCTGTATTTCAGTTATTTATTATTGAATTCAAGATCTTTTTTTATACAAATGTAGCGTTTTCTTCATACTTTTGAGAAAAAAAACGCATAAAATTAATTGTCACGGTTTCGAAGGAGTTCTCGAATTTTTCTGTAACACGGCTTATTAGGCAGCGCACACCTTCTTCGTTCATCGTTTTAGCTATCTTATTCCACCAGGTCTTCATCTGATTCATGTCTTTGACAACCTTTTCTTTTGCCTTGAGTCTCCTCTTCATGATTGCCCAGTATTTTTCAATAGGGCGGAACTGGGGGCAGTTGGGTGGGTTAAGGTTTTTCGGAACAACCTGGACCCCTTTCTCTGCATACCATTCTTGAACGACTTTGCTGTAATGACAGCTTGCCAAATCTGGCCAAAACATTACGGGATGGTCGTGGGATCGAATGAACGGCAAAATTCGTTTTTGGAGACACTCTTTTTGGTATAGTTCCGACGTCATTGTCTTGTTTGTAACGAAAACTTTCGTTTTTTTTGCCATAGCTGCAAATGCCCTGCCAAATCATGAATTTTCGTGCAAATTTGTCGGCAAAAACAAATTTAAATTTGGCTGGAACATCCCCCTAAGCCGTTGCCAAGTAAAATTTTTGACCTGGGATTTGCCCGAAGTCAGCCTTGACATAGGTTTCATCGTCCATCAGAAGACACCCGTCGAACTTGGTCAGCACCTGGTCGTATAGCTTCCGAGCACGGATTTTGGCCACTATTCTATTTATGGTCACGTATTTGGCTGTTTGCTAGCTCGATACGACTTGATTCCTTCCCGGAGTCGAGTTCTCCTCACGGTACTATGGGTAGCACCGAATTTTCTGGCCAAATCACGCTCCGACAGATTGGGATTCCTCTTAATCGACTTCAAAATCTTACCACGCAGTTTCCAGTCGACAGTTCCACTCCGACGATTGGCTTGAGGCTTCCGAATCGTCGTCAATGTTTCCTTATACCGTTTGATAACGCGCCATACGGTATTTCTGGGCAATTTCAGCTGTTTAGCTAGCCTAGATGCACACCACAATGGATTTTACAAATAACTGTGCACAATTTTTTCCCTTCTTTCGGCTTCCATGTTGATTGTTTACAAAGTACAGTCGATTTGCGGATTGTCAAAAATACATACGTGAAGCTGACAATTCCCGATACGTGAGCGCCAAGAACTTCCAAATCCGTCCACCAGGAGCGCCACAATATAAGCAAAAGTTTGTTCCAATTCTAAAACCCTTTTTTAGCCCTTCATACAATGGCATGATTAGGATAATCAGTGGTTATCAAAGCTTGATCAAGTCTAACAGAGATGAGAGCCCAATTCTGTCAGACTTAGTTTCCCTGCTACAATGGGTGGTAGTACATCATGTGTGAATACATCAAATAAACCAACCGAAGTTGATGTTTGATTTTGAGCCCCTTATAAACGTTCAACTGCACTGTGATTCCGGATCACTTCATACAGTGTTGGGAAATGAATGACAGCTAATCAAAAGGATGAGATTGCGAAAGAATCGGGAGCCATTGGACGCCATGAATTTTTCTATTGGACGAAGTTCTGGCAGATTTGGTGGATTTGGTGGTGAATTTGTGTCTTTGGCACAAAACAACATCGCTGGCTTCGTATCACTCCATCACCGGTTTCACGTAATGGCACGATCAGGCCAAAACAGAGTGACACCTTCGTGGGACCAGAGGAAAGCATTCTTCTTTATATAATTTTTTTTTTTTTTTTTACGAATTCATTTATTTGTACAGGCTCAATCGAATCAACTTTACAGAGCCAAGTTTTCATGTTTATATACATCAGTTATCTTAGAACTAAGGTTAAGGGGATAGAACCGATTACTCGCGGTCGTCTCGAGGTTAATAGGAATAACAATTTTAAGGATGGGAAAATTGGGGTGGAAATTTTGAACAAAGCATAAGGAACAATGGTTTTCTTATATCTAGAACTTCAAATTACATTTTTTTAATTGAACGTTTTTAATTAAAAAAAAAAAAAGGATAACTCACTCACACACACAATCACACTCACACACACACACAACCACACTCACACACTGGCGCACACATTCCTCACAAATTTAACCTAAACAAGTAAGTTAATCAAATTACAATCTAAGACTAATGTTAGTCAAAAACACATAAATGAGTTTCATAAACTCCAGATCGCGCGCAGCCAAAATATCTCGAATCGGTACATTGGGTTGTCTACCTCGAGCCCGAAGGGAATCATACAGCCCAGATCTGACTCCACGATGCTCAGCACAAAACCAAATAACGTGATCTGCGTCCTGGTAACCTTGTCCGCATTCACAGAGATTGCTGTCTCCCAGCCCAACACGGAACAAATGAGCGTTTAAAGAATAATGATTGGACATGAGGCGAGACATCACACGAATGAAGTCTCGACCCACATCCAATCCCTGAACCAACATTTCTTAGACACCTTTGGAGTGATAGAATGTAGCCATCGCCCCAAGTCTCCTCTACTCCATTTATACTGCCAGCTATAGAGTGATATCTGACGAAAAATATGGAAAAATTCGTTGAAGGCGATTTGTCGATCATAAATATCGCCTTCCATAGCGCCCACCCTTGCAAGCGAGTCCGCTTTCTCATTGTCAGGAATCGAACAATGAGAAGGGACCCACACAAAGGTGATAATAAAAGAACGTGAAGATAAAGCACTTAGAAGACCTCGTATTTTCATAAGAAAATAGGAGGTGTGCTTTACCGGCCTCAAGGAGCGAATAGCCTCTATAGAACTAAGACTATCCGTGAAAATGAAGTATTGATCCGGTGTAAAAGAGGCAACAGTTTCTAAAGAAAAATAAATTGCTGCCAATTCCGCGACAAAAACAGAACAAGGTGCTTGAAGTTTACGAGCGACGCTATAATTTTCATTGTATACACCAAAGCCAGCGGAGTCTTCTATCAAAGACCCGTCTGTGAAAAACGTTTTGGTGGAATCAACTAGGCCAAACTTTGCAGCAAATATCACCGGAGCAATCATAGGACGATGATGCTCTGGGATTCCATGAAGCTCCTGTTTCATGGATAAATCAAAATGAACCGAATTTCCGAAGTCGGAGAAGCAAACACAATTGGGAATATTAAGCGAAGGGCTGACATCCTGTGTTATGTACAAATGATACAAGCTCATGAAGCGGGTTTGAGGATTCAACTCTAGGAGCTTCTCAAAATTTTCGATCACCTGGGGGTTCATAACTTCACACCTGGTGAGGAGCCGGAGAGATAACTCTGTAAACCGATCTGAGAGTGGCAACATGCCAGCCAGCACTTCAAGACTCATGGTGTGAGTCGAGTGCATGCAACCTAACGCGATACGAAGACACCGATACTGAATACGTTCCAGTTTAATGATGTGCGACCGAGCCGCTGACTGAAAACAAAAACTACCGTATTCCATAACCGACAAAATCGTTGTCCGGTACAACGTTAGAAGATCTTGCGGATGCGCTCCCCACCAGGTCCCGGTAATTGTGCAGAAAAAATTGACCCTTTGCTGGCATTTTCGCTTCAGGTACTCAATGTGAGATCTCCAGGTGCACTTTGAATCGAACCAGACCCCAAGATATTTAAATGACATGGAATGAGTTATCGGTGTACCCAAAATTTGAAGTTTCGGTTGTGCAGGGTTATGCTTCTTAGAAAAAACTACCAACTCAGTTTTCTCCGTAGAGAATTCGATACCTAGCTCTAGAGCCCAAGTAGACAAATTGTCTAAGGTATCCTGCAAGGGTCCTTGTAGATCGACCCCATTGGGTCCCGTGACAGACACTACGCCGTCATCTGCAAGTTGTCTCAACGTACAGTTGTCACCTAGACAACCGTCAATGTCTTTGACATAAAAATTATATAAAGAGGGCTTAAACATGATCCCTGGGGAGACCCATGTAGCTAAATCGAAAAGCTGTAGAGTTTCCATGAGAAAAGCTCATATGTTTCTCTGACAGCAAATTGTACAAAAAATTGTTCATTAATGGTGAAAAACCACAAGCATGGAGTTTATCTGAGAGAACTTCAACAGATACTGAATCAAAAGCCCCTTGATATCCAAGAATACAGAAGCCATTTGCTCTTTTTTAGCAAAAGCTAACTGAATATCTGTGGAAAGCAACGCGAGACAGTCGTTCGTTCCCTTACCCCTACGGAAACCATATTGAGTATCTGAAAGCAGGTTATTCGTCTCAACCCATTTGTCCAGACGGAAAAGGATCATTTTCTCCAACAACTTGCGAATGCAAGATAACATCGCGATGGGTCGATAGGAGTTGTGGTCGGACGCGGGTTTACCAGGTTTTTGAATGGCAATAACTCTCACCCGTCTCCAATCATCCGGTACAATGTTGAGTTCCAGACACTGATTAAACAAGTTCAACATGCGCCTCTTCGCGACGTCTGGGAGGTTCTTGAGCAAGTTGAACTTGATCCTGTCAGCTCCTGGAGCCGTATTGCCACACGAAAGGAGTGCGAGAGAGAGTTCTACCATTGAAAAGGGTTGGCTAATCTCATCTATCGAATTCGTTGTTTCGCGAGGAAACATTTGTGCTGGCACAGAATCTGGACAAACTTTTCGCGCGAACTTGAGGATCCATTGGTCCGAGTACTCCTCGTTCTCGTTGTTCGTAATTCTGTTACGCAATCTTCGCGCCGTATTCCAAAGGGTACTCATCGACGTTTCGCGCGATAATCCGTCCACGAATTGTCGCCAGTAACCGCGTTTCTTGGCCTTGATGAGGCTCTTAAATTCTCGTTCGAGAGCCGTGTACCTTTCAAAGTGCTCAGGTGTTCCACGTCTACGAAAAACTTTGAACACGTCAGACTTTTTGCGGTAAACCTCGGTGCATTGCTGATCCCACCATGGGGAAGGAGGTTTCCTGCGAAATGACGTCCCTGGAACTGGTCGAGTTTGAGCTTGAAGCGCGCTTTCCAAAATCAGGTTGGAGAGGAAGTTATATTCCTCCAGCGGTGGAAGCCCTTCTACCGTTGATAAGGCTTCATCTACTGCTGTCTTGAACCTTGTCCAATCTATATTACGAGTTAGATCATACGTGACGTTGATGGATGCCGGTGGAGTGAGCCCGGTGGCAACCGAAATTTTTATAGGCAAATGATCACTACCGTGGGGATCCTGGATCACATTCCACGTGCAGTCCAACGATAATGAATTTGAGCAAAGTGTGAGGTCTAACCTACTACCAAGTGAGGATGGACCAGCCAAGCGTGTAACTTCTCCATTGTTGAGAACTGTCATATTGAAGTTGTCACAGAGGTCATATATCAAAGAAGACCGGTTGTCATCGTACAGTTCTCCCCAGCCTGTACCGTGAGAGTTAAAATCTCCCATGACCAACCGCGGAGCAGGCAGAACCGAACAAATATCTGAAAGTTGTTTTCGGTTAATTGGTGCTCTAGGAGGAATGTACACGGAAGCAATGCAAAGGCTTTTATTTTTAATAACAGCCTGACATGCGACAACTTCAATACCTGGAATTGGAGGAAAATTCACTCTATAGAAGGAGTAGCACTTTTTGATCCCCAAAAGTACTCCTCCTCCACGTGAATCCTCACGATCAAGCCGAATAATGTTGAAATCGTTAATCGGAAGATCGATTTCGGCTGAAAGCCATGTTTCACAAAGAGCAAATGCATCACAACCGATATTGTGAGCTAAAAATTTGAATGATTCCAATTTAGGAATAAGACTTCGACAATTCCACTGCAGAACAGTGATCAAATCCCCGACCTCTTTTGGCGAATTATCCATCGAAGGAAATGATAGCTGCAAGGATGGGCCACTTTAATGTTAGTTTCTTCAAAAAAGTTTTCACAGTGGGAAGCATTGCCATAACAATGCTTTTAAGAGGGTCAGACATTTCGAGGTACTTCAAAATACCTTCCACAATATCATCGAACGAGAACAGCCCAGATGAAGGGGGGGCTTCTGTTCTTAAAATCGGGGCATCAGGGGATTTAGATGTCCCCGGAAGAGATGGGAAATCCTGTGTGTAGTTGGCACTACGAAAACCAGGAGGATTCGGAATATCCTTCTTTTCTCTGCTCTTTGAATTGGGCATGTTTATTTGAGGCTTCTGTTCAGCTGCTTTCACAGCTCGGATGCGTCTTCGCTTCCGTGGAGCACCTTCTGGAAAACTAAAAGATGCCCCCTCCTCGACCAAATCCGAATCAGACTCGTCATCTGAGAGAGGAGCGAAAGGATTTGTATTGGTATCGGGTGGCGAAGCTTTCTTAAGCATTTCTGCAAAAGATTGCTTCGAACGTTGTTTTAGCGAACGTTCTAATTTTTCCCCGCGTTGTTTATACGCCGGGCACGACGAGAGAGCGTGAGGAGGGGTTCCCTTGCAGAAAACACATTTTAGTGTGTTATCTGCACAGGGGCCAGCCTCATGTTTCTCCCCGCAAGTTGAGCAGCGTGTCTTATTGCCGCAATGGGAGGCCGTATGCCCCATCTGCTGGCAGTTTTGGCAAATCATTACCCGGGGTACAAATAACCGCACAGGTAGCCGAAGTTTGTCCAGTTCTAAAAAGTGAGGAAGGGCAGAGCCAGAAAAGGTTACCCGAAACGAGTCTGTGGGGGTAACTTTTTTCTTACCCTCGCTGTGCGATATTTTAACTAATTTTGTCACTTCCAGTATCTGAACTGGGGGGAGCAGAGGGTTCTTGAATCGGCCAACCGCCCGCTTCTTCAAAATTTCAGGGCACAGACTCGCCTCTGTGACCACTCCTACAATCTCCACATCACGAGCTGGAATATAAACTCGATATTCGAGTGTAAAATGCTGGGAAGCAGCAATCTCATTAGCCTGTTTCAGGTTAGAGACGACAACACGGAGTTTATTAAATTTTACTTTCGTGATCTCTGTCACGGCTGAAAATCGCTTCGTCAGATCAGTAGTGATTTGATACACATTCAAAGGTTTCATTTTGGGCTGAAAGTAGACAACCCATGGACCGACCGAGTCAATTGGATACGATCGCGGTCGGAAATTTGTTTGTGCCACCCCATCATCGGGTGGCAAAGGCTCTTTTTCATACAAACCGTCCATGTCGAAGAAACCTCTTCCACATGCACGATTTGCCTTACTTGCCAACAATTTAAATCACACACAGACACAAACAAGGAACACACAAATTAAAGCTAAACTCTAGTGGAATGAGGGACGGGGGAAAAAAACTTAACTAATATTACTGATCTTTTGCTGCTGCTGCTGCTGCTGCTGCTGCTACTGCTGCTGACGCACCGTATGCGCGAACGTCGCACTTCTATGCGGGGAGCGGGGAGCGGTGCGCTGAAACGATCGCCTTCGGGTGCACTCGCTCAACGCTGTCGGATGACCGTTGGCGGTGTAGTAGTGTATCGCTGGTTAGCGTCACCACGCGGAGATGAAGCGAAAATAAGCGGGAAGATAATTCGCCAGCAAGCACTGCTTGATTTTCCTATTTCACTGGAAAACCACACTGCCTTCTTAGAAAAAAAGACTCACTTTTGCTCTACTCACTGAGGTGAGTATATTTGGGAAAAAAAAACTAGTTATTTCCAAGGTTAGCACTCGAATAAATCTTCCAAATAACGGAGCGCTGGATCGAACGAACTTTCTTCTTTCGCTGAACGAAGTGGGGTGAGCTTTCTTTATATAATTGGCACCGGTCATTATGTACGGCTTGCTGAGTGTGCCGCACCCAAAGATCGCCTGCCACATCAAGTACTTCTTGGCAAATTTGTCGACCTTTTTCTTTCGGAATTTCTCTGGAACATCCAAGCGGGGCTTGCCAATGAAAAACTCCAGGCCGGAGATTTGCTTCGTGTCCGCTTTCATGTACGTCTCGTTGTCCATTACTAAGCATTTCGACTGCACCAACCACTCACGGTATAGCTTCCTGATGCGGAAATTGGCCACCATATTCTGTTTATCGGTTCGGTTAGGTGCCTTCCTTACCTTGAAGAGGTGAAGTGAATCCTTCACCTTTCTTGCGTTCTGCTGCCAGCTCGCCGCTGAATCATCTGCGTCTCTTTAAACGTTTTTACCACACGGGCTACGGGATAATCATTGGGTATAGGACCAAGTCTCCTCCGGTTGGTGCTAAACCAATGTGTTTGGACATCAATAGAAGCATAAAGTTGCCAGAAGGCACGAAATGCTGACGAAATGGACGGTTGTTTTACAAAATCCTTTAATCGTAATTTAAAGTGTAAGATTGTTGTTTAGGATGTTTAACTGCATTCTGATACGAGTTCCAGTTGTAAAATAGTTTGTGGAATGTAGTTGTACGAACTAAATATTTACGAACAACAAAGAGCCTGCGTAAGGCATCGATTGTGAACCGTTGTTTCGATGCTATATTGCGCAACATTTTGCTGTCATGCGTATAGCGTTTTCTATTTCAGTTACCTATTGTTCAGTGGAACAAGTGATCTAGTGAGCACAGGATGAGATAATAAAGCTGTTCGCCGGATGGTGGGCCAGTTGTGGGATCATATTTAATTATGATCCATATTATTCGTTGAACAAGTAAACAAACAACCCATTTAACTCGAACAGTATCCGCACTGTTGGTATAAATCGATCCAAATTGGTTCACAAGCTTTAATATCTATGACATTGTTTTCCAAATGAAAAACCATCATCACACTCAAATAGGAAATCGGTACTAACGATGGGACGTGATGGAATCCGTTGACGAGTGGAAATTCGGGAATGATCTCTCATATGCATCCGTCGAAGCATTCTGAACGACCGTAGTGAGAATATCACCTAGAATATCTCACATGCGCATCGCCTACCAATTAAATACTAATCTTTCTATCGTTCTATCGTAAATCAGGGAGATCTGAAGTGAAAATGTTGTATAGTATTGGCCCAAGAATGCTTCCTTGAGAAACACCAGCTCTAACGGGCAATTGAACAGATTTAGAACTCTGATAATTTACTTGCAAAGTTCAATCAGTTCTAGTTAAGTAGTTTTAATTATGCATGATATTAAATGCGGAAAATTTAACTTTTTCAGTTTCGCCATCGAATGCGTTCATCGCAATCAAACCTTCACACTGTCGAATGCGTTTTCTATGTCTAGAACAGCAACTCCAGTGGAGCAGCCTTCAGCTTTGATTTGAACGAATTAAATGTGTTACTCTCAAAAGTTGATGCGTAGTTGAATGCCCATGGCGAAATCCCAACTGTTCATAAGCAATAATTGAGTTTGTATTGATGTGAAGCATCATTCTATTTCAGATTATTTTTTCAAAAAGCTTACTTATTGAAGAAAGCAAACTGATCGGTCAGTAGCTAGAAGCTTCAGCCGGATTTATGCCTGGCTTCAAAATAAGTACGACTTTTGCATTTTTCCATTTATCTGGAAAGTATGCCAGATGAAAAGATCTGTTAAATAGTTTTACCAAGAAAGACAAAGTACTCTCAGGAGTTTTTTGATGAGGATATAGAAAATTCCATCATCACCTGGTGCTTCATATTTGAAATTTTTAGTTATAGTTTTTACTTCATCCAAATCGGTACCCTAAGAATCATCAAAAATATTTTCTTGAGAGAAAATATTTAGATGCTCCCTGGAAACCGAGTCCTTAGTAGGACTAGTAAGTCCCAAATTGAAATTATGGGAGCTCTCAAACTGCTGAACAAGTTTTTGAGCTTTTTCCGCATTTGTGAGCAAAATTTTATCACCTTCCTTAAGCGCTGGTATAGGCATTTGAGGTTTTTTCAAGATTTTAGAGAGTTTCCCGAACGGTTTGGAACTCGGATCTAATTTTGACACATTATTTTAAAAATGTTTGTTTCTCAGGGCAGAGAAGCGTTTTTTTAGTTTAACCTTTCAATCTAATTTAACCTCGCACTTAGGCACTGAAGCATCTCTTGCTCTAGCTATTGAAAAAGCTAGAGATTCAAGAGCATTATTAATTTCATTGCTTGTTCGCAATGGAACATTAGGATCATAGTTGTATTATTGATCCCAGTCAGCTCTATGGTAGTTGAAAGTAGAACTGATGGAATTAGAAATGATTTCTTGAGATGTTTCAAATGTAACTGGAAGGTGATCAAAACCAAAGTCAGCTCGGGTCATCAATTGACTAAAAAGTTGACATGAATCTGACTGAAGAAAAGCAAGTTGGACTGTTTGGGTATTGTATTGTGTAATAGCCTGCAGAACAATGGTCAAATAGTATATTACCATTAGCATTGCTTTGAAAATTATTCCATGAGCGGTGTTTTCCATTGAAATCACCAATAACGAAGAACTTGGACTTATGACGGGTAAGTTTCTGAAGGTAACCCTTGAGCCAGTTCTTTTGCTGGCCAGTGCATTGGAAAGGCAAATAGGCAGCTATTAAAGTAAATTGGCCAAATTTTGTTTCAACTGAAACCGCCAAAATTTCAAAAACTCTGGTTTCAAATGAAGAAAGAATGTGATGTTTGATACGCCTATGGACAATGATGGCAACGACACCACCAGCTCCATTAAGGCGATCATTGCGGTAGACAAAATAATTTGGATCTCTTTTGACATTATGGGCAGGTTTGAGATAAGTCTCAGTTATAACAGCAATGTGCACGTTATGAACTCTTAAAAAATTAAATAGCTCGTCCTTGTTATCTCTGATGGATCGAGCATTCCAATTCAAAATATTTAATTACTTAAAAGCCATTACTGAATTTCAATGTCATGTCAATATTATCGGCAAATTTAATACATACCAGTTTGAATCAAACATGGAATTAGTTTTAAGCATATCGGTTATCATATCGATTAACGATTGCTGTAAAAATTCTAATTTAGGAGCGGATATGCTACCTAAATCAAATTCATCAGAAGTCCCGTGGGAATTTTGGTTTTGGTTCCTATCCGCTGCAACGGCAGCATAAGTAGGTCTATTAACAACACGGTTAGGTAAGAATTTAGGGTTAGCAGAATAAACCCTGTTGGTTCTTGCAGGTATCGAAATAGTATTTGCTCCTCGTTGAGTGTTTGAAGTAACAGTTGAGGATGGAAAAACCTGTCCGCTGTTTCTACCGACGGTTTGGTAGGAATTTGTTCTTTGCTGATCGATGTTACCAGCTGCTGCAAAATGGGTAGTAGCAGGCCGGGAACCACAATTCATGCATTTACCAATCATATGGCAATGCTTTGTTCCGTGACCCCATCCCTGGCACTTACGGCACTTGCTAAAGCTTTGAAAGTTTGCTTCAGTCTTTTTGAAATGTTCCCACTTCACTCTGACATGGAGCAAAAGGCTTGCTTTTTCTAAAGCCTTAAGGTTATTAAGTTCACTTGACTTGAAGTGAACTAAGAAAAAATCATTTGAAATCCCTTTGCGAGAATCACCAGGCCGGGATTTCGTTTTCATTTTGATTACTTGGACTGGGCTAGTTCCAATTAATTTTATCAATTCGTGTTTTCTTTATTCCACAGATTCACCGCTGGGCAGACCTTTCAAGACAACCTTGAAAAGACGCTCAGCTTTGGTGTCGTATGTGAAGAAATTGTATTTGCCATCATGGCAGAATAATTTGCTCCAAATCGTCGTCCAAGCAGATAACTGTAAGAATCCGATGGACCGAAGAGGAATTTTCCAATGCGATATCCAAGCCGGGTTACCCGAAGAGCCTAACAAGGATCGAAAAGAAATAAGAAGAAATCAAAAAATTGTTGGTAGTATTTAGCACTGAACAGTGCTGTTTAAAATTTGTTGTAGCGTTGGGTAGCAATAGCACTTCCTTCAGCAAATAGAAATAGAACCGCACGGCATGAGAGCACAATGCAGACTACGGAGTAGCAATTATTGATACGTGCAGTCAGTCAAGCTAAGATACGCTAGCGGACTATGGTATGATGTAATATAATTTGGAAAAAATAATTTACATAGGCAAATGCACAAGGTAAACAGAAAATTATGCAACTGTCAACTCACACATTCGGTAAGAAACTTGGGAGATGATTTCGAACACATATATATTGCAGCCTCCAATTGACAGAGTGGTTTAATAGTTGCAACTTTTCGAACAACCTAAAAACCAAGTTGTGAATTTAATTCAGTGAAGTGTATTATGATGGGAAAATATACTGAATTAGTCAATAGATTCCTAATAAAAAAATATTTTAATTCCGCGTTGAACAGAATAAGCGCGAAAACCTACCTGTTCCGTTCATAATGACTGCTTCACGGAAATTAAATGAAACCAGAAAAAAAGTGGATCACGTTATGCAATACGCTACCTGCTCATCTCATATGGAAGGACACTCAAAGATATACTGACTCACTAACATACGAACGGATATAATTAGCTGCGGTCAACCCGTTTTTCAACCTGCACTAGAGTCCACGAGCAGGAAGGAAACCAAACATCGGAAACGTTAATTAAATTTCTTAAAACGACATTTGCTCGGCTATCCATCAGTCAATCAATGATCGACTTTGCTTGGAGATGCTCAAAACTTATGCGCTAGGGCGGTCTTAGGTTGATCATTTTTTTTCTTCAGGATCACTAGGCAAACGAGGAACATTGTTACATTGGTTTAGCTGTCCAAATATTGAAGAAAATAATATATGACAGCAAGAGAATTGTAAAGGTAACTGCTGTTGATACGGCTTGATTATAGAGCATGAACGATTGACATTTACAAATTAAGTTCAAAATTTGGATTAAAAAGTAAGTACCAATACATGATTTCAAAATGAATCACCCTAATCCATACCCGCCAAACTACTGCTTTACTGATTTGAATTCCTGAGTGAATTGCCTTCTACAAAAAGAAGAAACAGCAATACTGAACTTGATCCTGTCCAATATAAGTTGAACGGGTCAGTGTATTGAACCGACAACTTTCCAGTTTATATGAAAGCGGTAACTGCATCATGCGTTCACTTGACTGGTTAATTGAGATACTTCGCTTCTCTCGAAAATCGTCGTCTCGCAGGTGGTTTTACCCTTTTTCATCCCGCAGATTTCTATTAGTTTACTTCTTCATTCCATGATTTTTTGTTGCTGTCACAGCTTCTGGTCGATTCAATTCAAATTAGATAGAATGCTATGAAAATGTCAACATCAAAAATCGGACAAGTGGGCGACATCAACATTGGCTGACATCCGTATACTATTGATGGGTTCATAAAACCTAATTGGATTAGTCCGAATGTTTTTTAACGCGGCAAAGACAATTTATTGCTGCATCTATTAAGTACACAGTTCAACTATTATATTGAGCAGTTGATCCGAAAAAGTTCGGATAATATGTACGCAGTAGTATACCATCATTTAATTACTCCCATTGCTGACTTCATGCATAACGAAATTTACCAGTTCGTAGATTATAGTTATTCACGTGCATGATCTGTGTAAGCAAGAAACCTTAATGGCCATTAAAGATCGTGGTTTTACGTTGCCCGATGAGGCCAAAATGCATAGCAACTTATATGGTTATAAGTTGTACAGTACTTATAGCAACAACACCGTATGGTTGTACTATACGGAATATCAGAAAATCTCTGAGGTTGTACAACCAGACTGCATTGTATATTAGCTACATAACGGAAAAGTGCAACATGATCACCATGAAAGGCATTCGTTACATCGTTCGCACCTTGCGTACTGAAATCGACAGCATTAGTTACAGAGATAAACGTTAAAAATGAAAATTGGTAGCTTTGGATTGTTTTTAATTGAGATGGAGTACGATGAGAGATACCTATCAACAGGAAACACATCATATAATAAACAATTTGCCATAGTAGGGTGATTCAATCAATCCAACCACATCCTTTTGGCGTATGACGATTAATAAATAGTGTTTTATTTTACAATTTGAGTGTTCTAAATTAACTGCGAAGATGCTTTCAACGATATGGTTTACTCGGAAAAGTTTCTAGGTTCTATTTATTTAATAATATTGTTTTCGTTGTAAGCAGATAATTAATCAACAAACCGCTGATTAAAATCTTTCGTCGTTTTAAGATACATACCAAGCATCGTCGTATTGAGATACACCAAGTGTTGGGAAAATTCACGAAAAATTTAGTTAGAAGCACCTTAATTTAAAAAAAACCATCCATGATCATATTTCAAGCTGCTCCTTTTTTTCAAACATTGTTTACTGCTTTCGTAGCTTCAACAAAATAGTCATTCAATCAAAACACATATTTTCCTTAATACATAATGCAGCTCGAAATCTCACTAAACGAAGAAAATGCTTCAGAACTATACATGCTTCAACTATACTAACGAAGCAGCGAAAATAGAAACTGGAAATGGAAACATGCAAACACTATAATGTGTAAATTTATCGAATTTATTAAAATTCTTTTATTAAGAGCAGTGGTGAACTGTCACTTTAAAAACAGATCATTCCAAGACTCTACATTTTACACGATTGTTGTCTTTGCTGAATAGAAGCATCCAATTATTGCGGAAAGAATCACTTACCTTTCGATGCAGTTTTCAATTCGCAAAAAACGGTGTTATTTGGTCTTAAATGAAGCAGGAAGTTCTTGAGAACAAGTATATTACAAAACATTTGGTCATTGCCCTGTGTACAAGCAAAAGGTTAAGTTCAGCTTTTAGCTTTTAATTTGTTTGAATTTCTCTGTTTTTTGCCACATAATTATTCTTACCGCTGTTGAATTGATATTTTTTCATACGAAGAAGAGATGGTGGCGTATTCGCAGCGCGATAACTAAACGTTAATTATTGCGAATGAAAATTGACAAACCACTTTGTACAGCATCTTTGCGTGGTCACGTACACTAGCATTCATTCACACTAGCAATATTCATCTGTTCGTTTTCACCGGCTACCCGGATGCCCCGATTTCCCGAGAAGCACATTTGAGTCACAATATGTTGTTTTTACTTGTCTTTAGTTTATTCAGCCGTAAAGAAGTCTTTTAAATAGATTTAAATCAAGCGTGCTACCTGGGTTATGAATGGTATCTTCAAGTACATCGAAATTTCAGACTCTCATAAAAGCCATGATCTGGTGGTGTTTGCAATTGTGAAAACCTTTCTGAAGTAATTGACATTAAAGTGGCTCCTCTTTGCAGCTCTCCTTCTTTTGATGAATATTTTCCAGAAGAAGTCATGAACTTGATCGCTCTTATGCATTGGAATTGTCGGAATATTATTTCTTAACTGTAATATTTTAAATTTGTAGTTCTCAGTAACGGTTGCTTTAAAAAAATGGACAAAAATTGCCGATTTTTCAGGGGTTTACCTTCACTCGCGTTCACATACAACGAGAGCGAGGAGTACTCGGACCAATGGATCCTCAAATTCGCGCGCAATGTTCGAGCAGATTCTGTTTTGACACGGATGATTCATCCTGCAACCGAAAATTTGATAGATGATCTCGCATGTTTTTCGTGTGGCAAAACGGCTCCAGGGGCTGACCGGATCAAGTTCAACTTGCTCCCAGACGTCACTAAGAGGCGCTTGTTGAACCTGTTTAATCAGTTTCTGGAACTCAACATTGTACCGGATTAAAGGAGACGGGTGAGACTTATTGTCATTCACCAAAACCTGGTAAACCCACGTCCGACTACAGCTCCCATAGACCCATCGCGGTATCATCTTGTATTCGAAAGTTGTTGGAGAAAATGATCCTCTTCCGTCTGTACAAACGGGTTGAGATAAACAACCATCTGAAAGCGGCTATGGTTTCCGTATGAGTAAGGGCACGATTGACTGTCTCGCTTGTGCTTTTTCTCCATTAAGGAATTATTTTGTGTACAATTAGCTGTCAGAGAAACACACAAGCTTTTATAAAGGAATCTATACAGCTTCCGATTTAGCTACGTGGGTTTTCCCCAAGGATCATAATTAAGCCCACTTTTGTATAAATGTGATGTCATAGACATTGACGGATGTCTAAGTGACAACTGTACGTTGAGACAACTTTCAGATGACGGCATAGTGTCTGTCACAGGGCTCAATGGAGTCGATCTGCAAGAACCTTTACAAGATACCTTAGACAATTTGTTTACTTGAGCTCTAGAGCTCGGTACCGAATTCTCTACGGAGAAAACTGAGTTGGTAGTTTCGAATTTGGGGTACACCGATAACTCATTCCATGCCTTTTAAATATCTTAAGGTCTGGTATGATTCTATTCACATTCACATTGACATTGAGTATCTGAAGCAAAATTGCCAATAAAGGATCAACTTTCTTCGAAAAATTAACGGGACCTGGCACATCCCCAAGATCCTCTAACGTTTCGTCGAGTTTCATCGTGGTAACCAGCTGGGGTGCTCAAAAGTCCAAAATCACAACCCACTCTTAAAGGCGGTCGAAGCAGCGGAAGCCAGTAAACGGCGTAACAAATTCAACAGCCGCAAACCGAACCCTATCAGACTGGTAGAAATGAAAAAAGAAGGACAAGCTGAAAATGTCCTGTCAATAGGAAATATGAAGGATGGATGGAACGGCGATTAGGTCAGCGTCGAACGTGGTTCATATATACGGTAATGCCATGTCGGCAATGTAACTGGTCCGGGACGGAACTGGATTACGACGAGAAGCTTGCCGAACATCGGTGATACCGGGTATCCGGAGTGTCCGGAGAGATTTTCCTGAGTCCTATAGCGATGCCGAAAGTAGACAATTGAGAGGTGGTAAGTGCTCTAAAAAACGCGGAGCGAAACAGATAATTCTTGACCCCTAAATTATATGAACTATATTATATCATCACATCACTTATCAAGGTAATCCTGATCCATCGAGCCCTACCCTTCTATACATAGAAAACCCTCCTTCCTGTGACCTTTGTGGGGATGCAGAGGTAAACACGGTCCCTAAACAGCAAAGGTCACACTAACTTTCCTTCCCTATTCCCACCTGATTGCAAGGACGTGGCCGGCGCTGTTATTGATTATTAAAGAAATTGAGTCACTGAAACGTGTACAGTGAGAATGGTCGGTTACTCCCAGCCCCATTTAGTTGATTCATTGTGCAATTTCACTGATTCTGATCAATCACGGAGTAGCAACCATTGATACGTGCAGTCAGTCAAGCTAAGCTAAGCTAAGCTAAGTATGAAGAGTATGTTCACCCACATGCAAAATCCGGGTTGCCTTGGAAAAACGTATGAATATACATAATTCGACCGTATCAAGGAAGGAACTACATTGGACCACAAGTCAGGAGCTGGACAAAAACCGGGAACAACGTGCAAAAAATCGCGGCGAGAGTGCGATTTACTCATTTTAAGGAAATTCGAACATTTCGACACGGGAGTTGGCCATAAAACTTGTTTGTTTTGTCAAAACGCGTGTGCCCAGAAACTCTACACAAAGCTGCCAACAAATTACCGGTGCTGCGTTGTTGATGATGAGACCTACATCAAAGTGTATTTTAAGCAGGAATATTTCACAAGTTGTCCTGTTTAATTTGAGTTTAAAATAAGAAAGAAAACTAAATTGTGAAGTGCTGCTTAATTTTGTGGAATTATTTCACATTTTTCAAAGTAGCATTTCAGTCATCGGGATGGAGTCGCACGTACACCGATAAAAAGAGACATTGAATTTCCTGCGTTATCTAATGCACATAAGGGGAAGGCAAGATTTGGCAGAAAATAATGGGATATTTCATGTAAATTTAAGCCATATAACGCCAGAATCTAGCCTGCTGTATGAAATATTGCAAACATTGTTGTATGGCGCACGAAAGAGTGCAAACAATATCGTTGCTTACGCCTCCTTTGGCTTGCAATTAAACGAGAGGAAATTTTACGCGTTTGTTAAATTTTTTTTCTGGGTAGCGGATGAAATTGATGCAATTTGAACGTGTAATATACTTGTGATTTTTACCTTATACATGATGCCTTGGAGAAGTTTATTGGGAAGGGCAAGGACTACCTCGTGGGGATCTAATTAATTCGAAATTGACTCACTACGCGACGCTATTTTAAATAATCATGTCTTGTAAAAGCTGGATCTCGAGGTCCTGACTATCTAGGCAGATGCCGTCTTGAGTCAAAGTTGTTGAGATGGCATCTTGGAGAGCGTAAGACGATGTCTGACGTTATTGTGGAAACCAAGATGGTGGCTTCTGGTTTTGAAAAAAATGTGAGTTACTGTCAAAATCCCTGCAAGATAATTATTTTAGAGTCGGGAACGGCGTGTGAAGGCGAAAACTCGATGCTTTACGCCATTTTGGTATCCAAGATGACGGCTTCTGTTGTGCAAATAAAGAAGTACTGCCAAATACCCTGTAACATGCATATTTTTGAATCAGGAACGGAAAATCAAGGCTGGAAATCGATGTCATTTTGAAATCCAAGATGGTGGCTTCTATTTCTGAAATCGTGAGGTATACTGTTAAATATCTTGCAGTATCGATATTTTTGGATCATAAATGGTGTATTTTGGCTGGAAATAAATGTTTGACGCCATTTTGGAAACCAAGTTGACAGCTTCTGATTTCGGAAAAATGGGATATACTATCAAGTACCCTGCAATATGGATATTTTTGGAACGCAGACGTCGTCTTGATGCCGCAAATCGATTGCCAAGTCTATTTAGGAATCCAAAATGGAGGCTTCAGTTCCGTAAAGAGTGGGCAATACTGTCAATAAACCTGGATATAGATACTTTTGGATCAAGATTGGCGTAAACAGACTGTAAATCGATGTTTGGCACCCTTTTAGAATTGCAAAAAAAAACAAAAAAATATATAAATTAACACTTCACTTAATGAATCAACGCTTACAAAAATTAAAAAACTGAAACACTTTTTGAAACTATCACTTGCAAACTTCTTCTTCTTTTTCTTTTCTAGTACTTTCGCAATTGGCTTATTGTTTGCTTTAAACTTAGTGTTCTAGATGCTATTTTACAGTTATTATTTAAGAGCTTTCGATGCCAGGTACCGGTTTTGCATTAGTATGATTGGGTGGCAAGTACAGTCATACCCTATGCCCTGGGAGTCGAACAATTTTCCTTAACAAAAAATTCCTAGACCAGACCAGGCATCGAAACCAGCCACCAGCATGGTGTTGCTTTGTAGCCGTGCCTTTGCCGACTGAGCTAAGGGAGGACCCATCAGTTGTAAACAAGGTCCTTTAAATTCCACTAGAAAAAGCTTATTCTTTGACAGACTTATTATTTCGTTTGCGACTTACAGACTTCTTCGGTGTCGACTTTCGAAAGCCAAAATGGCTGGTTATGTTTCAGAAAAAATGATTAATACTGTCGAATACCCTGCAGAATCGATGTATGATCCCATTTTGGAATCCAAGATGTTGACTTCTGTTCCATTAATGAGACTGTTCTGTTCCATTAAAAAAACTGTCCAATACCCTGTAATATGGATATTTATGTTCTGAAAAAGACGTATATAGAGTGAAAAGTATGGTACGATCCCATTTCGGAATTCTGGTTTCGAAAAACAATGAGACATAGTGAAAAAAATAGTTTTTGGATCGTAAACCACGCATAAAGACTGGATGTCGATGTCTGACGCGATATTGGAATCCAAGAAGTTTTACTAGTTGGCGCTTGGGTATGTAAAGACTACACTGATGAGATGATTTTTTTGGCTTTCAGTCTTTTAAATAATGGAAACAGATACGTTTTTTTCTATTTTCCGACGTTTCAGCGTATTGTTTTTGTCATATTATGTTCTGTTTTTACATTAAATCGTTTTTTAAAGACTGTACGTTCGTTTTTAAGACGCTCTAATTTTTCAGGTACATAATGTAGGTGCTTCGAGGTTTTGAGCGTGTTTTTGTTTTCGGAAAAGTTGTTCAGAAGTACAAGGCTACCCAGTGATGGATGAATGTTTCGGCTTCGTTTTTGTTCGCGCTCGTACATTTGGACAATTTATCGTAATAAAAGATTTGAAGAGGGCTTTAGGCTGACACATTGACCATGTTCTTTCTTCTGCAATGAAATACAAACTCTCATAAATTCTACACAGGTCGAGAAGTAGTGTGAATTTCAATATCATGCACATTTAGCAACAAGTTACTGCTTCGTGTGGAAGAAAATACAGTTTTACATTGTCTAAAAATTTCCATCACCATAAAAAACCATAAGGCTTACTGAATATGGCTTAAACAATTTGGAATTGCAAAGATATAGCTCCAATACTTAAGCTTGTTGTTGATTGCACAATAAAAAGTAGCTCAATCCAGTACATTTCACATATATGATGGTACAGTTACATTTATCATGCTAATATCCACTTAAATACTAATTTTCACCACCCACAGATGGTGGTGAGTAAGGTGAAGAATTAAGATTTTAGACAACTTTTATATCTCGTATATTGAACTCGGTTCGTATTCTTGTCAGAATTAATACTGTTTTTTTAGTGAAAATTAAGTATTTTTGAGAGTTATGTCAAAACAAAAAAAAATGGCAAAATTTGAGCAGTTATCAGATCATCTCAACATTTAAATGAAAATCCTAGAAGCCTGCGTTTCTTACTACAATCCGTTATTTTGTTAATACAAATTTAAATTATTTGCGAAGGAGTACATGATATGCGCTGTCAACAAACTGAATTTAAATAGACATATGCAAGATATGGTATTCTTGATAGATACATATATTAACAAAACCTAATTTGCACTACAGAGATTTAATGTGATGTGTCGAACAAAAAGTCGTAGTCCTTTATTTTACTTATTTCCTCCTTTCTATACATAATGAAATTTATTAAGTTAAACACAGCGAGAGGGACACGATGGGCAACGCTCCAAGAAAACGGAGAACTCCAAAACTCAACTTGCCATCAGGAAAAACCAGATTTTCATTCCCCTCTCCATGAACGGAACTACGCGGTCTTTGTCGACGGCAGGCACTCGAGAAGGAGACTTCCTATCCCTTCAAATTGGCCTTCGTGAGGTGCACGATCTGGCTTATTTTCCAACACTCTCCCTCTCGCAGGTAATGAAATGGAATTTCCTCGCGGAAAGACACGCGCTTATGGTGTCTTCAATAATATCATCTTGCCGTTCAGCCGCCCAGCTCTCATGTAGACTCAGGCACCCCCCAGCATGGCTCAAACCCGTCGCGCCTCCAGATCGTGTTGGAGTAAGTTGAAATTTTATAAAAGAAGATCCTCGACACCTTGGAAGGTTAGTCTGGCAAAGAAAGTGGCAACGATATCATCGCCACCAGCAGACAACCTAGAGTTGGAAATTTGTTATTGATCACCGTTTCTCCGCATAAAACAACAAGAGCCTATGAGATCGCAAAGTAACGATTATAAAAGCCCGATCGCTCGGATAAAAAAGTGCGCGCGAAAACTCGTTTTCAATTCGGATGTTGTGCATCAAGTCAAAGAACCATAAAGAAAAGTATGAATAATCAAGACAAATTGAGAGCAGTTTTCGCAACGGGATAAAAATGATTCACAGTGTTATAGAAAATGTGTGTAAAAGGCAGTTATATGTGAAGTAATTGATTTATTATTACCAATAACTGCAACCAACGTGTGGAACGTCAAAAGCAAAGCGAAATGGTGCAAGCTATTTGAACTTGAACCACAGAGTAGGAATCACGCAGCCGTAGAAAATTGAACCATACACCTGAATTCACGCATAGTTTAGAAAACTATCACAGCTGGAGCAATCATGGATTATCGGCAGCTAACGTTCGCGGTAAATATCGAAAAACAAGATAAATGGTGGAAGATGGAACAAGATCCAAATGAGTCAATTATGTGAAAGGAAATGAGTCCGAACAAATTTACATTTTTTTTATTTTTATCTGTAAAGGGTAATATCGTGAGGTGAGAAACACTAAACAACAGCGGGAGTCACGTGAACACAGTGAAACGGCGATAGAAGAAAGTTTAATGAGCCATCAGTTGCTACTTTTGTCTGTAATGCTGATAGATAAAACAAATGTAATTTATGTGCGGAAAGTGTGAAATGTATAGGAGTGACAATGAACATTATGGTGAATATTGTGAACCAGTGGAATGCATTCTCAATGATGGGGAGGGTATGGGCTAAAATCCGCTTTTAAAGGCAGACGTTAATTTAGCAACTTTACAAACTAACGCCACTAAGAGAAATGGTGAAGTTTGTTCCCAGAGCGAGTTCAAATTTTTAAAACCCTGGGTTAGAAACTTCAACCCGGTGTGTTAGGAGAAAATTGTTGTAGAAATTAATCTATATAATTTTAACTCTATCCATAACAGAAGGTTTCTGTTTGATTAGAGATGCAAATCATCTCTGGAAAAGTGCTACACAATTTTGCTTTGTTCATATAACCTATTTTTTAAACCAATAGCTTGCCGAATGATTTTCAAGGGTATTTGGTTGAATTCCCAACATAACATATTGATGGGAATAATGAATTTCATGAGAAACCTGACATAACCATTGAATAGTCGATTGTGTTGTTGTGCATCTCTCGATCTATCAAGTAAAAGAGAAGATGAAAGAAGACAAGATTGGATAATATTTCACATTACGGAAGGTAGCGTGGTTTGAATTTGAAACACGAAGTTACAGTACATTTTCCAACTTTTAATCATGACAGTTCAGATGAACTTGATTGAGAAAACCCACGTTGCATTCAGGGAATGTTTCGCGCTCCATGATACATAACATTATTGATTCAAGGTGACACCCGAAAAATCCCCCGCACGTCACGCTGCATCACTGTTTGAGACATCAATCCGGCAGTTGAGTATACCGATGAACACAACTGCAGGCAACTCGATAGTATAATTTGATTTTGGGAAATAGCGCGGCAATCGTTAAACGTAACGACAACATTCCTCAGCTATTCCTGACCTATCCTAAGTGAGATTCAAATATGTCATAATTTCAGCAGACATGAATTAAATTTAATTAACTGAGAAAAAATTTCGCCAACTCTCACAAATTTGATTGGTCATTACAAGTTTGGCTTTCCCAGGAAGGTCACTGAATGGAAGAAATTAAATGACCGGTTTTTTCCGGTCGTCGAATTTATTTTTCCAGGTTTTATATAAGTTGCTGAAAGTGGTAAAAACAAACGAAATACTAACATGTATGACCGCAACTAGATGACGTTTTCAGAAAATATTTAATGAGTGATTTTTTGACATCCTAAAAATTGATAATTTCGTATATAAAAGCGTTTATTGTAAGAAAAAGAATGTCCCATCAATTACCACCGGGATGAGTGGCATGCATGAGTAACTTTATGAAATGTCTTAAAAGAAACCTCCCAATTTTCATTGGAAGTACCCACAACAGACTTGTCTTTTAAATACACCTCTACGAAACAAAAAAAATCATGACCACACTCATTGAAATAAATTTTCATTTTCATAAGATTTAATTATGGAATTTTGGCATATATCATATATGTATTTTGTCATAATAAGTATCAATTGCATTCATTTGCCTTATGAAATATAAAGATGCTAAAAAAATTACAATGTTGGGCAACCTGGAATCGAACTATGAATGTTTAGGTTACGGATCAACGTTTGACGATCCGTGGCTCCACCCCACGAATTTGTTCGAGTTGGTGTTACGCTTGGCAGATTGTAATGAAGTCTGACAAACCGATTTTACTGTTTATACAATCGATTTTCCGGTTTGACGAATTGGTTGGCAAAAACCAAATCAGTTCGATTTTGTTTGTACTATTGCTGGGCGGAATCAATTGTTTGACAGACTGACTACACACTCCCGTTTAATTGTACTCAGTGACTAAGTAGAATTGCATTCCGTTCTCTTATTCTACCGCGGAAAAGTTAATCAATTTTTGTAAAAAATGGATCTACTCAAACTTGGATTGATCAACTTTTTTACGAAAATTGAGTAACATTTCTGTGTGAGAATAAGAGAAAGGAATACAATTACTCAGTCACTGAGTAGAAAGGAATAAAAGTGCACGATATGCACCGTTTGACATATACACGCTCAAACCTGGCATTGTAGTTTTGCAAACACTGTAGTCAAATCAAATTTGTTCGACAAATGGTTGCGGAAACTGTGGTCGAATCCAGGTTGATAAATCTGACAGCTCCCATGTCAAAGTAAACGACGAACATTTTAAAATGTTTCTAGAAACTAGATTTTGGATTTTTCTTTCATCATACAACAAACCACTTTTGATTGAAATTTCGTTTGAATTTATTAGAAGCACTTTAAAATATTCGTCCTATACTTTAACATGAGAGCTGTCAGATTTATCACCACTCGGTGTCATCTTCTGTTTTCAACCTGGATTCGTCTATAATCGATTCAGTTTATTTGTAGCCATAGTCAGTGTTGTTCAACCTTATGTCCAAGCCTTATGAAAATCTGAAGTTTATGTACCTGAGTAAAAAACAGAATTATCGATGCACACAAATAAGGTGTGGCCCATTTAGTATTGGAATAAACATTTTTGATTCTTACAGCGACACTGGTGGTCGGATTTGTAAACTATGACATCCTATGTGTTCCCTATAACAATAACAAGAAGTTTTTTTTCGCGGTGCAGTACAAACGTGTTTCAGAGAAATACAAAATGGAAGAAGAAAGAAGAAATACAGCAAGCGTCGGTCGGGTACTGTCAACCGCCAACTGCGGAACAAAGTCATCAAGAACATTATGGCACACCAAAAAGTTTCGCGCCGCACGCTCTACCGTGCGACGAATTCGTCTCCGGGGAGGCTTCAAGTCATGCCGTGCCTGTAGACAATCAAATAGGGATCGCAAATAGCAGAACAATGTGGCCAGAATCCGTGCCAGAAAACTGTATCGAAATTCTATGGCTGTCTCCTCATGGATGATGCAATCTATGTAAAGGGCGATTTCAAACAGCTACCGGGACAACAATTTTACTTGGCTACGGCTCGGGGAGATGTTCCTGCCAAAATCAAGTTTGTGATTGCCGATAAATTTGCACGCATACACATGATTTGGCAAGGCATCTGTAGGTGCGATAGGAAGACCAAGGTTTTAATCACTGATAAGACATTTAATTCAGAGCTTTACAGAACCAAATGCCTCCAAAAGCGAATATTGCAATTCATCAGATCTCACAATGAACCTGTCATGTTTTGGCCAGATTTTGCAAGCTGTCATTACAGTAAAACAGTGCTACAGTGGTATGAAAAAGATTGCCAAAACGATGGATGAGAATAATGTGTAACGTATTCCGGGAAAAGTCCGCAAATTTCTTCGGAATTGAGATTATTAATTTTTTTTTTTGTATTTTCCCTCTAAATTTAACATAAAGTCGAACATTTTAGTTAAAACAGAATACTATTTTGTTAATGTATATCCGAAATATATGCAATAGTCGATGTTCCAATTCTAACTGAGCCACACCTTATTTATTTATGTTATCTTCATCTATAGACACGACAAATTGTGTTCGCCTCATTAGTAGTAATATTACAAACAAACAAAAATTAATTTTACAAACACAACGAGACTTTGTGGATGGGTAGACTAAGTCTTTTCAAGCAACTTTTCATACTTTGTTTTTTTTTTCAAAATTTATCAAGACTACCATTTGAAAAGGGCTTAAGTTTTTTTTAAATCGATTTTTTTTTAATCAACACTCAACTCAAAAAGGAAAAAAAAACTTAGAAAAAAGTGATGTAAGGGTGACTTTTAGAAAATTGTCTTTACCTTTATGAAATTTTTTTTTAAAAAATTGTAAAATCTGTTTTGCTAGAAA
Source organism: Aedes japonicus (assembly GCA_034211315.2). NCBI lineage: Eukaryota > Metazoa > Arthropoda > Insecta > Diptera > Culicidae > Aedes > Aedes japonicus. The sequence goes on along the minus strand of JASCZW010000694.1, from coordinate 207,591 downwards.
TTTTTTTTTTAATTTGCAAAAAATGGCTATCTTAGATTTGGACGATTTTTTTTAATACAGGCAATATAATTTCGTTAAAGTTCGCCATGCATTGCAAGATGGGCATTTGTAAGAAAAAAAAAGTTTTTTCAACAACAACGTAACTCAACAAAGACAAGACTTACAAATCGTGTAAGCTTTTATGAAAAACTTAATTGTTAAAATTGTAAAATCGATTTTCACACGCTAAAAAATTTTTTTTTTATTTTAAAGTGAATTTACAAAAATATGGCTACATTAGAATTGCACGATTTTTTTTTAAATTGGCAATATCGCAAGATGGGCACTTTTAAGGAGAAAAAGTTTTTCTAACAACGATTTTTTATGTCCAATTTTAACCGTGTATCGCGCCAACTCGTCTTGTAATTTGGTTCTGAGACCTCGAAGAAGCCAATTCAATTTAATTATAATGACAATTTAGATTTTTCTAGGGTCTTTTAATGTTTGACAAATTAAGGTTTCTATTTGGAAAGGGCTTATTTTAAAAAAAATTTTAACGTTAGTGATAATACAATTAAATCAGGTGGTTGATCCTGTTTATTACCAAACCTTTGAAGTATATTACAAGAAAAACAAAAGCTTTATCATTATATCTGAAGTATTGACTCCCATGACTCAATAGCAGTTCAGTTGTTTATATCAAAATTGCTAGATTTCATTAAACAAAATTCAATTTATTGCTCAAAAGGCTAAACCGTTTTCTGATTCAAAGTATAATCCATAGAAATTTACTTTGTATGTGAAAGATTTATAAATTAAATATATGAAGCTATGTTAATTACTAATACGTGAAGATGTGCATGTAAAAAATAAACAAAATAGAACTATGAATTTTCATTGACATAAACAGTATTTCGAAAGTTCATATAACGTCATATTTGAATTGTCTTTAAACGGTCTTTTAAAATTATAATTTTCTAATTTGATAAGACTTGATGCAAATCCATTTAAAGACGATTCAAATATGACGTCCGCTATTTTTTAGATTTATCAGCGTTTACCTTGTACACATTCTGTAACAAATCTTGGCCTTACTTCCGCCCCGTAAACAGAGCGAACAAGCCGATTAAAATTCATACGATTATGATATGCAAATTTGCTATAATTATGAATTTATTTGCTATAATTATTATGAATTTTATACCATTCCTAAATTAATCACAAGGCAATGAAGTTCATAAAGCGATAGTACGAAAGTTTTCCTCCTTTAAAACAAAGTTCCATACGGGATACGGATCCGGATACTTGGAACCAAAGACACTTGATAAGCAGAATAGAGTTGAAAGTGTATTAGAAGCATACTTTTCTCGACAAATGCATAAACAAAAATTTCATAAGATATCTTATAAATTTGGTGGTGGGCGCTTGTTTCGTGATTCATCAAGTTGATCTTATGAAAATTGAACGGTTAACTGCCTTTCACGAGACATAAGTTTTACACGAAATCTTTGTTTACGTTCCCGACTTCCTACAGAGATGAATTACGTCTTGGGTAAAATAACTAATCATTTCTAAGTGTGCAGGAGATATCTTTTTAACTGCCAACGATGAAAATTTAAAAAAAATGGTTATTGGGCATAACTTGAAACTTCTAAATAGCTTTTACAGTCATCATGGGTGGGTCGAGAGGTTCAAGTTTGGATAGAGTTAGGGAGAGGAGAACAAAAAGGTCCACAGAAACTTCAAAGGGCAAGTTGCAGCGTCAGTGCACAACCAATGGAGCTCAAATTTTTGGAGATATGTCAGAACCTTATTTGATATCGATTTTGGTTAGCCCGTATCAGGTGGTCAAATTATAATTCCTACAATCCAAGTCGTGCGACACATTAAAATTTGCACATTTTCACGGGCAATTCATCAGAAACTATATCAACGGTTCAAGGGAGCCAGATCAAATTTTTAATTTGCTTAAATCAAATTGTATCAATAGTAGTACTTGTTCAATCCATTCCTAACATACCTCACAATTCAGGCTAAGGACAGGGTGGCCACTGCTATACACAGAAGCTGAAGGATTCTATTTGGTCCACGACTGCACATCACTAGCCTCGCAGTCTACGAAAGGTCCGCAGGTCTCCTACATTATTGATCCACCTTGCTCACGTTGCGCGCCTCTTCAACTTTTGCTTGGTGATTCGTTATCGAGAATCATTTTAACTGGGCTGCCGTCCGACAGCCCTTCCGTCCGCAGCACCTTCCGTTCAAAGACACCAAGGGCGCGTTTGTTCTCCACGGACATTGTCCATATCCACTACCGGTCTAAATAATGTCTTGAAGACGGTCGATTTTGTAATTTAGCAAACTACATTCGATCTTAGTGTCCTTCGGGGGCCAAAGTAGAAACGCTTGCCAGTCTCAATGCCCCTTTATATCTCTCTGCTGGTGTCGTTAGCGGCGGTCACCAATGACCTCAGATACACGAGTTTGTCTAGCGCCTCGAATTCATCACAGACGACCTGAACTCGTGGAGGGAGGGTAACATTGTTATCTATTCTTTTTATTTTCATATTAACTTGGCTTCTAGCTTTAAGCTAGTTCGCCGCCGGAGAGAGGCATCTCCACCCTACACCTCCACACACACAAAAAAAAACAAATCAAATACACTCACATTAACATAATTCTATGAGATTATTTGACAATAAGAATCCAACAGTCTCTATCAATATCTCGAAATAGCAGATCGATGTCTGCTTATACAGCTTATGAATTTTCTGTACATTTTTATAAGGCGTCCTTATCATTATTTCCGAAGAACTTTATTACAGTCTGATTTTTCTCTCTTAAGCTAATGATTCAATTGATTCTTTTTGAAGCTCACACTACCAGGTAAATCACCTTAAAAAACCAGGTATTCTTGTATTTCTTATAGTCATGCAGTTGTGCAGGGAAAAGCGAATGCAACTGTCCTCATACTAATTTCCAGCAATGTAAACAATACAATAGCATTCAAATAAAGAAACATAAAAGACGACTTCAGAATTCGGCAATTAAACCAGCAGCACTGGACAAAATAAATCATACATTTAGCCTGAAAATGTAATGTATGTTATATTATTCTCAAATTGATAGATACATCTGTGGCACATATAAGAAAGTTTTGCTATTTAGTTTGCTAGATACAGAGACCAAAGCGTAAATTATTAAAAGTTAAAATTGTTTTTGCCAGCCTAAAAACCTATATTTTTCATGGACAGAATAAATCATACACTTCAGAAATCGAATACCTCGATGATATTATTAAAGCCAGTTTTAATATTTTGACAGCACTGCATTCTTTAACAGTTGTAGTTACAGTGCAGATGTGGTGTTTTCTAGCCGAAGTTTTTTCCGTGTATATTCAAAAAATTTAAATTTCCAGGAAACAGATTTCGCTTGATGTCAGAAAATCCGGTGATCGGCTTTTCTCTCCAGAATATTGCTAAAGAATACTCAGTTTCACTTAGGGCTGTGCAACACATATCGAGGAAGCATGATAACCAAGAGCTGTTTGGCATACATGCAACCTTTCATTAGCAAGCTTAACCAGACAAAACGGCTGGAGTTTACCAAAATAGGGTATACATGATAAAATACGAGTCGGTAGACTTCTGGAAACGGGTTTAATGGACGGAGGTGAGTAAGTTTGAGCTATTATTCGGACAAAAACGGCGCTGAAGAGCTTGTGATGAAGCACATAAGGATCGATACAGCCAAAAGACAATGGAGCATGTTGGTGGGAATATCATTGCCTGAGGAGCGTTCGCATGGAAAATTTGGAGGTGGTTCTGTTTGAAACTAGCCTGGAAATCAACTACATCTTCCAACAGGACAACCATTCAAAGCACAGCGCGGAAAAAATACAGTGTTCATCAAGTCAAACCGAATAAAAATACTCGAATAGCCTCCACAATCCCCTGATTTGAATCCGTTTGAAAATATGTGATGTTATCTGGACGATAAGGTGGCCAAGACATAGGTAGCCAACAAAAATAACTATTTTGAAGCTCTCGAAGTGCCTCAAAAAGCTGGTCGAAGGTATGTCGCGTTGACTGGAAACAGTGTTGAAGGCTAAAGAGGGTAACACTAAGAAATGAAAGCTAAAGAATAAAGTTAAAGGTATAACCATTCAATAAAAAAAAGTGTATGATATATTTTGCCCATTTTGAAATACCGCAATAGCAATAAATCAAGTGATATTGAGCAGTTCACGCACATTCCTACATTTTTCATGCCAGCACAATTTTTTTGTATAGCAAGAAGAAACACACATTCTACCATTCTAATCAGCGTAGATATCGAAGGAAATAACAAAATTGATGGGGTGTATGATTTATTTTGTCCAGCACTGTACGTCATATAAATTAATTAAAATCGCCGTTTTCAGTCAAACGTCAATCTGATTGGATTGAAATTAACAACAGATCTGACAAATCATTAATCTATAAACCAACGATTATCATTCGTTTGGGCGGGTTGTAGCCTCATCACACCTACCGCATCCCTAATAAACAAATACCATACACGATCAACTTAAAAGTTACCAAACCCGCTGCAAACGAAAAACTATGATAAAATAAAGTTTTCCGCTGACTTATTTCTCTAACAACTGAATTGATTACTGCAAAAAAAGCAAATATTCATGCTACCACACGTGGAATACTACTCCAGGGGCCCTGAAAACTGGAAAATTCAATGCGTAACCTAACGGAGTAAAAGCTAAACAATTAGCTGACATTGTATAACATTCACATTACCAAAGTTGATAGTTTGATCGCAAATCAACATAAGTATGAACTTGCCCACTTAAAACCCGCCAGTGATCTTCACCAGAAGCGTACTTGGAAACACCTAAACACCTCTTCAGATCAATATCATGAACACGCAAGCGTAAGTATATTTTAAGTCTTGCTTGCCAAGGCTTGGCTTTTTTTGTTGTTGAAAGGCACTTCAAAGCAAAGAAAAGAAAAAGGAAAGCAAAAAGCATTTTTTTATAATTTTAAATGTTACCGAATATTGCGTGTCTATGTAGCAATTAAGAATTATATAATGGTGTTTAAATAATTGCGATGGAACTAGTTTATTTGGAATGCGGTATGGTTATTCTTCAACAAACAAACCTATTTCACTCTATTTTCTGCCTAAGTTTCTTCTTAGTCAAATAGTTTTCCCGGATAATGAACCCTGTAACCAGTTTTGGATGTCGAGTACGATCTTGCAGCAAAAACTGCCTACTTTTCTAGCTAGTAGAGAGCAATAAATGTACAACTGTCAATCTCAATGGAACATACACAATACATTTCTTCATTTTTTCCCCTCTCAAACCAAATGCCGAGTTGAACATCCTTAACTTCCATATCGCATAATAGTCCCATCACGATCCAGAGGGTAGTTTGTAGAAGGGAAGGAGGGAACTAAAAATCGAAAGCCAATGCTTCCATGTCCATGAAGAAAAACCAGTTTCAATTGCAGTTGCTAACGAGACGCCTGAATATAGTGAAAGAAAAATCAGTCAAAGAATGAGAAAAAGTAAAAACTAATTCGACCGCTTTTCCGTCGCTGGTTTAATCGCCGTCACATGTGCGGCACGCCGTAGGAGGCAATTTTGCCGACCTAGCCGTGTCGTGTGGCTCCATTTCGACTTGAATATTGCATGCTGGGTTTCAGGGGTAAACATTTCCGTTGCGGATTCCTGAGAGATTTTCAGAAAATAATTTAACATATTTTGAGGGGGACGAGTTTGAATTGAAGTCTGTAAATTGGATGTCTATTTTACATCAGAGGGTGCGTATTACAGCGCATTCCCTTGAACTTATCTTAGCGCGGGTAGGTCACCAAAGCTAGTTTGATTGGAGTACAGTGTCACATGGCCCATAGCGACATTCACTCATTCTAGTTCGCTACTGTTGTTACAGTTCCAAAATGCATATTAGCCGTTGCACTATGTCTCGAACGTAGTTTAGTGTCTGCTGCAAAGGAAATAGTATTTTTTTTACGCTCGGCAATGGTGGTCGGGCAGGGTTGGACCAATATATAGCTAAATGTATGTTTAAGGCAGGGTACACGGGTTCAAAAACGGTATGAAGGGGCAGCGTAAAAATTACGAGTGTTGCACAATATGATGCACAGTTTTTCTAAATCGCTTTGAACATTTTGAAATTTAGTAGCATCTCAAAGTGTTATTCAAAACTAAATGATGGCAGCAAGCCGTGTTTTGAAGCTGACGTGTTTTGCTTTTGCTGCGTTGTTTTCGGTTTTTTTTTATTCTACCAGAATAAAAAGTTCTATTATAAATATCCGAGTGCTATCCAAAAGACGTTGTGAATTTAATCGATTCCTGCTCATAGTGTGTTGTGCCGTTGTTTATAGGTATAGGCAGATAGGTTGTGCATCGGTAGTTTTGTTTTGAAGGAGTATTTCTGCATTGGATAAGGAACTTGGTGCGGTCGTTTTGTATTATAGAAAATAAACCTTAGTTATATACACGCCAGAATCAAGAATGTCTATTTGATATATGAAGTTTTGATTCGGGGCTTATTGCATATGATTCAGAATGTACGTGTATGAACAGGCATTCTTGAAATGGGTCGTTGGATTTTCAATAGAGCCGAAATAGTAAAACATTCAATGTTTTCGAGTACAAAATGATCATTGCGTGCGTATTGTATCAAGAATTTCGTGATTTCAACGTTGTTGTCAAATTTGGCAGCTCCTTCTTGGAATGACTTACCAGTTGTAGCCTTTCACTTTATGAGCAATTGCAGCGCCCAGACAGTCTTTATCTACGAACATTTCCAGACACAGCTCCAGACGCTTTTTAGCTATGTCTGTGAAGTGAGTTATAACACAAAACAAAAAACATTTAAAAAACCACAGTAAAAAAATCAACATTCGTTGCGGAATGCCGAAACGTCAGTTGCGGAAATTTTTATAAATTCTCTCGCTTTCTTGATTGCTGATTTAAAGGCAATTCTATTTCAATGAACTGTTTTGTTTTGACTGTCAGACTCTCGGGCTTTACAATTTCATCCGTAGCGGCTCTAACTAGTCCCGTCAAATTGTCCAATTTGGGATGATCTGGGACCATTAGCTGCAGGCGTGATGTAAAAATTCAGCTTTGGTCCTAGCATCTTATCGTCTACCGGTTCAACCACAACAGCGAAAACGACGGACAGCTCCGTTTGAAATCCGGTTAACTTTCCTTCAGCTTTATCTCTTCCTGCTTCCTGACTTCGTCCCCAAATCTTCTATAATGGAGCAACATTTGAAGCGCTCTACTAGCCATTTGCTCATTTTCCACCCAACAAACTTCGCAGAATTTCAATTGAAATTTGATTCAAATTGACGAACCTGATAATAAAACACAATTTTACATTTGTTTTCTAAAGCTCTCCATAGGTAATTCTAGTAGTCAAAAATATCGCCATGCATCAATTTGCGATTTGTATTTAGTCATTTAACAAATTAACAATTTGAAAAATGCACAGCTAATCATTTTTGAAAAGCATTATTTTATAAAAACTGTCTGATGCATTTGGTTTGTTTGTTATTGCTGTAAGGTGACTGGCACAATAGGATTCTGTCCGCTGCGGTGACAAATATTAGTATATTATACAGATGGACTGAGCCTTTATCGTATTTTAAAAATGACAGCAGTGTTACCATCCCAGGTTGGCGGAGCTCGTGCAGCATATAAAAAGAAAAAATATTGTAAAAACTTGCAAAGTTAATCTTTGCACTAAAATTTACAGTAATGCATACCATAGCGATGCTTCAATCAAAAGGATCACCTAAGGAGTTCCAGTCAAGTAAAATAAAAACAATAGTAAGTCATGTGCAAAACCTCACCTGTCACCTTCTAAGCGGTACGTTTTTGAACAGGCTGAACAAAGCCAGCAGAAAATGGTCCACATGCCACTCTGTTTGTCGTAGCCCTTCCTTGAAGCCCCTCCCAAACGATCCTCCAATAATTTGGTTCTGGTTTGTGGAGATTACAACCAACCACGACTACCTTGGACGAGAGAAGATGATGGGTTCCGCTATGACAACTCTTCTCCACTTTTTACCGCAGCTGCTAGCCCGGTCGATGGTTTCGACTTTCTAAACATGTCTCATGCCAAACAAAATCGCAACTATCTGGATAGAGTTCTTTACCTGGTGTACTTTCCTTGTGCAAATGTTGTCAACGTATCAACAGCTGTTGTCCCTTTGCTGGCCGTTGATCCTAACCATCCTCCATTGGATATTTCCGTGCCTATTCCTCGCATGCCAGCTACTGTTCCTACACGACGTGAACCAAGACCTTTGAAATACCGCCGATTTGATTTTGATTCACTAACTGAATACCTGTCCAATAGGGACTGGACAGAACTGCTCAATATACAGGATGTTGATGATACGACAGAGCGCTTCTGTGAAATCTTGTGCAGATGGCTCAATGAAAACTTCCCTAGGATTCGGTCACCTGTTTAGCCACCATGGAGCAACCCAGAACTGCGTAGGTTGAAACATGAGCGAAACGCTAAACAGAAGTTACTTCGGAAGCCACGTTCCTTCACTAATCAACAGGCTTTCAAACTTGAAAGTGACGCATACCGGCTAGTGAATGCTAGTATCACATGTTGTGTTTGTACCAAAACGTTTCTGGAGTTCCGTGAATTCTATGAGGAAATGCTCTTCCATCCCGTCAAATGTATTTCTATACGAATCAGAATCACCTTCAGCTGAAGAATCATGCAAATTGCTTGCCAAGCATTTCACGTCTGTGTTCTCCGCTGGCCTCACATCTCAACAAAAAGCTGAAGTGGCAACTTCTAATTTATTTGCTGATGTTATTGACCTGGACACCTTTTTCATCACTTCGGACATGATCATTGCTGCTTCTAGGAAACTAAAAAGCTCGTATTCCGGTTGTTATCTTTTGTCGCTATGCTGCTTCCTTAACGACTCCTCTTGGCCACATCTTCAACAAATCGTTTGAGCAGTAGAAGTTCCCCGCTGTGTGGAAACAATCTTTTATGTTCCCCGTACTCAAAAAAGGAGCTACAGATGAATATCCAGTCTATCTGCGGGATCGAAGCTTTTCGAAATAGTCGTTAGTAATGTCATTCTTGGCTGTACCAGACAATACATTTCAAACATCAGTTTATGCCAGGCAGCTCTGTAACGACGAACCTTCTGGACTTCACTGTATTACGCAAATTGAAGCTTAAAACCAAGTGGATGCCGTATATACGGACTTAAAGGCCACTTTTGACGTCATTGATCACAGAATACTTCTGTGAAAACTCTCCCGTCTAGGCGCATCAAACCGACTTGTGGTATGGCTGGATAGCTACTTGACGGGTCGTGTTCTGAGCGTAAAACTTGATTCAGCAGTTTCCAGTACGTTTTTCAGGCGTCCCACAAGGCAGTAACCTGGGGCCCTTGCTATTTCCGGTGCAACGATGCTGCTTCTTCCACCGATTTTAATTTCCAAATTGATGGGAATGTCCATGAGCGCGTTGATCAGGTCAGTGATTTGGGTGTGGTACCGGACGAAAAATTTACATTTAATCAGCACATCAGCACCATCATCAAACAAGCTTGGGATTCATCACTAAAATGGGTTGGGACAGTTGGGATTCATCACTAAAATCTCCCGTGATTTCACCGATCCTCGCTGCCTCAAAGCACTTTACTTTGCACTTGTACGACCGGTTCTTGAACATGCTGCGGTGATTTGAACTCCGTATCAATTGTCATGTGACCTTGAATTGAACGTGTTCATACGCATAGATTCATACGCATTGCACTCAGAAGCCTACCCTGGCGTAATCCTCAAGATCTCCCTCCGTATCCCGATCGATGCCGGCTTCTAGAACTCGACACGCTGCACCGTCGCCAGATTCCATCGGACTTCTTACGGTTTTAATGAGCCACTGACATCATGTGTTCGTACCTTTTCGTTGGTTGACGACCGCTTCAACTTTGGAGACTCTTCTAGATCTTTTTTAAAAAAGGTAAATGCGTCAAGACTGCTACAATAGTTTTAATATATTCATGTAGACTACGGTCAGATGAATTAAACAAAATAAATATTATGTACGACGTGCAAGCCGCAGCTAACAATGATGAAAAATTCAAAGCCATGGCTGGCTCGCAGATCCCTGATTTCCATAGTTAATTCTTTGAACGCCTTGACAACCGGGCCATCCATAGATCACTGAGATATATTCTTCAGCAATGCTGGATTGGCAGAAACACATCGATCCATTCCGTTAAATAGATCGTTGGACCGAGTACATGACAAAAACGTTAGTCAAATCATTTGAAAAAGATGTGACTCATCATGATGGACATATGACAAGAATTACCGATGAATTTTGAAATTCCCGACTTTTTCCCGCATATTACCCAATGATTTAGGATTCCCGCATTTTTCCCGCATTTCTCGTGTCTGTGGTTTCCCTTAATTAATTCAACTATCTCAAACTGTCATTAACGTTCCTTTAAAGGCTGCTTGCTCTTAACTTCGTATTCTAAAAACACTTCCACAGTTATCATTAGATAGCTTTCCATGCCAACTTATATGGCAAGGTAAGTGTTACTTTATGCCCATGGAAGTCGATAAAATTGCAACCCGAGAGATTCCCGATCGAACCCGTCGCCTTTAGCTTGGTAAACCGTACGCTTACCAACTGAGCTATCTGAGGCACCCTATTACATCATTATGGTTAAAGAGATAAACTGATTTATTTGCATATTGTTGTGGTAATTGGAAGTTGCTAGTAGTTTTTTGGTAAAAGTTATGGAAATTTCTATGTAAAATCATATTTTTTTGCAATGTACTTCAACAAAATAAGCAGAACGGGTAACCACTGAGCTACCCAGCCACGCCTTTTTTACTCACAATCTATCAAATTTTCCGAAAAACTCGGTTGACGAAAATAAATCCAATCAGCAATAATCGAACAGTTCACTCAAAAATTACCGAACGCTGTCAAACAAACCTACTTTTCTGTAGCAAATACCCCAGGTAACCAATAAGCAGTTCCAAAGCGTCTTTGCGGCAGCCTATCAAGCATTTAAGTCGCCTTAAATGCAATATAAGTGCCGCTTTTGGCCCAATATACGGATGCATTACTGCAATGCTATGATAATGCTTCATTAATGCTATTTTGTACTCGAAATGCTTATTACAGGGTACAAGCATTTTAATAGCATTTGAAATTCATATTTACAACAGATAGCTTGCTGATATAATGCTAATATGAGGCTTGTAGCATCTAAAATGCAGAATTAAGGTTGAATTACTGCATATGCTAATGCTTATTGGTTACCTGGGGCCGAGTTTTTTTCAGGAATTTAGGTTGAAATAGCTTCGAATCTAGCTCCGAATTTCATAGTAATGAAACCAGTTTTATCAGTTACATTGTTTATTGTTTGTAAAATTCCAGGGTAAAACTTCGCGGGCTTGCCGGATGCTATTCTGCTATATGTCGTTTCAGAGAATAGAAACTTCCGTTACGAGAGTTACAGTGTGGAAATGTGCAGTCAAAAATATACCACTGACTTTAAAATCATTTTTAGCAGGTGGTTTTGAAATGCCTTTGCAAGACAGAGACGTTGTGTAACATGGTCATGGCAGTAAAAACAGACTATAGCGCATGATGTCTGCAAATATAATTACAAAATAATTAGTATCCAATACTTACAGAAAATTTCAAGTAAACGTGCATCCTTCTGTTGTAGTCTCTCTGTATTTATTCCAATTTTAGCCCCTGTTTTACCTGACAAAAAAATACAGTACGGAGAATTTTTCCAAAAAAACTTTCAGCGCGCATACGCGAGATAAAATGCCTGACGATTTTCCAGGCCTTATCGAGTCAGCTAAAATAACCAAGTTTATCTGTAGACATAGCCGTTGAGGAGGTGTCTCGAAGAGCAGTGATTGCCGTTTAAGAATATTCAATAAATGCTCGGTTCAGTTTACCGAATTTTCTTAGTTTTCGTGTACCGAACTGCTTTACTGTACTGTTCGGTACATTTTTCATTTTTATCTGTCAAATATATCATATAGTAACCGAAATTCGGCATTGACTCAAAAAATACACCCGAAAACAGTATATATAAACGATTTATTCGGTTTCTTGTTGGTAACCTATGTGGTTCGGTAAAAATTGAAACAAGTTCAGTATTATTTTATAAGTGTGAAGTCAATATGAAACTAGCCAAGCAATCATATGCAATCGATACAGTGAAAATTTCCTTTTAATATTTGCAACGAAAGTAACAATAATATCAATAATTGTGCTTGCAATTGCGATGACCAGAACACAGTCGTGTTTTACCGTGAGGAAAAAATCGATGACATTTTGAAGTAATCTCAATCATCCATTCTTCACACGAAGTTATTTTCAGGTGTATTTCGGTAAACATCATATAATATGTTTATTGCTTATCCTGTTTTCCAACATCTCAATGATTTATCGTGGAAGTGCAGAAGTGTTCTCGGATTTCTATAAACGAGTGTAACGTCAACACCCTGCATTCGGGCGAGTCCGGCGCCGGTATTGCCTAAGTTTGGGATCACAAGTTTTTGCTCATTGAGGATGTATGCTTATCCCTAGCATCACTAGTTGATTCTCTGTGTAAAAACACTTGATCTGGCAATAACAGAGTAACAAACTCGGACGGTCAATCATGCTCATGCTCATGCCCAACTGTATATGTTAGAAAAAATTATGAAATTTATCAATTAGCTGCACTTTTAAATAAATAAAGTGATGTGCGATAATGAAATAAAATCATAACTCCTAACGAATAACCCTAAAAATATTTTGTTAAAATAACACAACATATCAAAACAAAAACAAAGATTCTAGTACCGTAAAGGAGAATGATGTACTAGAAACCAATTGGGTTCTAGAGAATGAACCAATTTCAAATCGCTAGTTTTCTTTTGATTGTTGCTATTTCGTCGTCACCCAAGCGTGAGAGTTGCCCTTTAACACCTTGTATAAACTGAATGAGGTGTGAAGACCTCATTGGTATAAACCAGGTTGCCTTGAGAGCACAGATGTTAAAGCTGTATGAAGCTTTTTGACGTTTAATCTACGCACACTTATACTCTGTCTGAATGCAACGAGTGGAAGCGAGAGATGAAACAAAGTTGTACGAAGAATCGATTCACCTTTCTATGATAGACGAAAAGAGATGAATAAACGTCAAAAAAGTTTTTTGAAACGATCTTAGAGAAAAAGTCTTAAAGAAAAAACTAAGAGTATGAACTAAACGGCAAAAGTAATTTACCCAGCGCTAAGTACTTCATTTAAAACTTTAAGCCAGTTTCATTAAAAATTAGCATTACTTATTGGTGAGTAACCTCACTAAACCAAAGAATTGTAATCTGCGACAACGATTCTGAATTTTGAATAAATGTTTCCTGACAGATTCACGTTATTGTAATTACCTAATTTATATCTCATTTATTCTAGCTGCTCTTCGTATGCTCCGCTGTGGCCCTGGATATAAAAAACTATAATGGATTGGAATATTCCTCTGATCACGATGTCACTAACACTGCAAGACCACTCATAAACGGCAAGCAACTTCCAAGGCTCCATCGACAAAAGCGCCACGAGATAGAAATACATCGAGTAATTAAGCGAAGGCCAAAACTACCACCACCACCTCCACGCCGCAAACCGCGTCCACCAAGGAGACCACCAAAGCCAAAGGGAAAGTATGGACCACCAAATGTTAACTTCCCACCGTTGACACACTACAACCCCCATAGCTTTGATGATACCTTCAGTACGAGCTATGAAACATCTTTTACCGATCACAATTCATTTGCGGAACCACCGGTAAACTATGGAAGCCCAATTCAACCATCACCGGCATTTGGTTCACCACCATTCGCCTACGGCCAAGGTACGACTTCATATCAAGGCTCAACCTTCGGAAGACCAAACTTTGAGAGTACAAGTTTCGAAGGATTTAGCAAACCCTCGCTTGCGTCCTCTAACCAGAATGGATTCAATCCCTCGAAATTTCCAGGACTATTGGATAGTTCTTCACATAGCGTTTCAACTGGCAAAATACCTACATTTGGTGGGCATTTCTCACAATCCTCATTTACTAATAGTAAACAACCATCTTACCAACCCTCACAATCGTATATCGGAGATGGTTCTAATTTTAACTTCAACCATGAACATGCAAGTTTTACGCACCACACCGATACTGAAAACCCCAAGAACCAGTTTCCTCTAGAGAACTTCAGGCAAAACCCATTTAGAACACCTCTAACCTCCTATGAAGTACCCTTAACGCATACTAAATCCAATTTGTTCGAACCCACAAAAGATTTCGATTCCGCATTCAAGAAACATCCCAATACTTATTCAACTAGTAGTATATCCTCAACACACAGTACATCGCATAGTTCGACTGATGAAGACGATGATGAATACTATCCGAGCCTACCGAATCGTTATGAGCAAGATCAGTTCCACACTCCCACAAAACCGAATCCAAATAAGCCATTAGCTAGCTCAGTACAAACCATTAACGATAATGATCCATTCTCCAACCTGAACTCGTACTACGATGGTGTTTCTGAATCACAAAGGGTATCCGTCAAAACAAAAACCAAGCCTTCGGAGGCACCCGTAGATGACTTCTCGATAGAAGAGCTTTACTCACCAGTACCTTCTTCCGCCAATCGCAACAAGTTTCGAAGGAAAAAAAAGCCCAAACCGGTCACAAATCCAGTAACTCATAATCTGGATACAGACGATCTACGCGACGCATATGGTTCGAATTCAGATTTTCACCAGGTTGCCATCGATGCCGACGAATTCCTCGAGTTTGAGCCACAAAAACAAATGAAACATTCCAAACCAGTGGGAATCGCCTTGACACGTGATGAAGATAAGTTCCCGCCCAATTTTGTTCTTCAATCATCCCAGAATCGAGGCAAAGAAAGCAACACTTCCAACAACAAAAAAACACATGGCAACCCTAACTATGCAAGAAAGATTCCAAGCTCAGCTCAAGTAGAATACGAGGCCGATGTAGCCAATTATTTCAAATCGTTGGAAGGAAAACGAAACAAACAAGCTGCGCAGAAACCGTCGAATCATGAGGACGTCAATATTCTCTCCATACAGAAATCAAATTCAAAATCATACTACGCCGGAAATAATGATAATGAACATTTGATATACAGTGGATTCCTGCCAACTCGCCGAAACGGAGCGTACTACCGAGCAAACTTGGATTACGAAACATTAGATGTGGACGACGACGAAATCTGAAATGTTGGAATTTTCAGCAACAAATTACAAAGTATAAGGGATAAACGATTATTGAATACCAAGCAACGTAGTGAGGAATTCAAAATGCCCGAAACGGACCGAACATAGCTTTTAAGACCGCGAACAATTAGTTTTACAGAGACCTTAAAATAGTTTTAACAGTATTGCCCTGTTCAAAGATTTCATAGGTAGAAAAGAATTATTATTTATTGATGTTAAATAAAGATTATATTTCGTACAATAAAGTAGCGGAGGTTTTCAATCCGATGTCCCACATTTACGCTTGCAAAAAGGTAAGTTATAGGGTCACATCAATCTATTATTGTTTTTTTAACGGTAGCGAATCCAAATTGTTTTAACATAGGAAAGCGCCTGTGGACATTCCACGCTTAGATCCTGTCGATAACGGTCGTGTTTGCAAATCAGTCGTCTAATGTGATGTTGTGAGTTCGGTCTTTTGTTTCCGTAGTTCCGTTGGACGATCTTTTATCAGGATAAGCACCATTGTTCGCTTCCTATTGAGTTTGAACCGTGTGAAAGATCAAGTGTCCGCTCGGCCATTGCGGTACTAGACTCTGATGTCAAAACCCTCTCTAGAAAATTCGCCGAGAGCCAAAGCATACCCCGCCACAGCCAAGTCCCCCTTTATCGTATTCTTCCGTCAAATTGCAATACCGTTGGATACTACGAAAATCTCTAAAGATCTCAATAAGAATTACCGCTCTATCCACGAAATTCGCAAGGTTACTCTTAAGAAAATTCGCGTAGTGGTATCAGATCGTAACGATGCTGCGTGAAGAACAAGCTCTTCAAGAAGTACAGAGTATACATTCCGAGTGGGGAGGTATAGATAGCCGGGGTCATGGATGACTCCTCGTTGAGTGTGCAACACATATTAGAAAATGGCGTTGGCAAATTCCGAAACCCAAATGTCCTATTCTGGACGTTGTTTAACTGGTCGCCTCTCACAAAGGAAGAGAGAATATAGTTTATGACCCAAGTCATTCATTCCGCATAACGTTCGAGGGAACCGCTCTTCCCGACTGCTTCGAAATCAATCAAGCGTTGATCTCAGTCCGCCTATACGTCCCGAAAGTCTTGGTTTGCTCAAACTGTAAACGGTCAGCCAAGATGTGCGATAATGAGGCGCGATCCGGCAAGTGCGCTGAGATCCATGACGAATCAACATGTACTTTCGTTTCACCTCTGTGTATTCGATGTAATTCAGAACCGTCCCCAAAGAGTTGCCCCTCATACGTAGACCACGTGAGTCTGACCTGATGAAGAAACGGTGGTTCTTGAACACGCGTTTTCTCCACTCGCAGACCTCCCAGACGAAGATCATAATGAGAATGGAAACTGCAGTTATACCTATGTCTTCCCTAAACGAAAGAAAAAGACCGAAAACGGCAGGCAATCCGTCACCACAAAACCCCACAAACATATTCCTCCTTTCAATTCACTAAGAGCATATCCAACCAGATAAAACCTCAGAAGGTCTACAGGCTCTCTCAAAAAGAACCCGAACAGAATACCAGTGCTAGCTTCAACATCTAAGACAAAATACAGTTCCCTTTTCTCCCAGCCTCTCATAAAAGGCAGAACGACACTCGTTCTGATCAATCTATTTTTTCGATACCACAGTTGATTCGTATGATGAGCTCAGTACTCCGAGTTTCCAAGTTGTTCAAGTATTAGCTATAACGTTTGCATTTAAAAAAAATGACAACAATTGAAAATTTTTCATGGGTTTAACTTTACCCGCACTGACGAAACTACGCATGCAGCATCAATCATAGTAACCCATGAGTCAGCAAACAAAAATTGACAGCTCTATCACTCGAACTCTTGCCGTGATGGCAAAAACAGTGAAACAACTCCGTTCAGAAGTGTGCGTGTTCAAAGAACGCCCCCGCCGCGTCGAAAATGGACATCGTGCGACACTTTATGGACGCCGAATACCCCCGTTCCGGCATCTACAACATCTTGGCACTATTAGACAACAATCAGAGCATCGAAAGAAAGCCCGGTTCCGGACGGCCGATGATCCTGAGCGACAAGAAGCTCTAATAAATGCTGAAGAGGAAGACCGAGCAAAAAGTGGCTACATCGCTGCGTGCGCTTGGCCGGGAGGTCACTTAAACCGGCCAAACAGTGAAGAGGTACCTAACGAGCATGAACATACATGTCAGGAAGCAGAAGTCACGTCCACTGGTTGCGGAGCTGCAGGCAATGACGCAGCGACAGCGGCTGAATCGCGACGTGGCGGTGGTGATGGCCGACGAGACCTATCTCACCTTGGATGGCAACGACTGGCAGGGCACTTCGTATTTTACTTCCCCCACGAAGGAAGTGAGCTCCGAGTTCATTTAACACACCAAATTTCCCAAGAATGTGCTGCTGTGGCTGTCAATCAGCGAGAAGAGGATGTCAAAGCCGCTCTTATTTCGCTTCGGACTGGCCGTGAACGGGGAAATTTATAGTACGAAATGCCTGCCGGAAGTTGCGTCGTTCATCAAGAAATGCCATAAGGGCGAAGACGCGGTGTTCTGGCCGGATCTGGCGTCGGCCCACTACTCGAAGCGATCGTTGCAGGAGATGGAGTGGCTGAATAACGATGTGGTACCCAACGTCCCCCAGCTGCGTCCCATCGAGAATGTCTGGACCAACTTGAAGCGTAAGATTTACTCCAACAATTTTGTCGCGAAAACTGGAGAGGAATTGATAATTAAAACCAGAGACCGAAATTTTCGCCTACTTGAGAAGAAAAACGTCCTTTTTCACCCGCTTGGAGAAGCAAATGAGAATGTGAGAAGCGAGAGACAATTATACGCTCACAGCAGTTTTCGCGAGAAAAGCAACGGCGATTTAGAATTTTCGGAGAGCATGAGTAGCTGATAAATCGTTTCTTTTTCGGTGAATCATAGATGCCGATAATTATTTTTCACTTACTTTTTGGCACCTGAAAATGCACCCGTCTTTATGCTTGTTTTATTCTGACATTATAATTCTATAATGACGGTCCATGGCGGTACCAGTGTGCACCAACTTGGCCTTATTTTCGGGTTTTGCTCCTCGTTTGCGATCTTAGCATGTTTTCAGTGAAAAATGTGACATGAGAACAAATGTTCGTTGAATTGTGGAGAGAGATATTTTCGCATATGCAAGCGAGAAGATAATGAATTATCGGCGAAAAAGGAGAGATGAAAATGTGAACGGTTCGCTACTCATCGAAAACCTGTTTGGAGCATGGTTTACACCCAGCTGAGCGATAATTTCGATCTCTGATTAAAACAAAGAAAGAACTTAAAAACATGCCTACACGTATGTTTTCGTCCGCCATGGCGAATGTTTCGGTTCGCAAGGGCTTAGAATTTATTTTGCAAGCAAGCTTATAGATCTATAGATTTTCTTAATTATAAAAAAGTAGAAGCGGAATCCAAAAGGTTATTCAAGACTAAGAAACGAGGAAATTGGAAACAATTGGTGGAATCATGTGATAAGGATCTTAAGGATCTCCGATCATTATGGTCTATCGCCAAGAAAATGCGCTACGGCTATTCTCCTAGGGAAAACTTAAACAGTTACTCTGAAGAATGGATAGAACAGTTTAAAATTTTCCACCCGTTTGTTGCCAATGAGAAACCCGAGATTATCACCTTTGACGCACTTGATAATAGTGGTGCTTTAACTTAAGATTTTAGCCATGAGGAATTGGAATCTGCACTATGTTTAGCTGAGAATAATGCTCCCGGAATTGATGGTATTAAGTTTGCTTTATTGAAAAATTTGCCGTTTAACGCAAAACAGCTGTTACTGCGGCTGTACAATGACTTTTTTTTTTAAATTAAACACCTGTCCTTAAACGTGGTATGAAGTTAAAGTGCAGCCAATTTTGAAGCCAGGGAAAAATTCCACAGATTATAACTCCTTTCGACCGATTTCACTCTTAGTTTGCAACAGAAAAATCTTTGAAAATATGTTACTAGTTCGTATAGAAAAATCGGCAAAAAAGAAAACCTGCCAGCCGTCATTTTGGATATTTCAGGGGCCCTCGACTCCATTCGTATTGATCTTTTGTAACAAAAACATATAGCTTCAGGATTTCCCCTTCAAATCAGCAACTTCCTGTTCACGTTGTTGAACATAAAGAATTTGCACTTTACCATTAACGGACATCCCAGAGAATCACGCACAGGTTATCTTGGCGTTCTGCAAGGATCATGCTTGTCCCCTTTTCTGTACACATATACGTCACAGATATTGATTCTTGCATTCCGGATGATTGTGAACTCGTACAGTTTGGCGATGCGGTTTTATGGATATCTGACGAGATTGCTAGAACTCACATCCAATATTTCATTAAGAATCTCGCATCATGGCCATCTCAAATGGGTTAACCTTATCTAGCAGCAAAACCGAAGTGATTACATTTTCTAGAAAACATGAGACACCCAAAATGACAACAATGATGGACAACAATGATGGACAATAATGAGTTAAAATCAGTAGAAACACACAAGTACTTGGAGATTTGGTTTCATCGTAAGTGTTTATGGGGAGATCAGATTAGAGACATTGTTAGAAAGTGTCAAAAAAAGACAAACTTTTTAAAAACTCTCTGTAATGGAATGTGGAAGTATAACATTCTGTAGTGCTGCTAAAACGCATTTGCTCAAACTGGGAGTGGGTCTTCCAGCAAAGGGGAGGGGGTACCTCAGGCAAGTACGCGTGTTATTCCAGCTTTCCGCTTCCTGAATATCTTCCAACTTCCAGCTTGTACGAAGAGTTACCCGAGTTAGAGACGAATCAGCGCACATCACATCCCAGACGCATCGTGGCAAGCACTTTGGAAGCCCCCGGTTCCTCTGGCCCAGTCGCGCCAATTCCAGCCACCGTTAAGCATAAACGCCTCGGCCCTGAGGCCAGATGCACACCGGGGGACTTCCAACCTGCTTTAGCAGGCAAGTACATTCACGATTTAGCTTCTCTTTTGCCTGATATTGCCTCGCATTCTAGTTATGTCATCGGTACTTCGCCTGCCTCACCCGCACCATCACGCTCAAACTCCCTGCTCCCGATTGCTATCACGAGATCGTCATTTACTACCAGAATGTTGGTGGTATTAACAGCGATGTCGACGATTTCCGCATAGCTACTTCGGACCAGAGCTATGACATCATCGTCCTCACGGAGACCTGGCTGGATTCACGCACACTCTCTTGTCAGGTATTCGGCAAAGATTGCCGATGTGACATGAATGCCGATAATAGCACGCAAAAGGTGGGGGCGTACTAGTAGCTATAAGTACAAAATTTAAAGCAAAGGCTCATGAAAGCCCTTCGTGGACTCGTTTGGAACAAGTTTGGACGTCGATCAAATTGGACGATCGTACATTATTCCTTTGCGGACTGTACATTCCACCCGACCGCATACGCGAGCGTGAACTAATTGCAACACATTGCCAATCGGTTTTCGCAATTTTGGAAAATGCCAAAGCAACCGACGAAGTTATTGTGATAGGCGACTTTAATCTGCCTGGGATTTCATGGAAATTATCTGACAGTGGGTTTCTATTTCTCGATGCCATTAATTCTGTCATGCATTCCAATGCTTCGTTCCTTCTGGACAATTACAGCTCAGCCACTCTCTTTCAAATCAATCATGTCACCAACCAGAACACCCGCAGCTTAGACCTCTGTTTTCTGAGCGCCCAAAACACCGCTCCAGCCTTATGCGAAGCTCCCTCTCCTCTAGTGAAACTAACTCTTCATCATCCGCCTTTACTGATCACGTTACGCTCAAAGCTGCAACATGATTTCGAAATCTCACCAGCCACAGTTTTCTACGATTTTGTTCGTGCCAATCATCGCAATATCGCCGAGTTACTCTTGGTTTTCGATTGGGATAACATTTTGGATACAGTCAATGTCGAGTCAGCTGCTCAAACATTTTCCAACGTTCTGGCATATGTTATAGACAGCCACGTTCCAAAGAAAATCCATCATCATACGTCTCGTCCACCTTGGCAAACGAGCAAACTTCGTCGCTTGAAAACTGGCAAGAGAGCTGCCCTCAGAAAATTCACAAAGCACCGGACACTATTTCTAAGTCGTCACTATGTTAGGATGAATCACGAACACAAACGAGTCGCGAAACGTTGCTGTTTCGTCCAGGGCTTGACCAGGCCCTACGTTGTGATTTAATTTACTTTCTGAGAGACGACAAACAAGAACAAACGGACTACTTTGACGATGATAATTTATTACCACCGAAAGGCAGCGTGCCAGCTCGGTGGATACTTTCAGCTTGTTACAATTACAAAACAACACTAAACTATATGCATCGTTGTGTCCCTTTTATAGGGGACACGAAGTACGGATAATAAGTGCCGTGCGCACCGCATCATACAATAGTACATAGATGCGGCGCGCCGACGGTGTTGCTCCACGCTGCCCACTCGAGCCACAATAATAGCACCAGGCTGTTTGCCTGCTAGCTGCTACCAAATGGGTGGGAAACAATACACGCTCCCGGGGGGACGAGTGTTTGACGCTATTCACACAACAGCAAGCACGTCGTGTGCTGTTTGAGATCGAACAGTTGCTTTCTCCAGTATCGGCGTGGAATACAGAGAAAGCTCAAGTCACGTCCTAATCAATTCTGGTAAATTGTAAACGAACAACGCCACGAAGTTGGCCTTCCGTCATCTATGTCACTCCACGGCAACAAGGCTTCCACCCCGCAGGGTATTTGCCAGCTATTTTCCGAGAAATTCTCGAGCGTTTTCACAGGAGACATTAAGCGATGACCACATTAGACTTGCGCCAGCTACGTTCCCCTTGCCAATCAAACCTTGGGCAAAGTCGACATCGATGCAGAGATGATAATCAAGGCCTGCTCAAAACTCAAATTATCTCACAATCCCGGGCCGGATGGAATTCCGTCGTCCTTTCTCAAACTACACTTGGATAGTTTGTTGCCCCCGCTGCTTCACGTTTTTCGACTATCTGTGGCTGTCGGTATTTTTCCTCGCTGTTGGAAATTTGCGCACATGTTTCCAGTACACAAAAAGGGTAGCAAACGGGACACTGGCAATTATCGCGGCATAACTTCGCTATGGAACCGTTGCTCGCTCACTGCAAACCGTATATCAGTACCGACCAGCACGGATTCATGGCTGGTCGCTCCCCTGCTACTAACCTGCTGTGCCTTACTTCCTACGTTACTGACAGTATGGCGAAACGCGCCCAAACGGATGTCATTTACACCGACTTGTCTGCAGCCTTCGATAAATTGAACCACCGCATAGCTATTGCCAAACTGGACAGGCTTGGGATCAACGGATGCCTGCTGCAATGGTTTCAATCGTACCTCACTGACCGTCATCTGGCTGTAGTCATAGGAGATTGTCAGTCTCACATGTTTAAAGCCACGTCTGGTATACCGCAGGGTAGTCACTTGGGACCGTTGATTTTTTGATCTACTTCAACGGCGTAAATTTGGCTTTCGAAGGACCACGACTATCATACGCAGATGACCTGAAACTCTATCTTCGAGTGCACTCACTCGATGAATTTCTACAACGTCAGCTGAATGCTTTTGCCGACTGGTGCAATTTGAATCGTATGGATGTCAACCCGGCCAAATGCACAGTTACCTCGTTTTCGCACAAGAAAAAGACTATTTTATTCAAGTATGTCTTGTGAGGCATTGAAATTGAGCGCGTCAGTCAAGTTAAGGACCTAGGAGTAATTCTGGACACCCAACTCACCTTCAAGCAGCATATCTCGTACGCTGTCGGCAAAGCCTTCTGCGTGCTGGGGTTCATCTTCCGGATTGATAAAGACTTCACGGACATCTGCCTCAAATCGTTGTACTGCTCTTTGTGTCGTTCTATATTAGAGTATTGCTCGGTTGTGTGGACTCTCCATTACAACAACGGTGTCGTTAGAGTAGAGGCTGTTCAACGACGGTTTTGAGATTTGCGCTACGTAAACTACCGTGGACGGATCCCTATCGTTTGCCAAGCTACGAAAGCCGTTGCCATCTGATTAACCTGGAGCCCCTGTCAGCCCGTAGAGATACAGCCAGGGCTTTGTTAATCGCAGGAGCATCATCTGCAACGGCCGCATCGACTGTCCCTGATCATTCTGGAACAGCAAATCAGACATCAAGCGTTGACAACCCTCGAGGCCACTTAGGAATAGTTTGATGCTGCGGTTACCTCCACAGCGAACCAATTATAGTATGTTTGGCGCAATTGGCGATTTACAAAGACTCTTTAATTGGGTGTCCGCCTTGTTTGATTTCCACGTGACTCGCCAGATGATTCGTCGTAAGTTTAGTCGTTTTTAAAGACCTGTCTAATTCGCATTGATTGTGTATTTTTAGTTTGTTTTATGTCATGACCAATGTACCGTTCAAGTTTAGCTTTAAGTAACAACATCATTGGGGTTTAAACATAATCTGTTGATGCATAGAAATAAATGATATAAATGATATGGATCATCAGATTAATGAAGACCTTGCCGTTTAAAAAATCTGAAACCTGATCACTACTTCGTTCCGTGTTAAAATGCTCTCACTGCGCTCACACAATTACATACTCATGCTCAACCCACTTTGAAATCACGAAGAACTCCAAAATGTTACAGTTAGCTCGCGTGAACAACTGGCAATTAACGTTTTTCGAAGCAAGACAGAAAACGTTTCACAAGAAAATTTAATTTTTCACAGGCGGATCGAAATCTCTTGATACAGTTGGGTTTGGATTATTCCACAAGATCATCAGGCTCAGCTTTCGACTTGCACCTCCAGCATCAATATTTTATGCACAAGCTCTGGCGATTCACCAAGCGTGTAAAATAATCGACGATCTGTCACTAGGGTACTAAAGGGTGTTCCGATCAAAACTTGGTCGAACAGTAATGTGTGTGAGTCGATCAAAGTAAGTCCAATTGTTTTTTTTTCATGTTTTGTTAATACAGAATACAGGAGAAATATTCAGCTAAGCTTCCTTTTTACCGAATGCGAATTGCCGGGTCTTTCGTTTAACACCTGCCATAAGATTTTGTAATTTGCGGGTCATTAGTACACGACACTGAAGAATTCTGCAAATTGTAGACAAAATACGCGTATCTGTCCAGATAAACAATAAAGATAGTTGGATTTAAATGGAAAATACTAATTTCTTCTCATTTCTAATTATTAAGTTTTTGTTTCCTGAGTTTTGTGTGATGCGGCATATAGTTATTGTGGTCTACAACGGCATTAGTCTTAGAATGCGTTACTGTTCTTTGCTTTTTTTTATTGGTGTTATTCAGTCAGTACTTTACTGCCGTTCTAAGCATAACTGTCCCATGTTGGTTTTGGTCAAATAGCAGCTTTTTCAATATATGCTTAATTTTTTAACTATACTATTGGATACAAACAAAAAATTACTTCACACCACAAACGTTCAATGGGGTTAGTTATAAAGCAACCACTCTCGTACAACGTACGAGGTGTGCTTAGAATCATTGTCCTGTTGGAAAAGATAATCGCGTTGTTTGTTCAATTTTTGCAAGGAAGGTTATAGGTTGCATTTGAGAATGCTCAGCTATCCCATTTTGTCCATGCTAGTGTCAATAAATTCCATTGTGCTGGTTCCACTGGTTACTATTGAACCCCACAGCATTACAATACGACATTCTCCATGTTAGACTTTAGGGCACATATGTTTAGCCTCCATCACCGACTTTGAGCGAGATAAGCGGCTATAACCTTGGCAATTATTGCCAGACTTTTGATTCAAATGCCAAAAGCTCACCCACAGGCAAAATGAGCATAAACTAATCTTTCTAGCATCTATGCTCCCAACGATGAAAAACAAATTATCACACTGTACATAGAAGCGTTTGGTACGGGAGGTCCACGCTTTCTTCCTTCCCTTGATTCAGGGTAGTAGACCGATTTTAGATTTTTCTGTAATCGCTCTATTTCTTGGAGTCCTCTCTGCGGCACATACTACGCAGTTGGCCTTACCGGTGACAAGAAAAATGATGTATACAAGAAACCATCATTTTTCAGGATGCTTTCAAGAATTGACTGCGTTAGTGTGAGATTAGATTAGATTAGATTAGAAATGTTTAGCCTCCATCACCGACTTGATTTTCTTCACACTATCTTCCTTCCATCAGAACCGAACAGATTAATATTCCTCTCATCGTACTATGGTCCGAATGGACAAATTTCGCGACAAAAATCGATAACTCGAAAACCATTACCTTTAGACAGATGATGTCTTCGGGAGATTTAATTTAAAAAAAAGCTCAAAAAAACTGGTTTTTTAAGTCCCACCTTAAAGAAAATTAGAAAAACTGTTATAAAACGATAAGTAGTTGAGATAGAAGTAAAATATCTTCGGCAAACTTTCGTTAAATTGAAATATCTACAATTTTGTAGAAGCAAAAAACTCTCTAAATCATACGAATAAAAAGTTAAAAATGTTATAATGAACATTAGAGGACCACCCAAGTCACCACCCAAACCAAAAAATAGATCTTATTTTTTAAATTAAATCTCCGAAGTCATCATCTCTCTAAAGTAAATGGTTTTCGAGTTATCGATTTTTGTCGTGAAATTTGTCCATTCGGACCATAGTGCATCGGTGAAACAAACGTACTTCCAGTATTCTTTCGGTTTTGCAACATACTCTCTGGCAAAGTCCAGTCGCTTTTTCACAATTGTTTTGAAAAGGAGTGGCTGTGTTCTCCCGACGATAGCTGCTGTTTTCCGCAACGACTTTACACGGCAACAGAGACTCATTACTTAAGTATGCGTAAAAATATCCGCCTCCTTTTTCGTAGTCGATATTCTGGAATAAAACACAATCTTTTTGAGATTCAAACTTAATATGACCGCTGCCCGTACAGCTAGAGATGGTTGGCATTAACACTGTCAACAAAAACTACCTAAATTTTCGGAGAAAAATGAGTCCTTGCGGTGAAACATTTTAGCGATCGTTGCACGCTCAATTTTACTTATTTGAAAATTGTACATTTTCAGAACATTTGAAAACTACAAATTAGTGAAATACTTTAAAAAAATTATGTTTAAACTCGTGATGCCTTTAAAAAGCAAATTAATGCCAAATCAAAGCATTGAATATGAAAACAAATTAACCTAGACCTTAGTTTAGGGCTTGACATGAAATCGACAACCAAGCATGGGAAAACTCATTCACTCACATGAGCACCACCGATTTAAAATAGCAACCCTCCGTTGCTAACAGAATACTGAACGAGTGTGACGTTTCCGATCAAACGATTCTACACGAATTCTGGAAAACGAACATCGTAGAAAGAATAAACGAGTAAAACAGAATCATGCGAAAAAAAATTCAGCTGGACTTTATATTGAATAAATGCGTTGCCACTGAACGCAAGCGATTTGAATACACCGAATGAGATTATTTTGACTCAGTAAATGCAATCAGCTGGAAGAATCAGAGCAGAGATACGGTTTAAAATGACGCTTAATGTTTTTTATGTTGCATTAGATTGCTAAACATCATTATTTGAATGTTAAATGATGTTTAAGGTATGATTTGAAGAAATGAGTGTGATTCAATCAATCTCGCTCAGCTGAATCCAACTGAATGCATTCGTTAATGATTGAGCGGGTAAAAAATAGGCAATGAGAAAACGTCCATACTGCTACCGTTCGATTCATTCGCTGTACTATCAGCTGCCAGTTTTGCTCAATTCTGTTTTCTACGAATAGAATGAAAGCAGAATACTAATGAACAGAATCGGAAGAATTTAAACGTGGTAACGCTCACTTCTGAACGTTTCTGCGTGTGAGTGAAAATTAGCGCTAAGTGAACCGCTTTTTCCCATGCTTGTCGACAACCAACTCAAAGTAATGCAAATGGGACAGACGAATGGAGAAACCAACCATCGGTGAGATCGTTCAAAATTTTATGTATTTTGTGATAAAACTTTTATATTTCTATCTGAATGCCCTTCATGTATCCAAATAATGCATAGTAGTGTTCATGCGGGGCATATTGTATATGAAGGTAACCTCAGAATGTACGTGTATGAGAAGGGATTCTTGAAATATGATGTGGGATAAGCAATAGAGCTATCACCTTTCATATTCTGGGCTAAAATGGTCTGCATCGATAGATAAATACAAATAGATAAAGATAGGTGCATACAGGTTTCTTCCATAAAAACTCAGCCGACCAGTAGAAGATGGATTGTACACATACACAATAATAGATTTATTTCCATTTCCATAATCTACTTAGCTCGGAAATGTCAGTACACTCAAATATTTAAATTTTACAAATCATGAACAAATTCTGATACGTGTATGCATCACTTACCTTCTTTTCAATGAATGTAGTCCACTGCCTGCTCGTACAGTACATTTGAAAGTTTTGGAAGAAGATAGGTCCTGAAGACGTGGAAGGTAAATCAGGCGCGCTGGTTGTCAATCCGATTGTCATTCGTGACTTTTCCAACAGCGCCTTTAACACAGGAATTAAAAACGAATACTGTTCGGAGTTCCCCACCTCAATTGCACTACTTATGGCTTGATTTAAACTATACAACAAATATCCTATTTCCGCAGGATCTTGATTCACACGATTCTGCAACAATGCATGTAACTTCGCAGTGGCCATCGCTACAATGTCCGAGTTTGGATTATGCGAACATTTCAACAGTAAACCTAAACACAAATGGGACATCTCTGACCAATCGTCGGAGCTGCTTTGCTGAAACACCATCAGAATATCCAACAATGACAGCACTCCGTCTAACAATTTCGTCGAGCACTTTTTCAAGTCGTCTTCATTCGGATCAAGCACTACTAAATCATACGCGAGCCTTAGTAATTGAGCTGCATTTTGCTGGTGTGTTACAACTAACTGCGCATTTTCACCCAAATCGATTAGAGCTGCTTGCACACCCATTTCCAGAATCCGAAGCCTCAAACTTAAATGAGAACAGTATAACTCGTTATTCAGCGCTATTAGATTTATACATGCCATCACTTGTCCTCGCTCCTTCCACGAATCATTAGAATTTTCTACACCACGCCACAAAATGGTAAATAATATATTTGACACAAGATACACTAAATTTTCTTCATCACTATCTTCAGAACACTTCAAATTAGGATCTTCGGTTCCAACGGTAGCAGTGCTGTCTAAGTCATCAACACTTCTGGTCGAATGGCTATCATCTCTCATGGACGACACTGCTAATGATTCATCCAATGATACATTTTCCTCGCTGCTGCTGGACAAAGAGGACGAATTTTTCTTTCGTCCGGAAGCTTCTTCGAAACTCAATGTTAGGGACTCCAACGTATCCTGTATATCATAAGTCTTCTGTCTAATCGCCGAATAAACTGAAGTTATCGACGATGTAATAATATTGTCAACCACGGCTTCCTGAACAGTGTCGGCCAATTCTTTTATCTCGTTCTCAATCGCAGAGGCAGCTTCCGTCATAAAAGAGTTCGGATGTTTTGGGGTTTCCTGAGCTTTCAGCTCCATGGTTTCATCATCGAACACTATCAAGTCACTTTGACCACCACCAATTGATGATTCACTCTCTTGTTTAACAAATTCTTCTATGTCCGTTAGCATTTTTCCCTCTGCCTTCTCTTTTTCCGAGAGGGATCGATTTTCAACAGGTTTTTTGATCAATAACCGAGCAATTGATTCCTGCCATCCTACTTGTTTGGCAATCATTTGAGGTGCTTTCGTTTTTGTAAATGTACTGGTCATTAGCTTTTTGGCGATCTCCAGTTTTAACGATAAACTTGTTAAATTAGCGTGATAGATTAAACACAATACTCCGGCGTACCCCATTTCAGAATCGAGACACAGGTTTAAATCCAACAAACCTAGTATCACATCCGGTTCTAAATCGAATGGTATCATGAACGAAAACAAACCAGGATACAAACTGTTACATTCGATAGAACTGTCATAAAGTCGTAATGCTGCTTTGTGTTTGCTGGAGATTCTTTTGGTATTTAGCATACCACTGATAAACTTTAGCAACCGTACATGAACAGCGCTGCCAAAGTGACGATCCGCAAATAGAGAATACAGAGCTTCCGCCATATGTGGTTCGTACATCAGCAGAAAGATCTGATCCTTAACGTGCTTACCTTCAATGAGGGCTGTAAGCATTTCGATAATCTCCACAACTACCGGTTCCGACTTGACTGTTGTCAAAAAAGTGAGCAGCGAGGCAATCTATTTTATATTGATATAAGTTATTGAGCGAGTTATATTTTAATTTTAGAGAAATGTACAAACCTCTTTTATGTTGACTTCCTTCTGAATATAATACCGAAGTATCCCCAACAATGCATCCCGTACCATTTTGGCATCTTGTGCTGGAAGAGTACAGCTGCCGGCAAAAAACTCCTGCACCACATCCAGCAGAAATTGCGTTCCGAAGTTTTTGCGAAAATATTTCCTATCGTCTTTGATGATCGCACTGATATACTGGATGTGTCCAATGACAATCTGGAATTGCGCCCTCGACCAGATTCGAAAGTTGAACACCAAATCCTTGTAGAGCACATGCAGAAGGTCAATATTGGCAGAGGGCATCTCATTTTGAATAGATTCGATTAGCAATTGTACTGCCATAAGGACATTTACATCAAACCACGCTTCGTGACACGACTGCAGCAGCTGGCTCACAAGGGAAATGCCTTCATTTTTAAGCAGGTTTTCTTTGTTCAGATCATTACCGTGAATAAAATTTCTCACTAAACAAATGAAGCATGCTACGGGATTTTGAATGATCTTGTTTTCGGTCAATGAATTTGGTTGCAGCATTTCCCAGTCTCCGAAATAATCTTCCCTCGTGGCCGTGGGGGAAGCCACCGGTGTTAATGGCAGCAACTCGTCCGAAGTTGGAATATCGCACGCTGGAATTTTACAAATATTGTCCAATATTGGAAGCAAAGCCATCATGCCACCCACTCCATTGATGGCATTCTGAATTGATAATATACTGGATACGTTAGCTACCACGTGGCCATTGTACTGATTGCCTGGAGCCAGATCTAGGCACAATCCGTCGTAGCAAGCACTCGGAGAAAAGCAAAACACGAACTTGGAAGCCATGTCGAACGATTCGATCATATCCGTAGCGAGCACGTTTGCAATGCTAGGGCCAGTTTCGAATAAGCTTTTCAGGCTTATGTTTGTGTCAGCCAATAGAACACTGCCCAGCTGCCCTTTAAGGCAGATAGCTTCACCAAAGACTAGATCTTGCATTCCAATCGGATAGGATTTGACACTCGGGTCCAACGACGTAGAGGGCTGCCTCGCAGGCAGAGTGAAGTAACTGGGGACCTGCGACACTATTCCGGGAAAGAAGGTTTTCTCCATTAGGCTGGGAAAAAGGCCTCCTTTGGGCTTTTCATCTCTCTCGACGGGAGGCGGCGTAGATTCCGGCGAAGATGCCATCCGGGCTGTATTCGATAGATGTGAAGTATGTGACACCTTCCGAACGTTGTTGTACGGAGCTCCAATGGCGCAGTAATGGAATAGCTGGAACAAATACGGAAATGGAAGAAAATATAAGCATTTTGAACATCAGTTTTAGTAATGGGGAAACAAAATCGGTCAGAAGGCTATGTACCTAGGACAACAAGAGCGCATTCTCTATAAAATAAATTATAAGTACAGGGTGCGGCAGAAAATAATGCGAAAATGTTCAAACTTGAGTATTGGGTTAATTCGTGTAGCTAGTGACTAATTTCTCTCGAAAGTGTATTTGTTTATGTTTAAGTGCTGCATCCAAACCTTCTATTTGTTTTAATGCAAATTCGTCACTAATGTGAAAAAAATGCAAATTCGTCACTAATGTGAAAATGTGATATAAAATGTGAATAAGTGATCACCAGTTTGTTGCTCGGCCAAAAGAAGCCGAGAGATTGCCAAGGGTGTAGGGTGCCATTTGGCAACAGTTTACCGCATCAAAAAGTTCCTGCAGGATGGACCTAAGCAGCGGAAGCCGGGAAGCGGACGTCCGCGCTTTGCACTCACGCCGAACGTGATCAAATCGGTCCGTGCAAAAATTGCTCGCAAGCCGGTGCGTTCCATAAGAAAACTTGCAAAGGAAGCCAATATTTCTGAGAAATCCATGCGGAGAATCATCAAAGAAGACCTGCATGCATCTTCCAGAGTGAAATGTCACTTTATTACGGACTGGGTCAAGGAACTACGAGTGACTCGTTCCAAGAGATTGCTTTCCTTGTTGAAGAAGGAAAAAATGATAATCCTGTTTTCCGATAAAAAGCTTTTCAGTATCGATGCTGTGGCCAACAGCCGCACGGACCGGTTCATTTCACCGCAGAAAATGGAGAACGTTCCGGAAAAAGTGAAATTCAAATTTCAAACCAAACATCCGGCTGGTGTCGTGATGTTTGGCTTGGTGGCATCCAACGATTTGAAAATGCCGCCTGTTTTCATTGATGCTGGAGTTAAAATCAATACCGAAGTGTATATCGGTATTTTAAAGGACCAAGTGCTGGACCTGGGTGAAGGCAAACTTTTCCAAGGACCAAAACGTTGTCCTACAACAGGATGAAGTGGCTCGAGGATGTTATTAATAAAAATGGAAGACACATTGAATAAATTTGTTTAAAAGGACGTTATAAAGATAACTGCACTCGAAAATGTTGATATTATTGCTTGAATTAGTTGAAAATGGGATTTGAAAGAAATAGAACAAATTTTCGCATTATTTTCTGCCGCACCCTGTACGTAATAACAATATTTGCACTCAAAAAAAATCGACACGTTACATCCTCGTGAAACGCACGTAATTTTCGTCCACTGCTAAAAATAGTAATAAACACGTGGAATTCACGTAAGAGCTACGGGATTTCCACGTAAATTCACATTCTACGTGAAAATCACATAAATGTTACGTGATTTTTCACGTATGATTCACTGGCACGTTATGTTTACCTGATTGTACTGAAGAAATTTGGCTACGTGTTCAGGTGGATGTTACGTGAAATTTCACGTGAAAACAACGTGTCGAATTTTTTTAGTGTGCGAGAACAATTTCTTGAGAAACAAGTTCCCCCCTTTAGGCAGCTAGCGGATTAATTGAGAAACATAATCGGATAACCTCGAAAAACCCTCCATGAGAAGCGATTGAAGGCAGAGCGTGAGTTTATGGAAGAGAAATGGTCGCAGCAAAAGATGATGCTTGAGAGAAAGCTGGCCCAGGAAACAGAAATGCTGGAGAGTCAGTTGAGAGATGAGCGGGAATTTATGCAACAACGACAGCAGCTCCATGATGGGTTCCAGAAGCTTAAAACGGATCTATCCCGACAATATCGAGAGCCAGAGGACTCCGATGAAGAAGAAGACGATACAGGTACAAAGGTTAGCGGCTGGGAGGATTTCGCAAAGAAGGATCCACGAGGAGCATTCCCAAAGACTTCAAGGCAGCAGTCAGCCCCAAACCAGCAGCCAAATTTTGAAACGCGGGAAGCGATTCCGGGATTCATGAGACTCACGAAGCTAAACGAGCCGAGGTTGAATCAGGCATCAGGAAGTGGTAATAACGGTCCCCAGCAGTACGGACCGGCAATCATCGGTGAGGATGATGAAGAAATCGAAGGTTTACTGCGCCAGTCGGACTTGACTGTGGAAGAAGAAGCTACCACCCAGCAGCATGCGGGTTCACGAATATGGACAATTTAAAAAGGCTACAGGATAGCCTGCAAGGACTAGCAAAGGAAGCAGTTCAAAGCCGTCCGTTGATGCCAGAGTCAGTGCCCAATGCGATTGAAAATCTGCGGAAGCTTTTTGGAGTTTGAATATCCTGAGAACGCAGTATACTATGGAGGAAACGTGTACGCAAACCGAAGTACTCTCAGAAACAGAAGCCATCGTGTGCGCACGTACCATTCTTGAAGGGACGACTAGGCGTGTAGGAGATCGTTTCGGAGCGGGCCTGTTGTGTAAAAATGACGACGGCAGCCTTCCAGATAGTTACCCAATGGCTCTGAAGCGGATGATAGCACTTCAACGAAGGCTCGTTAAGGATCATTGGCTCCAAACAGCTGTACAGGAACGATAGAAGCGTACAAAAAGAAAGGATATGCGCAAAGGCGACGGAGGCTGAATTACGTAACTCTGATTTGTTGGGGACCTTCCGCTGAGTGTGTTTTTGAAACCCAAAATAAAAACAAAAAAAAAGTGCTCCTGGTACGGGATGCTACGGCTACTGTGAATGGTGTCTCTCTAAACTCGACCCTACTGGCAGGACCTGAACTTCTTACGTCACTTTCGGAAGTTTTCTGCAAATTCCGAGAACCACCGGTAGCAATTGATGGTGACATACGTGAAATGTATCATCAGTTGCTCATAGTAGAAGCTGATAAGCAAGTACAATGGTTATTATCCCGTTTCGACCCCATGGGACCTCTTGAGGTTTACATTATGAAAGTGGCCACCTTCGGCCGTGCTCAGCGTAATACGTTAAGAATCGTAAAACACTGGAATACGCTGCACAGTTTCCTGACACAGCTGAAGCGATCATTCACCGGACTTATGTAGACGACTACTTCGACAGTCTGGAAACTGAGGAGGAAGCGTTGCGTAGGGCTAAGGAGGTTCGGTTCATCAAAGCCAAAGCAGGACTTGAGGTCAGAAACTGGTCGTCGAATTCGCCGTTGGTACTTCAAGGTTTAGGGATGGAGCAATCCACCGAATCACAACAGTGAACCAATTTTGAGTCGCTAGTTTCATATTGATTGTTGCAATCACAGTCTATCATGACAAAAAAATCGATGTCATTTTGAAGAAAATCTCTATCATTTTACCATCCGATTAGATTGTCAGAAATAGGTTTGTAAATATCGTTTGAGATTTTTATTGAAAGTGACAATTGTCAGCGCTGATCTGATCATTACTTGCTACCTTTCCCTACTGACCATAAGAACCTGACCAGCTGTTAAACAAAAAGGGATGCAAACGGTCCGGCGCCAAGTATCGTGGGATTGGTGCACTAAGTGCTTTATCCAAGCTATTCGAACTAATTGTTCTACAAAGGCTGGTCCATGACTATTTCTCCTTACCAACACGGGTTTATACCCAAGCGCTAGATGGCAACCAACCTTACCGTATTTACATCGTTCGTCATTCGTGATTGTGCCCTGATGGATGATGGAGCCTCATCAAAGTGCTAATCAACCGAGCCTGTCCCAAACAAGCGGAGTTTTTGGCCATCCGCAAGCAGGCGACCTGGTCAACGCCGCCCGCGCGAGATCGCGCTCAACGAAGTGATTCCACGATAATTATTCATGTCTCCTTTGCTTCCTTTCTTGTGGACCGGAAACATATGTACAAATTTCCAGCAGGATCGGAACACTCCTCTTGCGACGGAATAGGCGAAGCAACGGTGTCAGTAAGCAGGTAATGTATCTCTTCAGGAGTACTGATGTAACACCATCGGGTCCAGGATTGTAGGACGACTTGAGTTGTTTTGCGGCGGTTGTAATCATGTCGACGTTATTATCAATTGTACCCAGAGATTGACCGTATAGTGGCACGGACTTCACCGTTTAGCACCATTGAAGGTGATAGGCCAGACTCTCAGCGCTGCTCGTTGACGTGCTTCCAAAAGGTCTTCGAATGCGATCGAGTTTTTTTTATTTTATTTTATTTTATTTTATTGACGTATAAGGGGGCGAGGCGCCAGGTCACCAGTTTGAGTACAAGAACTCTAACCTTACATAATACATCAGGGGATAGTTGAATGGGCTACGCAACGTTTCTTCCCATGGGGGATTTGAATTTTGCGGGATACACTATTAGTGCACACTAAAAGTGTACAATGATATTGCATCACTACCCACAGGATTGGGGAGGGGGGTATAATTGTTGGCATGTAAGGCTGTAGGGAGAAGAGTGTACATCAATCATTTGCAAATATCTAGAGTATTTTTTCATTAAGGCGAATCTGCAATTGAGGGACTCTCTTTGATTACTTTCTTTTTCATTCATATTCCATTCAGCGTTACGTTTTACATTCAACTATTTGTAGAGTATGGTAGCCAGCACTGTTGTGTTTATATCTGTACTAAAGAATCCCTCAAAAAAATTATAATGGCGCTGTAATAAATGAAAGAGAGCGAGAGAGGAGAGAGCCTCTCATTGTTAGATTCGCCCTTTTGAAAAAAAAATCCTAGATATAATCTATTACCTTGTGATTAACTGTCAACGATATCTTCCAAAATACCTGTTTTGCTTGATATTACTATAATTCTTGTTCTCTCGTTTCAAGATGAGATTTTGCTTCTTGTTTGGAAGGTTGGTCTTGAAATTTGTTTTGAGTTCTCCAGCAAAACTTCTTTTTGATGACGAGGTAAATCGCTCATTGTCGATGCGTACCTTAAAAGCTTTTGATATGTTGAGAGGGGTAATACATTTATTACTTATCTTAATTTTTAGCTTGCGTCTGTTGTGACGATCCGTGTAATGTTTCGTTAGAAACAGACAGGATTTTTCATCCAGTATCGGGGACTTTGTCTTGAATCTTGAATTTTATTTGAAATTCTTCAACAGGACTTCATCTTGATGACGTAGTATATCGTCAATTGCCGATGCGCACTGTAAGAGCTCCACTTTTCTTCAAAACTTGGTATCTAGAATGAAGTAAGCAAAATCGCCTCCCGGTAGAAAGCTTTGATACAAGCATAGCATCTTGGGTTACCATTTCCATGTTCATCTCATCTCTTAGCAATTCGCACAATTTGAAAACGAAAGATCAACGCGTAACCATCGGATTTCTAACTTTTTATTTAAATTTAATGTTATTTATTTTTGGAAGTTGAAAGTAACTTAATAACAAAAGGAACAAATTCATTCACATATCAAACTCCTATAATTCCGAATAATGGATCATGAGATGTATAATGGAACAGGCTCCCCTTGTGATAATGCTTTCCAAAAGTGCGCTAGGTTGTGATAATAAAGTATGCAGATTTTTCAACTGCGTTTATATGATCAAGTGCAACATTCCAACTATTCACAAATTCTGTACTTGACCATAGATCACTATCTCAGTATAATAATGTTTATCGATAGGAAATACTGGAGGATTTTCAGACGCATTTTTGGGCTGCATTATCACTGATCTGGCAACACTAGTGTGCTTCTTTCCAAAATGGTAAAGAACCAGACCAGCCCTGGGACCTGGTAGTTGAAGTTAAACTACCTCAAGGTTTTGCCAGAGCCCAGGGGTCTTCGAATGCGATCGAGTTTGGACTAAATCCCTCGTAAATATGACGAGTAGCATCGACGGCTGATTCGCTTGAACTCATAATTGAGCCTGACGTAGTGGTTTTTCAGCGCAAGCGTACGATATTTAGTGAATTTTCTTAAAGTCTTAGTCGATTTCAGTTTTCGAAATTCGCTAGTTTGCCAAGGATGGTGCGATTCTTTTTGGTGGACTCTTTTCGGAACGTGCCTGTCAATGACATATGCCAAGGCGTGCAAAAAAGTTTGCGCGGCGGAATCGACGTATTCAGGATCGAGGATACTCTCCCAGGCTATGTAAGACAGTACGCCGAAGATACTACGGTGATCGGCTCCCCGGAAATCGTATGACATATTAGCAGAAGTGTCGTCAAAGTCTCGAACGTGGGTACCTTCCACGGCGACGATTAAAGGAGAGTGGTGAAGAGCCAGCTTTACAAGTGGAGTTGGGACAGGAGGTTACGACAACAAGTCGACGAGATCGTCGATACGAACGTGCACCCCGAGTCAACTGATGACATCGATCGGCAGCCACAGAACATCGAGCAAGCGATCTTAAAGGCCCGGGAGCAACATGTACCGATGATTGATCAGGTGAGCAACTATGTACCAATTGATAGACCCACTTAAGCTTTAATACAACTGTGAAACGTCATCCGAAGGCAATACCAGCGAAGCCTAATCCAATAATTGTCCTGTGTTTTGAAAACGATGAACTTCAAAAAGAAATAAATATTGATCATTATTAGTTTATCAGTTATTATATAAACTAATCAGTGTGCACTTAATCGTTTTTGACTAATTTTTGACCGTTTCACCCTTTAATGCACCCATCATTTTCAATATAAAGCTATGTCCATTTAGAATCCGGAATAATAAAATCATCTGTATCTCGGTAACGAATTGACGTACAAATAAGTTTAATACATCAAAATAAAGGTAATTCACTGTACTCTAAGGAAAAAATATTAATACTAATCATTCCTCTTCGTTGCTAAAGAAAATTCAAACTTTATTTTTTATTCCTCCCATTAAACGCAGCAAACCTCCGGAGTCAACTTCCTTAGCACATTTGTTCCACATTTTGGTCATCTTAGCCGCCTCGAGCCGTTTTTCCACTTTTCTTAAGCTTCCGCTTCATTATTGCCCAAAATCTCTCGATGGGCCGATACTGCAGGCAGTTGGGTGGATTTATGTTTTTATCGATGATATCTACGTTATTATCGCGGTACCACTGGATGACTTCCAGGCTGCAATGGCAACTCGCCAAATCTGGCCAAAACTTCACGGGACCTTCATTGGCTTTAATGAATGGTAGAACGCGGTTTTTAAGGCATTCTTCTTTGTACAGCTCGAGTCCATCGTCTTATTCGTCACGAACACTTTGGTCTTCATTCCCCGCAGCTGCATATCCCTCGCCAAATCATCAGTTTTTTGGCAAATTTGTCCATGAAAGCAAACTTAAACTTCGCAGGAACATCTCCTCGTGCCGTCGCCATGTAGAATTTTCGACCAGAAATCCATTTTGACGTAGGTTTCATCGTCGTTGAGCAGGCATCCTTGGTACTTCGTCAAAACCTGCTGGTACAAGTCGGTACAAATACCGAGCTCGAGTTTTGGTGACGAAACTTTGCTTCAACGTTCTGTTTGATTGCTTGATGGCTCGATAAGAACGAAATCCTGCTCGCAAACGAAATCTTCGAACGGTACTCAACGGCACTCAACACCTTCTGGTTCAGCTTGCGGCCATATGTTCCACTACGACGCTCACCTTGAGGCACTCGATCCACGCTCCTTCGCTCCCTGAAACGTTTGAGCACATCATACACGGTTGATTTGGCAATTTTCAACGTTTTTTGCGATTTTTATTGCGAATCACGTTGGATTATCAAGATTCTTTTCTCTCCTCTCGGCTTACATCTGCAATCACTTTTGACTCACTGCACGAAACACCGTGAAATTTATGCCACAGAAAGTGGGCGCCTAGGTTAACAAAGTTCTGCAAAAAAATTCTTGCAGCGGTCACTTTCTGTGCCGCTGCAACACAATAAGTAATCCGGATTCTAACTGGACAGAACTTTAACAATGATACACTATACAACTATTCGCTACATTGTCCAAAATTCGGACATATGACCCTTTGAAATGTTTCACAACCAATAATACTCACCTCAGCAAACGCGGCATACTTCATCGTTGATCCAAGTTTCTGCACGGAATCGATATAAACGTTAATTTGATGGTAGGAAAACAATCTCTTCGGTGGGATCACGCTGACAGTAATCGAATGCCATCGTCCGTCCAGCAAGTGGGTCGACTGTGCGGTGGCCGTGAAAAATTCTTTCTTTGTTATGACACTGACAACAAAGTTACCGTTTTTCTGGATGAAAAATTCATACCCGGTCCCGAAATTTGTCGTCAAGCTGAATAAATGTCTGCGATAGTTTTGCAAATTAATGCCTTCCTCATCGTTGAAATGTTCCACATCTTTGTCAAGCCGGATCCAAGCATGAAACACGAACCCATGGGCGGTATCCCATTTACGTATTTCGGGGATCGTAATACCGTTGGTATTTCCTTGGATATCTAGATACTCTATGGGGGCAACTCCAAGTGACAGTCGATGTTGAGATACCTTCAAAATGACTTCCAGCAACTGTTTTCTATACTCGAAGCTAACCTCGTCCCTGAGCAAGCGGAGTAGACATTTCAGCTCAATAGGATGGATACTGTGCTTAGCGAGTTCCTCAATCAATTTTAGCAGGTTTATAGCGCACTTTGCTGACAGTTTATTTTGATCTTGTAGGCATTTATCTACTATGCACTTTATCATCCGTTGCTCTGATATTGAATGTTTGCTTAAAGAAACAATCGATGTTATTTTTTTCTCGTTAAAAAGTTTCAATCGCTTACCTTTGAATGCTGGCCGAACACTTCTTCAGCAGTACGTCACTGATATAGTTTTGCTGCACTTCAGCCATCGCAGGTATCCACTCCACCAGTTTGGTAACGATTCGAGCGTTCAAACTATGGTAATCGCCTCCCTCGAATGCAAAGTACAAGCAGTCGCATACCAAATCGTGAGATGGGCGCCCAAAAAGTTTCAATCCATCAAACAAAACGTTCACGTTGTTGGTATGCATCAGATTGTAGTGGATTTTTTCGGAACTGCTACAAAGCTTATGGAAATTTCTGACCAATGTTGAGCCCAATGTTTGATGATCGATATCCCAGAACTGTGTCAAGACGAGAAGCATACATTAAATTTAATATGCGTCGGCGAGGACCACCGAGTAGGAGATGCCATTCTTACCTTAACTCTTTCTGGAATCAACACAAGACTGGGTATAAACTTTGCTTCGAACATGGCATTGCACAGTACATGTTTGTTGACGTGATTTGGCAGGAAATGCTCTATAATACCGAGTATAGCATTTAGAGCTCCAACGTCAATGTAATTATCGTCATTTGGCGAAACATCGAAACTTTCTGCCGGTGATGATCTATGAAGGAAATGCTCTGTTTCCAGTAGGGTATGAACGGCTCCAAGATACAATTGAAAAATAGTTAGTAAATCGATTTGGCGCTAAAAAAAAAGAACTTTGATTAATAGGTTACTGATTGCTACGCATCTGCAAGCTGCTATACCTGTTCAGGACTAGACTTTTGCAATATAATTGCCATCATGGTAAAACATTGCAGTACAAGCTGGCGCAGGCTCGAATCGCTTTCCCATTTGGACAAAATATCCATAACTATGGTAACTGTAGCGGGACTTATGGCACGCAATCCGTTATCCTATTAAAGTTTTACATATATTTATTGTAGAACATTTTCACAACATTAGGTGTCCTGCATGTTAAGTTCTATATTCATGCTGGGTAGGAGTAGTAATAATAAATAGGAGGAGAAAACACGCAACTGAAAAGAAGACTACATTAAAAGCAGAGAGACTCACCACATTAGCATTGCCGTCACCAGTAGGATAGTTTAGATGGTAAGAATTAATGCACTGATTCGGTTCATTAAGCAGAGCAACCTACAAATCGGTGTTTGAAATGATAGACATTAAGGATTATTATGACAATGAAAATGGTTATACTTCCGATCATCACCCACACATTATAGCAAAACAATTTACAGAAAACGAAGTTGAACACAACAAGGGCTTCCAAATTTAACAACAATTCAAAATCAATTGATTTTTCAGATATCTCAAATTTTCAATACTGGAAATTGCTTTCCTATATAATTTTCTAGTGATAACAATTCACCCGCCACCTTAACGTATTGTAATTCAACTAGCACCGTGTTAACAAAAAAAAAAGACTAAAACATACCTGTGATCCTGAAATCACTGCACCTAGCATATGAATCAGATGTTTACCAATATCCGGATTTCGGGCAACTTTTTTCGTTTGAAAACAGTCGTATATGAATGGCACTATCTCGGCATGCATGGGAGAGATTTTATATCCTAGTTTTGCAAAATCGGCCACTTCACCACGTAGGAAGTTCCTCCAGGTAAAATAAGGATCGTAAAGAACTTCGAGGAAATTGCAGAAACATTTTATGAACTGAGGCTGTGCGGTGCTAAAGGATGTCGACCCATTCAGCTGAAATAAAGTTTTATAGAATTTTAGTGATGAAGACGAAAACCAATGATCTATTACGAAACCTTGTCAATAATCGAATTTGAAATCGCTACACAACTGGATATGAAGCTCGACTTGATGATCGTTCCGATGTTATCAAAGTGGCGACAGATTATTGTCAAACATTGTACCAATAATTGAATCTCCTTTATCGTATCGTTGTCCTCTTTATCGTCCTTGCTGTCACTGGCCTAAAATTGAAAAAAAAAAAGTAGAATAACACTTTCATCCCAACATATAGCTTCCTTAGCTAATGTGTCTCACGCGGGGATTTTCTTCTCCGGTCTTATCACATGTATTTTTCTTATGCGCTATCTATATGTACACAAGCCGAATGTTTTGAATGTAGATATCCTTTTTTTATTACGCAATAGTTACCCTGGAATGTAACCAAAAATAGACTTTGCCTACCTTCTCGAACTTGTCCCGGGCTATGATCAGAAATTTCTCTATTGCCGGCAGCAACTCATCCGGAAGACGGTTCAGGTGTGGTCCGGAACCGTGGGAAATCGAGGCCCAGTGCGGTACATTGTCAAAATCCAACAGAAGTTGATTCTGCCAGATACTCACGAATCCTTGAATGAACTGCCGGAAATAGATCTCCTCATTCTATCCAGTGAAAGAAATAATCTTATTAGCTTTTAGCATCGATAGAAACCAACCAAAACATGAGTTTAAATCGCTTCATGCATCTTGAAAATAAAAATGTAGTGACACATCAGAAGCAACAAAAACAACGAATTCACTTTTCCGACGAATGAAAAATCACCTTCGTTGTGTATTGAACCCATAGATTGTAGATATCTTTTTTGGAATCCATGTCGCAATGAATAAGTTTTCACTCGGTCACAACAAAGTATATCATTTTTTCCGATTTTTAAGGTTTTTCACTAATTTTTCACCACTTTTCGACGACTCGACTTTATCCACTTGCCACTGTTGTGAAGTATTGTTATTTTTCCATCGGTCATCAGTAATCATCATCAACGTCATTGATAACATACACACATAAACAAACCATACTAAATTTGATGGGCACTAGGGGTACGTAAATTGAGCTTGGGGTTGATGTTAATTTGTAATTTGTTTATTTATTATTTTATATTATTATTATATATATTTGTAACGATAATGCCTTGTTCAGACTACAGAGTTATAACATGTTATAACGGTTGTCAAATAATTTCAACAAGAAATTCGTAATCAAGATAAGCTTATAACATTTTATAACTGTTAAGTCTAGCCGGTGTTTAACTTGTTGGTATGCACTTTTATCAAGTCAAGGAAAAAAAATACTATTTGGAATAAATTAGATTGGGAAACTACACAGAGAGGAATTTGATAGTCAATTTTACCATTATTGGGGGTTAGGATGACTATTGCAGCATAGTGATTTTGAACCGACTATGATCATGGTCAAAAATACCATTAAAAA
Organism: Aedes japonicus; assembly: GCA_034211315.2. Lineage (NCBI taxonomy): Eukaryota > Metazoa > Arthropoda > Insecta > Diptera > Culicidae > Aedes > Aedes japonicus. The sequence goes on along the minus strand of JASCZW010000694.1, from coordinate 164,868 downwards.
TAGTTGATCCAACATTTGCCATAATGTTGGAATAGTCCTTGTTACCATGATCATAGTCAAGAATGCCATGAACGTGGTGAATTCGTCATTTTCATGGTTATTGTAACCATTATATGCAATAGTCACCTTGACCATGACTTAATTGTCGGTATAACGATAGAATTTTTCTCAGAGTAGGAGAATTTAAAATTAACACTTCATTTGATCACTTTTACAAGAGTAAAACATAAAACATTGCAACACTTTTTCAAATATTCGCTAGTAAACGCGAGCAAATTCACATTAATTCTACTATGATCTTATCTTTTGACAGATAGGCCTATTTCGTCTGCTACTAACAGACTTCTTCAATGTCGAGTGCTCGACTTTGACAAATTGGATGTTTGAAATATTTATATTCGAAGATTTAGATTTAACATCAACGTTTTATAATGGATCAGAAAAGATCAAGTAATTACCCGCATAAACAACAACCATAAGAAGTGCCTAACCGCCAATTCGGGGTATAATCCCAACTGTAAGTGGTATGGTCACACCATCTATAGTATCGTTCCCAAATGGTACATGTTTATTAGGGTATTAAAACGAGATTTCAAGCAAACTAGTAATTTCACTATATGACTCTTCGGCTACTATTCAACAGTTCGCTATGGTGCATAGTCTTTCTTACCGATGTGCTGGTACTTCTTGAGCTAAAACCTATTTATATCCATTTTATTCATGACTATCCAGCCTGATACACACAAAGAAATCACTCTGCTTTGAAGCAACAAAATATTTTGTTGGCATTCAAAACAACGTTTATATTTGTTTCAATCAATAAAAAAGTTCCAAATCAATTCAAAATTGCATAAAAATCAAACCAATAAAATTATTAGAAGTTATCACTACTGTGCGATGTTAATTTAATTAATATTTGATTGATAACAATCAAATTTATTTTTAAACTCAAATGACCAACATAAGCAAAATATTAGTTCACCCACTGTGTTTTGAACCTTTTCCAAATCAATTCGAAATTTCATTTAAATCAAACCAATAAAATTATTTACAGTACACTTTTGATTGTTATTTTTTGTATTCTCCCCAGCGCGGAAGTAACGATCTTTGATGAAGTTATCAGAAGCAGATAATTTTCTCATCTCCATGCGAAGCGCTAGGAGCGGACAGTAATTTTATTGCTAGAACAAATAGACATGAAGAGAAAGTGTATTGATAGTTCCGTATACACACCAAATCCTAGATTTGATGTTCAGTAAAAAAAATTACGATTTTGATCAGTAAAATAAAGTTTCTACTGAATGATCTGTGAAATTTCTTTAATTCATACATATCTGTCAAAGAACTACAAGTTTTCCGTAATTCGTATGAAAATATTACTGAACATTATTTATTTTACAGACTTCCCGACTGTTCAGTAAATCCTTTACCGATTTTCAGTAAAACCATAATAGATACTGACGCAACATATAAAAATCGCTGGAGTTCTTCACTGAACGCTTCAATATCATATCATACCTGTCAAACCATTCCAATTTTCTCATGCTAAAGCGGTGGAAACTGTTAATGATAAAAAAAAAAAATACAATAAACTGGTTACGAATGTAGAAGTAAAGGAGCTTCTTAGTAGGTACAGTTCAAATATTTTCAAGATGTTCTCATTTTTAGCACTCCTGATGGATATCAATAACATAATTTGCTTTTTTTGGTAGGTTCCAGGATTCGTTGAAGAATTTGAAAGGATTATGAAACTCAATGTTTCGACAAAACTATAAAAACGGACAATTATTATGCGCTTCATTTTGTTTTTATCAAGCATTCTGATACTGAATCAGCCCCCTAGCTCTGTTTTTCTTTCATATGGAAACGGCAGTTTCCCTTTGCATTGTCCCTTTGTATACAAGGAAGAGAAAAATGAAATTACCGGAACAACTGTAGAATTCGGCAGCATTCGCAATTCAACATTTGTTTTTGTGAATTTTACCGAACTTCGGTATTGTGTGATGATATGTACAGTACTTTTTGGTAGCTAACGATGCTTCCATATCTACAGTTTTTCCTGTTAATTTTACTGCACTTTGGTATTACTACTGAGTTGTTCAGTAATGTTTGACAGTTGAGAGTTCATTACTAGTTTGACGATCGCTCGGTAAAAATACTTTTACTGAACTGCTTACTGAACACTCAGCTGTTTGAAACTCAGTAAAACTTTTACTGACTTCAGCATAAAAAACTTGGTGTGTAGTGTGACGGCAGGCTTTGAAATTAAAAGATACAAGATTGAAAACGAGCGGAAGGCATTTGAACGGTAGTATCCGATCAGGCACATAACCCTTTGTCATACTACCTATCCTGCATGGGGTAGCATGACAAAGAGTTATATGCCTGATCGGATACTACCGTTCAAATGCCCTCCGCTCGTTTTCAATCTTGTATCTTTCAATTTCAAGGCCTGCCGTTACCCTATACGGAACTATCAATACACTTTCTTTTCATGTCTATTTGTTCTAGCAATAAAATTACTGTCCACTCCTAGCACTTTGCATGGAGATAAGAAAATTATCTGCTTCTGCATATTTAAAGTAATCACGGCTGTGTGATATTAATGCAAATAATATTCGATTTATAACAATCACATTTTTTTAATTTTAAACTTAAGTGTTTAATTTATTTTTTTAACAAAATATTTTTATAAGCGCACATTTCATACTGCAAGCCTGCCATATTTTTATTCTTCAAAAGTGTCTCAATTCTGACGATATGGCAATTTGCTCCCAAGTAACCACAAGCATTATATTATTGCATTTATTCAACTCAAAATCAACATCGGTAATGCAAGATCGCATCCATTCAACAGTTGGTAAGTAATGAAGCGTAAGATTAGCTTAAGAATGAAGTGACGCATTACCAATGCAATAATGCTACTTTAGTAATGTGTTATGGCATTACAAAAGATAAAGCATTAGTTCGATCTTAGTGGGGCCCTTTTCAGCTTTAATCCAACTTCAATGATACACTAGACGTAATGCTTATGCCCTATATATGCATGCTATTACAGCCTCGTGGTTACTTGGGCAGTCTTTGCTTCTGCTTTTCTAATGTAAATGTAAACAACTAGTTATTCTCTTTGCAGACAACTGGCAAACCAGTTAACCAGTATTAGTATCCGTATTGGTATCCGTTGACGCAAAGTGGCCTTCCGAGACGGGTTGACATGGGCTATATATAAGGCTAAGTTCTATATAGAATGAAGTTTTATGTTGGTGTGAGTTACGTTATTAAGGGCGAATCATTAAGCTTGGTATCAACAATCAATATGCAACTAGCGATTTGAAATTGGTTCAATGTTGTAGGACCCCCTTGGTCCGAAGTACACCTTGAAGCCAGCACCTTGCTGTACACATTTGAGCCTTTGTATTGATTTGCTGTGTTATTTTGATAGAATATTTGAGAGTTTGTTCGTGTGAGTTCATTATTAGTAGGGGCGCATTATTAAGCTGGAGGAGGGATACGATTTTTTTCTTGGCTCAGTCAGTACTAGCACATCGGTCCCAAGCTTGGTCTCAAGCTTAATAATGCGCTCCTAATAATGAACTCACCCGAACACACTCTCAAATATTCTGTCAAAATAACACAGCAAATCAAAACAAAGGCGCAAATATGTAAAGTGAGGTGCTGGCTTCAAGGTATATTTCGCACCAAAAGGGTTCTACAACAGTGAGCCAATTTCAAATCGCTAGTTGCATATTGATTGTTGACTGAACTGCGTGTGGTGTAAAGTGATGAGATGCCAGGAGACGAATTCCAGAATGGCTACATTACCAAGGTCACGAGTTACGCTGAACCTGCCACTATTCAGCCATACCGACGTGGGCTACTGTGGTTCCATTAACTGTAACTGTCGGAAGAAGGCCGGTGAAAAGGTATGTCGGACTGTTCATGTGCATGTCAACAAGCGCCGTACATCTTGATGTCGAACATAGCCTAACGACCCAAGCTTGTTTGATGGGCTTCTGGTGTTTCATGTACCGTAGAGGCAAACTGTTGGAGCTCTACTCCGACAACGGTTCGAATTTCCAAGCTGCTAGAAAGGAGACCATGAAGCAGATAGAAGTCGATGTCGAAGACGTTTTCACTGACTCTCGGGCCAGGTGAAATTACAATTCACCTGTGCACCAGTGCATATCATATGGGTGGAGTTTGGGAACGGGACAGCGTTGAACGTGCTCGACGACGGATGAAGTACTGTTGACAACACTTGCGGAGGCTGAGGAACTCATCAATTCGCGGCCCCTGACGTACGTATCTCTGGAGCCAGGTATGGAGCAAGCATTGACGCCAAATCATTTCGTCCGGAACATCGGTGCTGCACGGATAGAACGTGCCATTCGACCAACGAGCGAAGCGAAGGCTCTTCGTGACCGTTACAAGCAGTCGCAGTTGCTTGCTGATAAACTGTGGGCTCGAATATCGACAACAGGTGGACGAAGTGGCACTCGAAGTCGTTGCCAATGAAACTTGGAAACCTAGTACACGACGTTGGCGACACCACTCGAAAGACCTGGATGCGTGGCATCGAAGGCTACCAAGGAGCAGACGTTAGGGTCAGGCAGGCTCTGGTGAGTACAGCCAAAGGTGAGTTCAGGCACCTGGTGACCAAACTAGCGATGCTTGAGGTTCAGGATAGTAAGTCTGGAGTGGAGGTACCCCCACCAGAATTACGAGGAGAGGGTATGTACGCAAGTCCTATATAATAACCTTGCACATCGACTTACCTGAGGCTTCAACTTACTTGAGTATTGCACGTCAGTAAGGGTGAGTAAAAAAAGGGAGGTAAACAAGACCTATTGGAACAGCATATGGAGAGCATAGAGATAAAAGATAGTGATTAAATTGAATTATTGTTTTATAAAGTAGTGCTATTTGGCGGTATTATCATAGGCTAACTCTAAGACCAGTAGGTCCCATACAGATACGATTTTTTTTCTTGGCTCAGTCAGTACTAGCACATCGGTCCCACGCTCAATAATGCGCCCCTAATAATGAACTCACACGAACACACTCTCAAATATTCTGTCAAAATAGCACAGCAAATCAAAACAAAGGCGCAAATATGTATAACAAGGTGCTGACTTCAAGGTGTACTTTGGACCAAGGGGTTCTACCAGGCCTATGGCAAGGACCACTTTTTCACGTAGAAAACATCTCAGCAAGCTCAACTGTCAAAATAATGTCAACATTGTAATTTGTGTCTGTTGTTGCTCGTTTACGTGTTGTCTGTTGTTGCTCGTTTTCGTTGTGCACGTAATACAAAGCAGAAAGATCGCTTTCTGTGGTATTTCACGTAAAAACAATCAACCAAAACAAATGATTAGACATCTATTTGACAGCTGACAGCGGGCCCAAATCAATTTGAGCCCAGGACATCCTGTCTACTGGCAACCACTGCTATTGATATAGGCTTGTCAATGGCCTGGGTTCTACAACAGTAAACCAATTTCAAATCGCTAGTTGCATATTGATTGTTGGTATTATCAAGCCGTGGAGTTTATTGTGGTGATCCAGCTTGGGTTCTTGCGGATATAACGGTAGATAGAAATGAGTGAAGCAGTCCTTTTATTTCGATTCATTACTTATTAGAACAATCGATACTACTTATAGGAAACATTCAAGCGCCCGCAGAAAAAATCCTTTAAATTAATAAAAGAGAAGAAGGATTAGGAGGAAACTATAAATGCAAGTTATAGATGTAAGACACTGAAATTAATAAATAATTTTTCTTTAATTCCAAATCATGGTCATCATAACCCTTATAAAACTGAAATTGTTAGTTGGTGTTCTCATTTCGACAAATATTTTTCATTAGGGCCTAGCTGACAAACGTAAACAATGACTTTTTATGCGAATCTCTCGTCATTGAAAACTCGCCTAAGCAACCACGGTCATTTCGAAGAACAAGAGTCCTATCGATAGAATTGGAAGCTTACATGGGTAGATTTTGTATGACGGAAAATTTACAGAAGAAATTATTGTTTACATTTGTCAGTTAGGCAATAATGAAAAATCTTTATCAAAATGTGACCCATCAAAACAAATCTATCAATGCCAAGGCACGACAGGAATGACAGAACAAATCAACTAACATTGCCACACTTGCTTCGTATCCTATAATGACGTGACGATGTACACATATGAAAGTGTTGAATGTTAGAACGAACAGGTTGATTCATTCAGCCTATCCATATATTCATCACATTGATACTGAAATTCTAGACAAAATCGTCAAAAGGTCGAGAGTAACATTTGTAAACAATGACTTAAAACGTAAATTTCCTGGACATGCCAGGCTGCTTACATCTACATCCACTACCAACGGGAAGGTAATAACTCCTTGTATCTATTTCTGATGCTCTTTGGTTCGTGGAAGCAAGCAGATCCCAGGAAAATACGCCAGAAGTCATTGTTTACAAATGTTACTTTCGACCTTATGACTATTTTGTCTAGAATTCATGTGAGCTACAGCGAACCCCTTAATGATTGCTCCCTCCTGAAGCGAATCATTAAGCTTGAGATCGAGCTTGGGACCGTTGTGCAAGTACCGCGGCTGGATAGTCATGAAGAAAATGAATTACTTTTTGGCTCAGGAAGTACTAGCACACCGGTCCCAAGCACGGTACCAACATAAACTCTAAGATCAGTATGCCGGTATATAGGTCCCGAACAAACACGATTTTTTTCTTGGCTCAGTCAGTACTAGCACATCGCACATCATTTTGTAGCAGCTTAAAACCAACAATCAATATGCAACTAGCGATTTGAAATTGGTTCACTGTTGAACCCCTCGTCCGAAGTACACCTTTGTTTTGATTTTCTGTGTTATTTTGACAGAATATTTGAGAGTGTGTTCGTGTAAATTCGTTATTAGGGGCGCATTATTAAGCTTGGGACCGAGCTTGGGACCGATGTGCTAGTACTGACTGAGCCAAGAAAACAATCGCATTTGTTCGGGACCTACTGGTCTTAGAGTTAGTCTATGTTAAAATTGTACATAATTTTTAATCTCAATTAATACGAAGGTTGATTTCAAAGATTCTTTTTCAGTTTCTTACATGTATAACTTAAATTTAAAATTTCCTCCTAATCCTTCGGTTTTATTTATTTACAGGATTTTTGCTGTGAGCGCTCGAGTGTTTCCTATCGAATTGATATAAAAGGACTACTTCACTTACTTCTATCCACCGCTCTATTCAAGCTGGATCACCACAATAAATTTCTCGACAATACCGCCAATACAATAAATTTCTCGACAATACCGCCAAATAGTATTACTTAATGAAATAAAAATTCAAACCAATCACTATTCAACTTTGCTTTCAAACAAGATGTCTATTATCTGTATGCTATCTGTATGCTATGCCAATTAGGCTAAGTGACTTTTAACGCTCGCACACTACAGCGTCATTTAGATCAAAGGAGTGCACGTAAAGGCCAGTATCGACCTAAAAAGTAAAGAAGTTACGGAATTATGTTAAATATTACCAATCGGAATTTTAACAATTGGCATGGAACGAAATGTCACCTTCACTTAAGGTCGGTATCGTGTTCGAAAGAAGACGGAATAATCGAGCGCAATATTTTTCCGAAAGTAAAAGTGACAGCTCCCATTAGTTTTCGTGGAAACCTTACAAATTCCGATTTTATTTTTCATTCTTTTCAGGTGGATACTGCTGCAGAAATTTCTTATCGATTCTTTCCTTCCCGTTTCAGTAAACGGAATTTAACATGGGTTTGGGATAGAAAAAAATTTCTTTCAAACAAGATACCGGCCTTAAGAAGGCAAACAAACCATCATTCCTCTGCATGTGCCAGAAAAGGAAAGTTGAGTAATTGTAAAAAAAAAACCTAATGAGTGTTGTTAACCTTTTCTTTGGAGTCCGAAGGACGCTAAGATCGACAAAGTTCGCCGAACTACAAAGTTGACCATCTACAAGACATTAATTTAACCGGTAGTTCTCTACGGCCACGAAACATGGACATTACTAGTGGAGTACCAACGCGCCCTTGGTGTCTTCGAACGGAAGGTGCTGCGTACAGAGTGCAGATGAAAGATGGAACGTGGAGTAAGTGAATGAACCACGAATTGCGTCAGTTGCTGGGAGAACCTCCCATTGTACACATCGCTAAAATCGGTCGACTACGATGGGCTGGGCATGCCGTAAGAATGTCGGACGACAGCCCTGTTAAAATGGTTCTAGAAAACGATCCGACGGGTACAAGAAGAAGAGGCGCGCAATGAGCAAGTCGGATCGATCAAGTAGAAGGCGACCTGCGGACTCTCCACAGACAACGAGGCTGGCGAAGGCTGGACTGATTACAATGGATACAACTTCTGTGTATAGTAGAGGCTACATCGGCCTTGGTGATTGGTGATTGGTAAGTAAGTGGTAAGTTACCTTATCTCCCTTATTTAGGGTTGTTCCAAGAGCCAAAGTGACGTTTTCCATTTGGTGAAGTGAGAAAAGTCACTTGCAGTGACGTGAATCTTATAGGTAAATCAAATGGAGTGTCACGTCACTGCAGGTGACTTTCCTCACTTCAATCAAGTGACAAACATCACTGTATGATACCAAAGTCAGTCGAATCCTCAGGTAAGGCGATGCACAAGGTTATAATATAGGAAGTGCGTACAGATACTATATTTGATAATCTTAATTGCATTATCGCCTGCGAAACAGCTACGACAGTACGCAAGAACTTGACTACAAAAGGCCATTAGCCAAATACACTTTGTCCCGTAAACTGCGCATATGTATAGCACCCGCGTGCTAAGTCGAAAATTGGGGGGTTAAAGTCTCACTGGCCAACTATCTTCTTTTTTTAACGTAGAAAACGCTTTGTTTTCTATAAAGAAGTACATAAAGATTGGACTCGACATGCGACACTTTGTTTTGGGTGTAACTCTTTATTGCGTGGGTAAAAATTAATGAAATTTTGGGTAATACTAGAGTGTTATGTTCATGTGTGTACAATTTAAACGCAATCTGTCAAGTAGGTTTCAAGATTCATTCGAAACAAGAAGAGCTACGCCAGCAAATATCGGGTGCGGTGATCGATAATCCTGGTCAATCGCACAGATGGATCAGCAAAAGGCTTGGAATCCACAATTCAACCGTGTTCCGCGTTGTGAAGATGTTCTGGAAGCGGCCAAAAACCGAAAACGGAATACCCAGAGAAGGCGCGGAAGATAAGGCAGTACTTTAAGAATAACCCGAACCTTTCCACCCGAGACGTGGCCAAAAAGGTCAATTCATCGAAGTGGCTCGTCCAGCAGACCATGAAGCGGGCTGGGCTACGTGTTTTTAAGGTCAGGAAGGCGCCTAACCGGACTGACAAACAAAACACGGTGGCCAAATTGCGTGCGCGGAAGCTGTACCGTGAATGGCTGGTCAAGCCAGGCTGTCTCGTCATGGACGACGAGACATATATCAAAGCGGATACCAAACAAATCCCCAGCCTCGAGTTTTTTGTCGGTACGTCCCGCATGGAGGTTCCGGAAAAGTTCCGGAAGAGACAGATGGACAAATTCGCGACGAAGTACCTGTGGTGGCAAGCGATCTGCGAGTGCGGACGATACTGCAAGCCGTTCGTTACAACCGGCACCATAAACGGACAGATTTATCGAGAGGAATGCTTGCAGAAGCGCTTGCTGCCCTTCCTCCGCTCTCACCGTAGTCCCACGCTGTTCTAGCCGGATCTCGCTTCGTGCCATTACGCCAAGCCTGTAATGGATTGGTACGAAGAGAAGGGCGTTAATGTGGTCCCGAAGAAGGCGAACCCGCCAAATACACCAGAACTTCGTCCGATCGAAAAGTTTTGGGCGATAATGAAGAAGAAGTTGAAGAAAAGCGGAAAAACATTCAAAGCCGATGAAGCTTTGAAGAAAAACTGGGAGAAATTGTGTAAGGAAGATCGACAAAGCCTCGCCCAAGCTCTCATGATCAGTGTTAAGAGAAATGAACGAGCATTCAGCTTGGGGGACGAAATTCAATAAATAAATTGTACCAAAACATAGCTAATATATATTTATTGAATCCCTGAAAATTTGTGAAGTATCCGATTTAAAATGAATTTTTGGTGACCATTTTTGTGTGTCTCATTTTTGTGTGTCTCATTTTTGTGTGTCTCATTTTTCCGAGTACAGTCTGTACACCTACAAGTATGAAAAATACTTACTTCACGAGTAAGAAAAATTGAGAATTGTGTCACGAAACATGGTCAACTTTTGAAAGTGAATAACTCAGTTATTCTTCGTTCGAATTTAAATATGTTTGCATCAGTGAATTTGAACTATTTCTAACAATTTGTTAATTTGTTCAATACTATTAGCAGTTGGTAATAAACTATTGAATCCTAGAGGGTTTTGAGCTGTTTAGTGGAATACCTGTAACTAGAAATTAGAAGAAGAATTAGTATCTTCCATTTAATTCCAACTACCTTTGCTTATCTTCGACAGATACGCGTATTTCGTCTACAATGTGCAGACTTCTTCAGTGTTATTAGTCGAGTTATTAGTACGAGACACTGAAGAAGTCTGCACATTGTAGACGAAATACGCGTATCTGTCGAAGATAAGCAAAGGTAGTTGGAATTAAATGGAAGATACTAATTCTTCTTCTAATTTCTAGTTAATAAACTATTGATTTTTTTTTCTAAAGGTAGAGCCATGAATTATAGTTGTGATGATGGATGATTCAAAGCGATTTTTCTTAAATGCTGAAAACACCTTACAAGCGAGCACCAATCGGTTTTGAGCTAAAGTTTGTAATGGGAAGATAAATATGATCGTAGCGTCGTTAATTGTTCATCTCAATATCTGAATAAATCAACACATATGTACATTCCTTCTTGATAGGCTTGGACCTAACGACATAGTATGTTGTTGTTTCGTATTTACGTCATTTTCAGCCACGCCAAGAAGACAACATAGGCCCTACATATCGAACCCATCAGCACATGGTCCGAGACGGGCAGTGCCTACCCTGCAATAAAGTGAGTCATCAGCTTTGAAGTAAGCATAAGATTTCATTCAAAATTCTACGGCATGGAAAAAAAACATCAGTTAAAGCTTTCACATTTTATTAATTAATTGTAATAGATTTTATCATTTCATCTATTCTTTTCCTTTTGATAATCCTTAAATTAGTAGCAATGACAAGGCAATACATATTTGAAAATATACAATTCTGAGAATCTTTTCAATGTTCCATCATATGTCTTTGTAATAGCATCTGTGTATTTGTTTTGCAGTAACAAGTTGTGGCTCTGAACTGTGTATGTTTAATGTTTCATTTTCTTTTTGGATTTTGGAAATGGGCGTATCTTAACGATTCAACTATGTTATCCATTTGTCGGATTCTGCCATGGCACAGTATATTTTAGTAGCAATAAATCTGTAGCCATTATTACCATTTGTTGAATTTTGTGGGTTTTTTTTTTCAAATATTTACACGATTCTTCTTGCAAAATGTTGAATATAAACTTTGAAAAAAAAAACAAGTTCCAGCTCAATGACAATCGTTTGCTTCGCCTTCAATGCTTTTGTTTTTATTATTTTACGTTAAATCTTCTTATTTGCTTGTGAGTGTTTGGATTCAAACTAAGTTGTTTACGTCTCGCAATGCTGATTGTATGATTCTTTAATCTATTTAAAATCATCGCTTTTTATTTAATTTTATTATATTTGCAGCTTTTTGTTATCAGTTTTTACTCGCCTTTTTCTTTAACAATCAGCCAAGCTAATAGATTTTAGTTTTGTTTCGCCTAGCTCTATTCATAGATCTGATGTATTATACTCGTTAAGGTTTTTTTTTTCTTCTTATATATCATGATGTTTTGAATGTGTAAAGAATAGTTTGCACATATTAAAAAGTTTAATGGTAGCATTCAGACATAATTCTTCACTTTGCTTGTCATATTCAAGGAGATTTTAAGGTAAGCAACGTTTTTTTATGTTCGAAATCTTATAATATTTTGTCAGCATATGACTTAAACAGTTGATACTTACCTAGAGCAAGAATTATTTGAAGAAACTAATGATTGGAAACCGGAGATACCTATACAACATTTTAGGAAAGAATTTGTAGTTTTGGCATGTAAATTATTTTGCGGTGTAGTCGAATATTGCTTGCCAGGAAATAGCTTAACGCTATATTGCATACAAATCTAGGTACAACATACAAATGCTGTCTTATATGTTGGAGATAATTCCCAAAGTCAATGAAAAACATGAAAAAAAAATTCTCTGCCCATATTTGTCAAGATAAAGCTATTTATAAGATATAAGTTCATAATTATTGATCTATTGATATATTATATATTATCGTTTTAGTTGTAACCGGAATTGATCGACTAGCGACAATCGATTTTACTCTCGATCTGAATACAGAACGAAAGTAAAACCGATTGTTGCTAGTCGATAAATTCGGTTTTCAACTGAAACCATAATACAATGTTTAGACTCCAGAGATGAAAATGTTACGATTCTAGAGCAACAAGTTAGACGGATCTGAATTGAAACATTACCAATGGTTTTCAGCTTAATTTCTTTTTTTTAAATGACAAAACTTCCGTGCGCTACTGGGTGGTGTAGTTCAGTTGCATAGGTTTGGTGTGAGTTTTAAGAAATTGTTCAGGTTTACAGCTAGGCCCAGCTGACTTGTTGCTCTAGAATCACGTATTCGCAGTGTTCCTTGAAAATTTCGTTTGCTTTATTGAAGAAAACTAAACTGAATTAACATCATCAAACAGGGTTGCGGTTATTCGTTTTTGACGAGAAATGTTTTATCTTATTGAAACAATACATATGACGATGATGTTCTGTATTTGAAACTTACACAAAGAAAGGGCAAATTTTGTGTTTGAATATACTGTCTTGAAGATTATTTTTCCGTTTTTTTTTTTTGTTGGTACAGTCCATTCTCAAAACATGCATACCTCGATGTTAGGAAACTTTATTTTTTGACTTTTCGTCGATTTATCGCAAACTATACCTCAGTGAAGAAAAGAAGTAAGATCATTGAATAGATGAGACAATTACCAATCTATTGGTTGCAATGATTTGGATGGATGAACTCTCATTCATACGAAATGTCCGATAAAAGTCGAAAAATAAATTTGCTTTATATCGGGGTATTCCTTTACTTTATTGTAACTTACAAAAACGAAATCGATTGTAACATTTTATTACCTCTGAGAACAAAAAAAAAACTGTTTCAAAAAGAAGGAGCTGACACAACCTTGACTTTTACAATCCAGCCTTCATCGACTTCTACGTTTTGTGACTTGATGAAGTGTGAAATATCACATCGCAGTGACGTGACTATCCATTAGAATTACACAGAAGAGTCAAGTAACAGCGCCGTGATTTTTCTCACTTCGATAGTGACAAAAGTCATTTCGACACTCGGAATAACCCCATTTGTTAAGCGAAAATTCAGGAGACTGCTACCAACAACCTATGCTGCTACTCCACACCTTGACAAACTCGCATCTTACGCTAGTTCGATATCTCCAGTTTTCCGTGAAACTAAACAACGTAGAATCATATTCTTATATCAACATAAGGCAAGAATTTTATCAAAACAGCGATGATTAGATCTAACCGTTGCAATCGCGTCAATTCATTGTAAAAACCTTTAAAATCTGTTTCAACCGCTCAGTTTGCCTATATAATTTTGGTAGAGCTAGCAAAGTCTATCAATGGCTTCGTCATCCTGTGGTGACGCATCTAATTGTGTTCGCATCCTGTGCATTGGACATATCGTTAACTTAAATGGTTACTGCGAAGTTCACAATGAAAAAAAATTCATCTCGTTTTTACCCTTGGTACGGATATTTCTGGAAAGTTTGTATTTGTATAATGAATATAATTTTGAATTCTCGTTGGAACGAATGTATAAACAACGCTCCATGGACAGCTATGTATTTGGTGGGTTCTCATTATTGCATGTAGAACTGCTTCGCAACAGTTGTGTAAATTTCTTCACTTAAAAATAGTTTGAGTTTACTTGATACTCTACTATGAAGAACATCTCAGGACATTTTATGTATACTGTTTGTGCAAGTATAACGAAATCAATCAATTAAAAATTACCCTTGCATTTCCTGTGAAAGTACCAAACCTGGACTATGATTTTAAAGAGTTATTTCCAGAAATACCCAGTGTACTGCTTCTACATTGCCTCGCAAAAAACATTCGAAGTAGATCCAACAAAAAGTGTAAATTCTAGGTTGTACTGACAGTAGCTCGACACTCATCTACCTAATCTTCAAATTGAAATTGGAACATAAATCCTTCTTATTTTGAACAAAATGCATAAACGTGTTTTGTAATTTGTCTAGATCCTAGTGGTCTGTTCTTTTTTGTGCATATTTGTGTTGCTGTTTGAGTATTAGATTAGAATATTCTCTTAAAATGAGCTTTCGTTCCTTCCGATCGTTTAAAAATACTTGCAAATTTTAGTTTTACTCAAAGTGGTATCAATTGTAAGAATTATTGCGCATGCTGGACACTGAAAATTTCTCATTTGCTTATGTTTGTGTTTGCTGTCTTTTGATACTCATAAGAAAAGCTTCCTCTTACTTAGTAAATTTAAACTTAACATCGTCTAATCCGTGCACTTGGCGCTTCAAACTGCGGCTATCGGACCAGGCGGAGTCGAGATACTGGTCGTCATCGTCTTGCTCAAGTTTCTAAAATAGGATAGAAGAAAAATACACAGTTAATATAAGCTGAACTGAAGTCATAAGGAGCGACATGTATTTCAATATTAAGGTTCTATATGTGGTAAAGATTTTGAAAGTTTTTAACACTCGAAAACTGGAATTGATTGAAACTCTATAACGGTAGGTTCAAATTTGCAACGATCCAGTCAGTCAAAACTCAAGCATAGTATACACTCCCGCTGCATTTTACTCAATTTTTGAGTACAATTGTATACTATCTCTTTTTCTCTCACGGAAATGTTTCTAAATTTTCGTAAAAAGTGGATCTACTCATAAAATTTAGTAGATCCACTTTTTTACGAAAATTGAGCAACATTTCTGTGAGAGAAAAAGAGATAAAGGGTGTTCGATCGAAATTTGGTCAAAAAGTAATGTGTGTGAGTCCATCAAAGTTTTTATAAATAAGTCAAATTCTTTTTCTTTTTCAAGTTCAATAAATGCAGGATACAGGAGAAATAGTCAGCTAAGCTTCTTTTTTAACCGAATGCAAATTACCGGGTCTTTCGTTTAACACCTGCCATAAGATTTTGTACAGTCTCCTTGCTCAGTCAGTTGCGTCAGTTTGCCTTTTAACTGTTTCTCGCTCACAACAGCTTTTTGAGTCTTCTTAAGGTTCCGCTTGACGATGGCCCATTATTGTTCGATTGGGCGGAGCTCTGGCGTGTTGGGAGGGTTCCTGTCCTTGGGCACCACTTGAACGTTGTTGGCAGCATACCAATCCTGTAAATTCCTGTACAGGTAGCTGTTTTAAATCTGCCTTGACGTAAGTTTCATCGTCCTGTACCACGCAATCAAACTTCGTCAGCATCGTCGTATACAAACTTCGTAATCGTGCTTTCGCCGACGCATTTTGTTTATCGTCGCAATTTGGAGTCACCGCTTTCTTGTCAGTCAACAGTCCAGCTCGTTTTTTATCCACGCGTCTTTGCGACATCTCGGACGGAGAGGTTGGTGTTCCGCTCGAAACAGCAGGCAACTCTTTTTGTCATCGCTGTGGCCTCCAGCTTTTGATTTCCCCCCGATCCAGCTTTCCTGGCTGTCGACAAACGTTCACCGAACACTTTCAATACGTTGGTAACAGATGATTTAGCCACATTCAACAATTTCGCTATTTGGCATGAGAGTTATTTGGATTTTCGCCATGCACGTGCAAAATGTTGATGCGTTGCTTCTCTTGCTTCGATGACATTTCGATAACTGAAGTGCTAAACTCAAAATCAAAATAGAGGCAAAATGATGGATGTTCAAAAATTGTTAATGCACGGCGATAGGAAATGCGTCTAAACTTCGACCAAATTTTGATCGAAACACCTTTAAAATACGT
The DNA here is from genome assembly GCA_034211315.2 of Aedes japonicus. Lineage (NCBI taxonomy): Eukaryota > Metazoa > Arthropoda > Insecta > Diptera > Culicidae > Aedes > Aedes japonicus. Next base: position 148,760 of record JASCZW010000694.1, on the reverse strand, counting down.
TTTTTTTTTCGTCGGCCTATTTCTTCATATGGTGGCAATCACCGACGCCAGGAAGACGATTCCACGATCGGGACCTTACCTATTGACTCATGAATATGAGCCGGGACCGACGGCTCTACTTCCCTTCCGAAGTAAGACGTGACCAGATTTTTTCGCCTAAGAAAAACCAGTGACGTCGACTAGGATGAAATCCAGACCTAATGGGGTGCCAACTTTTAAATATGATGAATATAGAGAAAAGAAAGGTTCGGGCATTCGTAATGGGAGATGAAATTGAAGGAAACAAGTGTTGTACACCATAACGCATTAGTAGGTTTTTATTAAATAATGTAATTATGTTTGTACCATTTTTAACGAATACACCCTTTATGAATCATTGTTTTCACTTATAAGGTAATAACTCAACGCAATTTTTTTTTTTAGCTTAGCTTGACTGACTGCACGTATCGATGGTTGCTACTCCGTGATTGATCAGAATCAGTGAATTTGCACAATGAATCAATTGAATGGGGCTGGGAGTAACCGACCATTCTCACTGTACACGTTTCAGTGACTCAATTTCTTTAATAATCAATAACGGCGCCGGCCACGTCCTTGCAATCAGTTGGGAATAGGGAAGGAAAGTTAGTGTGACCTTTGCTGTTTAGGGACCGTGTTTACCTCTGCATCCCCACAAAGGTCACAGGAGGGTCTTCTATGTTAGTAGGGTAGGGCTCGATGGATCAGGATTCACCTTGATAAGTGATGTGATCATATATTTATATAGGGATATAGGGACATAATGGATAACAATTACCTGTTTCGCTCCGCGTTTTGAGAGCACTTACCACCTCTCAATTGTCTAAAAAATCCTTTGCGGGTCTGACTGGTTAGTGTTCCGCTTCCGCCAAGGTATCCGGCCTCGTTAAAATTCACCGGGGTCATCATCTTGCGGGAAGCAGAGAATCTCGTCCTCACAGCAATCTCATCTCCGCTCCGGATCGGAACGAAATTGTGCAACGTCAGTTCAGTCCGGACGGCATGAGCTCCTTCACACGTTGTCGACCAAAGAGAGTGTGGGAGGGGGGAGGGTTTCGCTTCCGATGCTCTAAAATCTCTAAACTACCACTGTCCTCGGAATGACGACGACGTCAAACGCGTGCCTTCTTTTCTTTATATTCTCCGTCGCCGGAACGTGCGCAATTGACCCCGAGTTGAAATATTTAAATTTTAAGTTAAACTTTGCCGGAAAACCGAGCGCGCCTTGTGGGAGAATACCGGCAACTAAAACAACATAATTGGAAGGGTGCGGAACAAGCGAAAATACAGATCGTCGTTAGCTAATAATGGTGTTCAGGTTTCCTAGCGCTGTTTTCTGAAAGACACGTGGGATCTTCTTCTGCTCTTCTGCTTGCACGTTCGAAATCAGCAGCAACTACGTCCACTGGTAGCGTTTACAGTTTCGTCCAACGACGAAAACCAGATAGTCTTCCGGCCAATGACACATCCTCGCACATTTTAACTTCGAGGCAGCGATCCTTCTATTTTCATACTTTCTTCCGGTAGAGTTGTATTCGCTCAGTGACAACTGAACTTTTCCGCTTCAAAACCTCACTCACTACCGAAACTCTGATCAGAAAATAGTCAACTTAGCTTCACAAAACACATTAACAGCAAATTTTTAACTGTTAAAAATCAATATAGAACTATTTTCAATTCGAGGAAAAAAACGCAGCTGAAAAATCAACACGTCAGATTTCTAGCGCGGTTTACTTCGATCCTTCATAAGGTAATAACTCAACGCAATTTCAAATAAACTCAAATAAAATCACCACGCAGTGGTAGTTTGCTCATCAAATACTACCCTCGATAATTTTAAAGATTGTACTCGAAAAAAGTGCAATACATTCTTTTTTGAATAATTTGTTATTGCATGGGTAAAACCGTGAGTGGTTGGCTCAGCCGAAATGCATCGTAGTTCCGAAAGAAGGAGGTAAACAAATTTTTTGAGCAGTACTTGGTTCGGCAAGTGAGCTGTGGGTGCGGCAAATTTAGCTAGCCGTACATATCAACCCAGTACCATCAACGGCCAAATATATAAAGAATAAAATTGTGAAGAAACTGACCATAATTCCTTAGAAATGAAGTCTGGCGAATGCTTGGTGTACCATGCTTGGGTAATCTTTTTGGGTAACCTGTTGAAACACCCAATTGCGGTTACCGAACATCGTTGAAGTATGCTTCTTCAAATGCTTTTCCAGGACCTCTTTTACGTAGTATGCTGCGTTGATTTTTAAACCCTTATCAATGAAAAGCAGTGGTAGGCGACCTTCCGCAGAAATTGCTCCCCAAACCATGACCGAAGTATGATTTTTCAAGCGTTGCACTGCGCGAATTGAAGAAAGAATATCCTGAATACTCGCTGCATAGACCCTGTCATTTTTAGCGTTGAAACTTTTCTGCAATACGCAATTTTTCTCATCCGAAAACACAATCATGGAATAACCGTGCTGACGAAGTTATTCGTGTCAACGAATGACTCTGTTCTTTTTGTTGGCTTCTGAAAGTCTATGAATTTTTCTTTTCTTATACGACACCAATCTCAAATCCTCTTTGAGAACTGATATGATAGTTTACCAGGAGACGTCTATATCCTCAGCCAGTTTATATGAAGAACGACAAGGATTTCAGCGAATTCGCTCACGCACCGCCTATACAAGCCGTTTGGTACGTACACTGCGAGGACAACCTGGGGCCACATTTTGGAACTCGAAACGAAGAACTTTTTCTCACAAGCGTTCGTACAAAAAGTCGTTCGTTTCGAGATCCAAAATACGGCCCCTGGTTTTTTCTTTAGATCGATGATTCCCCTCGACTTCCATCTTCTCAACGTCCGGTTGATTAATGTGCGGCATATTCCTTCCTTGCCGGACCTCGGCCAGTATCTGGTTGGGACGCTTTCCCGCCAAATGCAACTGCAAAATCCGTTGTCTTTTGAAATCCATATTTTTCTTAGGCACTTCCTGTCGGCGGAATCTAGTGAACACTAGTTTGTTTACATATTAATCTGTCCCTCTTTAATATGCTGGCTACCAGATGGTTCTTGCGATGACTAGAAGAATTCCACACTGAAACAAAATACTGCGTCACTTATTTGGGCCTTTGTAATTTGAAATTTTATTCACATTATTCACAGATTAAGAGCTAACTTGCGCGTAAAACTCAGTGGCATGAAAGCAACTCATATATGTGGCATGTTGTTCAAACATTTTTAACACCTTATATTCCCGAAAAAAAATCATTTTTAAACATACAGCAGTTATACAATTCAAATTGAATTAGTTCAATAATTGTCTGGATGAGTTACGACCGTTTAAAGTTAAAAATTATTGAGATAATGAACTGATATGTTGCACACAGACTATTGGGGTATGAAGACGATATATTGTTGATGAAAAACCATCCTTGAATTATGAAACTTTAGTATAATCTTCTGAAAAGTTATTTGATCACTGCAACTTGCTACATGTCACTAAAAAATAATTTCGAATAAGATGTAAATGAAACACATACAGTAGCTGATTTTCAATCAGATCGATACGTTCAGACATCCGAAAAACGACTATAAATTCAATTTTAATTTATGGCTATTCACCAGCCAAGCACGGCTGTTTTCGATATCTGTATAATATTGCTGTACCACATTTGCTTCCCCAAAAAGAAAATCCATTAGCGTCATCAGCTTCAACATACCGATTGAATTTTGGAAAGGGGATGTTCACAAATTGTGAAACTATAACATTATATTTTATACAATTTCTCTCTCATACCAAATATTGTTTAGTTTGATTCAAAGCACTGAATAGAACGGAAGTCAAGATTTCCTTCTTCTTTCTCCAGCATTTCGTAATTTGTGATAGTTTCAAAGGATATCGAATGATGAAAGCCCACTTGAGGCACCATCACCGGTGATGCCATTCATAATGTATATCGTACCGTATACCCTTGGCCGATTTTAATTACAATTGAAACGGTCTGTATTGCAACATTCATGCGCCTTGGTGCTTTTGCCAAAGTATTTTTGGCACCAATGTGAAATCATGTGTTGTTATACTCTTGTCAACCATGCATCCGGCGTATTTCGACCCGACGAGCATTGATAATTGGTTGCTGGTGACAAGATACGAGTTCGCCAAATTGATAATGACAATGATGACAGTGTATGACATGGTTCTTAGTTATTTAGAGTGCATTCATGACGACGAATTAATGGCATATATTGAATACTGGTGTGGCTGGGTATGCTAATTAATTGTATTTACTATTTTAATTGGAAGCAAGTAGTGGACGACACCGTCATAGTGGATCTATGCAGCGAAAACATTCCTGCCTCTGTAACACTTTATTCATATAACAGCATTTCAACTGCTTCAGAACTGTATAAGAACTAATAATTTCAATAATTCTCAAAATCGGCGAAGACGACATGTGCAAAGTGTCGGCGGAAGCGCGGCGGACTGACTTTCGGCATAGTAATTACCATCCACTAATAGAACTGCATTGTCTCGAACTTAAATTCCGGTAAGTTCCGGTGATCAAGAGTGGGATTGATTGAAATGAAAAAATAACTTTGTCCTACTCGCAAATTGAGACAACTGATGAGGATTTAAATATTGAGAACACTATTGATTAATTATTATACTGAATACATATACTTTTATTTTTTTTACTGTTTATCCAAATTTATCAATAATTACATTTCATGTAAATCTAGGTGCTCCAACTACTACCATATCAACCTATAATTGTTAAAATATATCAAGCTGAACAATGCATTAGGTCCTAAGTAACATTGGGAGACTCTCTTCGTCGACTCTCTCTTTGCGTTCCTATGGCTATGTAAAAACATGTTCAAGTATTTTCAACACACAGTACAGTAATATAAAGAGTAATCGAGGATCCAACACGTCAAAAACATCAGTAAATCGTTTAATAGACAAACTATTAATGAAAGAGAAAGTCTTTTAGTATTACTTAGGACCTAATGCATTGTTTAGCTTGATATATCTAATTTTGTTTAAATTGTTCATGCCTTAGCAGTTCAGTATTTTAAACAGGTTTTAATGCTTGCGTGTCAGTATAACAATAATAATCTTAGTACTAAAAACAAACTAAAATTAAATTCGACAAGCATAAAGGGAATTAATCATTGAAAAAGATGATTGCAACGATTTTTGTCTGAAATTATTAATTATTTTGTTGAACATTTGTTCTAAAGTCTCAACATTCGAAATTCTATGTACTTCGTTAGTACTGTACCAAGAAGGTAGCTTCAAAATCATCTTAAGAACTTTGTTCTGAATCCTTTGAAGTGTTTTTTTTCATGGTAGCACAACAACTAGACCATATTGGAACAGCATAAAGCATGGCCGGTCTAAAAAATCGTTTAAATATTAGTAGTTTGTTCTTCAGACAAAGTTTTGATGTTCTGTTTATAAGAAGATATAAAAATTTTATATATCTATTACATTTCGCTTGAATGCTCTCAATGTGATCTTTGAGATTTATTTTTTTGCGCGTGAAATATCCCAAATAACTAGTGTAACCCACGAAGAACTTTAAAAATATGGCATTCAGTATGAATTGGTTGGTGAAAACTACGTGTACAGTATTATACAGTATTTTTAATAGAATTCACCTCGGCTATTTTTTGCACCGATATTTCAGCAAGGTCAATATCGAGTGAAAAGGGGAAATACTTATGTTGGTGCGTCAACTTTGACGCCAGCTGTAGTTCAAACCACTTAATGGAAATAGTTCAAATTTTGTCCACATAATTTTCTGTATTGGTTCTAGCTATGAAAAAATTTCTAATACGCTATCTAATTTTTTCACAGAAATACGGATTTTTGAAATTGGTATGTCCAAAAATGACTTTTTTCACATATGTTATGATAACTTCAAATTTATAAACTTTATCAACATGAAATTTTTGTCACATAAGGTCTATACATTGATTATAGTGTTGTGGATTTTTTAGCCAAAAATATTGAAAGTTGACAAAGTGACAGAAGGTTGAACAATGCGTTTTTTGGAAGCAAAATTTTGCTCGACTTTTTTTTGCTACTGAGTGTATAACCTAAAACTATAACTATTAGTCCAAAACACATGAAAAAGTTCATAAACTCCAGATCACGTAGAGCCTAAATATGTCGATCCGGTACATTAGGATGTCTACCTCTAGAGGTTGTCTAGCCTCTATTGAACTGAGACTATCCGTGAAGTACTGATCCGCTGTTAATGAAGTAATAATTTCTACCATAAAGTGTATTGCAGCTACTTTAGTGGCATACTCAGAACATGGAGCTTGAAGTTTACAATTGGCCCTATGAATTTCGTTGTGCCAGTGGACTCCACAACCCGTCTGTGAGGAACGATAAAGTGCAATCACCTCAGCCAAACTTTTCAGTAAATATCACCGGAGCAATCTGGGATTCGGTGAAGCTCTTGCTTCATGGATAAATCAAAATAACCCGAATTGTCGAAGTCGGAGAAGCAAACACGATTGGAAATATTCGGCGAAGGGCTGACATCCTGTGTTGTACAAAGTCATGCAACGAGTTTGAGGATTCAACTCAAGAAGCTTCTCAAAGTTTTCGATTACCTGTGGGTTCATAACTTAACACCTGGTGAACTGCTGGAGAGATTATTCGGAAAACCGATCCGAGAGTGGCAACATTCCAGCCACCACTTCAAGATTCATCTTATGAGTCGAGTACTTATAAACGTTTATTACGTATTTATAAACGTAAATTTAATTGCGAAAGCACGATTCTCCAACGCTTTGGTATCCGTCAATAAAGTCAACGAATCCGTCATCGATGCAATAAAAGCTGAGATTCGCGACAGCATTCTGGTGGACATCAAAACGGAAATTCGATCGAACTTCAAATCCTTGTTCGAATCTGTTCCGTCTACTCCAGCACCACCTCGTCGTACTCCATCGGCACCAGCTTCTAGATTAAAAAGGCGTCGCGTCAACGACGGCGATGATGACATTGTTTCTCAACGCCCTACCAAAACACTATGTGGAATCGGAACAAGCACGGCGGACCCAAGTATGGTAGCCTGTCGGCCATCTGAACAAGATTCCGACAAATTTTGGTTATACCTGTCAGGTATTCTGCCGGAAGTTCCTGAAACCAAGGTCAGCGAACTAGTCCGTCTAAAATTAAAAACCGATGACCTGAAGGTGGTCAAGCTTGTTCCACGTGGTAAGGATGTTAGATCCCTAACCTTTGTGTCGTACAAAATTGGGATGTCTCCGGACTTAAAACCAGCTGCCTTGTCTACTGAAACGTGGCCATGTGGAATACGCTTTCGAGAGTTTGAAGATGATGGTGCCAAGAAGCAGTTTTTTGGAGACCAGCACAAACAACCTTGGGCACGCCTGCCGGAAACGAGACACCGACTGCGGTTCCAGACTCAATGAGGTAACTTCTGAAATCCCTCTTACCAACTGCTCCGTGCCTACGTTACAAGTTCAATCTCCTACACCGAACTGGCAAACAGCTATCAATCGCCAACCTCCGCACATATGCACTGTGAGTAGCTCGCAAGTCCCAGTAACAGGTGTACATCATAAGTCATTCCTTGTGTACTATCAAAACGTGGGTGGTATGCGTACGAAGACCAACGACTTTTTCTTGGCCGCCGCATCTAGTGATTACGACGTTATTGTTCTAACAGAAACCTGGCTGCGCTGTGACGTGAGCAATTCCGAATTGGCTCCGAATTACAACATTTACCGCTGTGACCGCAGCCCCGCTACCAGTCAACTACAACGTGGTGGAGGGGTTCTTATTGCAGTAAAAGCCTGTTTACAAAGTGTTCCTGTTCGACTTAATGGAGGCGATTCACTTGAGCAGGTCGCTGTGAAAGTGTCTCTTGCAGATCGATCAATCTTCGTGTGTGGTATATATCTGAGACCTAACAGTGAACCCGAACGCTACATCCGGCATTCCGAAGCTGCCGTGCAGATTTTAAATGCTGCCACTGCGAGTGACACTGTTGTGATTGTTGGCGACTATAACCTTCCACATTTATCGTGGTCTTTCGACGTAGATATCGGTGGTTACTTGCCAACAAACGCTTCTTCTGAGCAGGAACTTGCGCTAACTGAGAGCATGGTGGCCAGCGGACTTCAGCAAATTTGTGACATCCGTAACGTCAACGAAAGATTGCTTGATTTGGCCTTCGTGAATAATGGTAGCAGCGTGGAAGTGATTGAAGCCCCATCAACCATTTTAAAACCTGATCGCCATCATAATCCATTCGTACTACGATTAGACATACGTCGATTTGAGGATCCCCAGCCATCGATAGCCAATGAACAGGACTACGATTTTAACCGTTGCGATTACAGTGCTGTGTGTGAGGATTTGAGCTCGAAAAATTGGGAACATCTATTCAACGGAGCCAACGTCAATTTAGCGGTCTCTGTTTTTACACCGAGATTTTCGATTCTATAAGCCGACACACTCCTGTACGCAGAGCTCTTATCCGCCGGTCTTACAGACAAGTATGGTGGAATGCTGACTTAAGACATCGCCGGAATATTCTTCGGAAAGCTCGTCGTCGATTTTTTCGGCACAGAACGTCATCAAACCGGATTCTTCTACAAAGGCTAGAGACTGAATACAACGCTCATGTAGCTTCTTCGTTCCGTGAGTATGTTTTTAGAATTCAGGATGAGATGAAGGCCAATCCATCATCTTTCTGGAACTTCATTAAAAGTAAGAGAGCGTCCAATTCAATACCCGCTGAAATCTCATTAGGTGGTGCTACTTCTCACGATACTACTGAGTCTGCAAAGTTATTTGCTGACTTTTTCCAAAGCGTTTATACTTCGGGTTCCCCACCAGTTTCCCAGAATCTGGTGGAAAGCTTGCCATCTTACACGATTAATTTCTCAATGCCTACATTATCAGCAGCCGACGTTGAACACGCTCTGAGCTCTATAGACTCGTCGAAGGGGCCTGGCCCGGACAAGCTGCCTCCTGTGTTTGTCAAACAATGTGCCAACGTACTTGCAGAACCCGTTAGTTATTTATTCAACCTTTCTCTGTCAGAAGGAGTTTTTCCTGACGCATGGAAACTGGCTGCGGTGACGCCTATACACAAATCTGGTAGCAAACACCGGGTCGAAAATTATCGTCCTATTTCAATTCTGTGCTGTATCTCAAAGATCTTGGAATCGCTTATTCACGACAAAATGTATAGAGCTTCTCAGTCTGTCATTTCCGAATTTCAGCACGGTTTTGTAAAAATCGATCAACCATCACTAATCTCATGTCATACGTCAGCACTCTCAACAGTAGTCTTGAAGACCGATGCCAGGTCGACAGTATATACATCGATTTTTCTAAAGCCTTCGACAAGGTACCGCATGAGTTAACGCTGAAAAAACTGGAACGATTGGGATTTCCTGGATGGCTGATGATCTGGTTACGATCCTATCTTTACGGTAGATTTGCCTACATCAAGCTTGGATCTGTATACTCCCGCAGCTACGAGATGCCGTCCGGTGTACCGCAAGGCAGCCATTTGGGTCCGTTAATTTTTATTCTCTTCGTTAACGATTTATGCCACCGCCTACAATCGCACCGACTAATGTACGCCGACGATCTAAAAGTCTTCAGAACCATCAGGAGTATGGCTGATTGCGCTGCTCTACAGCAAGACCTTGAGACTGTTTCAAACTGGTGCCTGTTCAATGGAATGGAGATGAATGCAATAAAATGCAAGATCATAAGTTTCAACCGAAGCCGTTCGCATATAACTTTCCAGTATTTGCTACATTCAGAAGAACTTGAACGAGTCAATTCGATTAAAGACTTAGGTGTAACAATGGATAGTAAGCTGAATTTCAACGGCCATATTTCCATAACTTCCGCTAAAGCTTTTGCCGTCCTTGGTTTTATTCGTCGAAACTGTTCCGTTTTCCGCGATATTCACGCACTGAAAGTCCTGTACTGTTCTTTGGTGCGCAGTATTCTTGAATACGGAGTTCAAGTATGGGCTCCCTATCATGCTGTACACGCTGACCGTCTAGAAAGAGTTCAGCGTTGCTTCATTAGATTTGCCTTGCGCAACCTGCCGTGGAACGACCCTCTCCGACTACCGCCATATGAACACCGATGTCAACTCATAACCCTGGAGCCTCTTCACCAGCGGAGGATTTACTTGCAGAGATTGTTTGCATTCGATGTACTGAGCAACCGCTTGGATTGCACACATCTCTTGCAACAAATAAACTTTTATGTTCCTGCTCGCAGGTCCCGACAACGACAGCTTTTGTGGATTCCGAGGCACCGAACAGTCTTCGGTGAAAATCATCCACTGCAAAGATGCCTCCGAAGATTTAATGAAGTAAGCCATCATTTTGATTATAATGTGACGAGAAATAAGTTTAAGACCCTTGTTAGATAGTATTTTTTATCAGTCTGTACAGCTTAGCTGAAGATGTTGACAAATAAATAAATAAATATATTTTTTTAATGAATGTTCGAATATGTTATAAAATCAATTATACCTGCCACATTAGCCAGCAAATGATGTTCTGTACGTATTTAGTGTATTACGGGAGCTAAAACTGATTTCACAGAATACAAGAAGTAAAAAGTACTTAGTATAGTTTAATCGTACATTTTTTTCATAATCCACATCTAGAATCACAGAATTAAGTCCAGTTGATAACGTCGAAACATTGTCGAAAATCTTCACATGCTAGATTTCATTGAAACGAATGATCCACAACACAGGGCATTGGGCAAAGCACACACACAATCGAAGCAAGGACCACGTAAATAGGGGCAACGCACATAGTATGATGGTTGTCGGTTGGCACTCGCGTAACAATCAATGGAAGCATACTCTGGAGAGCACTCCACGACCGAAATTTAAAGTAAAATACAAATAAAAATAAAATCAAAATGGAGCAAAAATGACAAGACAATTTTTTTCACGTCTCGCTTCGCGTCCCGCACACTACGATCTCTCACTTAAAATGGGCATGGTCTCTTACCCTTTAAAATATACTTTCATTCTTCATTTTTGGCTCTGAATCTTCGAATTAGATTCGAAACTTTTTGTTGCTATAAGTGTTTTGTTTTATAAAATTTAACGAATTGAACCTAACCCTTTAGTCAACTATGTTCATCTAAGATTCAGATTCACAACACCAAAAAAAAAGGTTTTGGTTTTATGATGGTTTTGATTTGGAGTTTAACTCGGACTTCTAGGGAGCTATAAGAGCTCGATAAATCCAACAATGCTACTTGAGTAACTGATTGACACTCGGATACATTGATAAATAAAATGCCAGAAATAAAATCATGCTTTATTAAAAATGAATGTTGAAATTAAGTATTAAACACATTTTATACTAACCCTTGGATGGACGCAGAGTTTGAGAGCAATCCTCCATCGATGCTTTCCCGAGACATTTCATCGGCCATTTTAACCTTCAGTTGGTGACCGAATGAGTTCATGTCGGACGTAGAATTCGGCGTGATTGGTTTCGAAGAACCGTTTGTATTAGTAGTTGCAGTCGTGTTCGTGTTTGTGTTGTTTACATTGGTAATCGAATTTGCCGTCCCGTTTGGTAGTTGCTGGATCGGTGTCGTAGTGGTACTATTTACCAAATTGCCATCACTGTCCACATTGTTTTCGTTGATGTGGTTCGCGGTAGTCTCAGCCTCACTTTCGTTAATTTTGTTATCGTTACCTTCATCAGTTTCGTCCAATTCGTCATCAACACCTTCTTCTTCTTCGTCGGTCTTATCCAGCAAAGCAGCTTCTTCATCTTCGTTGAAGATAACGAAATACGCGAATGCCAAGTATATTACGGAGATGATGAATGAAGGAATTGGTATCGCCATTGCGTACACGAGGTTCAGTGTGTTCTGCCACATATCTAAGTCGCTAATAACTAGTCCAGGATCCACTCGGGAATAGTAACACGTGAAGTTCGTTCCTATTTTCCAATACTTTTTGGTCCAAATTGTGCAGTTCAGTATCGGTGGATACCCGCAACCTTTTACGTTGGGAAACAATCGCGCCCCGGTGAAGAACCATTCTGACTCATTACCGTTCATTTCATTCATGTCATCCGGATACTCCATCAAGGTGTTATCTTCACCGATGATTGAACTAATGAGACCATTTTTATGATCAACGAAACCATTGGTTCTATCGTCTACAAGCATATCGATGTAATCGTAGTCTGCACGGACTGCGCGTTCAAATCGGCTTAGAGCAGTATCGAGTCTGCTCTTACCGTACAGACTAGAAGAGGAATCTCTATCCACGGTAGAAATTGGTTTATTTGTTTTACTATTTCCACTTAAGCTATCCAAATTATGTTTTAGACTATTCTTGCTATTATCATTACTAACACTACTATCACCAGTGTTTTTTGTTGCTGTAGCTAGGGCTGCTTTAGAAGCAACCGCGGACGTCGTCGATGCGTCATCGTCACTAGCCTCGGCGGCGGCTGCTTCTGCTGCTAGCTGTGCGCTAGTTTTATAATTAACGCGAATTTGCTGACATTCATAGATGTCTTTGGTGCAGCCTTCACGGCATGAAGCCCAGCTGCAATTTTTCGCGCCATACAGATGCGTAGTATCGACGGTGACACAAAATGCCGGTGACTCATCGAACTGCATGAAAATTGTGGTAAAAGCAGGTTCAATCACAAATGGCACTAAGAACAAAAACGCGAAAAGGCTAAAGGTTGCGAGCAAGATAAAAAAGGCAGTTGTGTAAAATAAGGCTTTCTCGCGGAATGTACGTGGAACGATTTCCTCATCCATATCCTCGCGAAGGTTTGTCGATGATGTTTACTAATCCAGTTGGTCCGGTTGGAGCTTCCGTCGTCGACGAATCGTCTTCTACGGGGAATGGAGAGATAAGTTTCTGAAGAATGTTCCGGTAGCTGCCGGTCTAAATAATACCGCTTTTCTTTCGTTTACGTCCACCCACTGTACAGTATTCTTTACGGCTGCAGCAATAAAGAGAAAACTTCCGAGCTTTTCAATAATTCCGCTTCATATCCATAGCCAGTTGACATTTGAAATGAATGAGAAAATCGGTATTCTACACGCACACCTTCGCATTGCAGCAGGACCTTCTCCAACTTATGGGTATTGATATGATATTTCCGTTTTAGTTTTCGCTTTCGTTCTATGGCTTCGACACGATGTTTTGAAAAGCAATGTATTTGAGTTGGAACGAATGGAAAAGAACAAATAATCAAACATTGATCAGTTGAATTGTTTAATCACATGGGGGCGCCATGGGCACCCCATCCCTAACAAATCACCCATTGCCCGTGGGACGTCATAGAATCGGTTTCAGTGGGCAGCGTATTCCGCTCTGGTATTCCTTGCCAAGCCAAGCCGTGAAGATGGGTTTTTGTTCTCCTGCACGCTACTCAACTATGCATATCATCATTCAACATCGAAGGACAATGCTCCACAGTGACTGATACACCCGGTGCGGTTGACTACGCGTACGATTGTATGAGTACAATTCCAATTAAATGTTAGCATCAGAATACACATTCGTATTAGTGGTAGAGAACTGTAAAATTACCGACAAGTTTAGTACGGTCAGCAAAATATTTTTACTAGTTTTCTTCGTCAGACTGTTAATATCCTTCGTTTTCTTTTTTTTTTTGCAGTAAATTGCCACTTGCTACTACTCTAGGTTTGTTGGCACCACATTTATGTACAGTATTTTACATTCACATGGCATTGTATTCACTCTCTTTCTCTTGCTTTTCCAGTGACGAGCAGTTGGTCTGCTCAAATTATTTTTCCTCTTTACATAACTATTGCATGTCTTTCACTGATTTTGAATTATAAATAATTTCATTTATTTTTTCGCCTTCTGAAACACAACACCGCACAGCGGTTTTCTGGTACTTATTGATCAAAATAATAAATGAGCACACAAACTGTTTTGACGTTGTCTTTCTATAACGATATGATATTCCACATTGAAACTCCACTTGTGTTGTTATTGGTGTATCAATATTTATTTTACCGACGGTTAATTATCGCACTAAATACTGAGCCCATCAACATTGTACCATGCTCAACCGCACTTCATTCATTTTCTTCCTAAACACCGCGAAGAGTGTCGCGACGTCGCCTCTCCTGTTTATCAAGGGATAAGGCTTATGCTTTTTACACTGCTACTGGACTGGTGCGGTAACCTTCTTCTTTTCTCCATTCAACTGGGTTCGCAGCACATCACCAACCACCACGACACGCAATGCCACTGTTAAAATAGAGAGAAAATCGAAGCTCTTGTGTGACTCCTCGATTTTCCTTCCTTCTTTTCCAGGCTGATTATTTCATTTAGTGCATCGTTTCACATTTTCTCAAATCCGTTCGTGATGATTATAGGTTTAAAACCGTGTCGCACTACCGCACGGGAGCAAAATTTATGCATGCATTTTTAAAACGTCAAAATGGCGCTTTAACATGAAACAACACCAATAAGCATCGGAGAACTTTTCAATCTAATGCATTGCTCTGATTTCCCACTGTCTTGCTACATTTGTTGAGGTGCTAGTGCGGAAATTTCATAACGTTTATTTTTCGTCTTCAAGTCATTCTTTGTATGACTATGAGCACGCAGTTTCTTCTCTTTGCTCGTTGCTCGTATCGACAAAACCCCGGACTTGCTGCGGTTAAGGATAATGTTCACCACCTTTTCAGAAAAAAAGTCACCCACATTTGACTTCGCCGATGTGAGCCATGAAAAAGTACATCTTTGTTCTATCTTCTTCTTCCAACCGTTAAGAGAAACCGAGACGGAAAGTCTGCTGGGGTCTGGGAAATCTGTTTTACGGGTTTTCCTTTCACAATTGAGAAAAGCAGAGATTGATAATCAGCCAATCTTCATGTAATTGTAACAATGCACCAAACGACAATCTATTTCTTGACACTATTAACTGCTATCACTTTTTATGGTCTTATATACAAAGAAACAGAGAAAACTAAATCATCTATACATTGATTACGGATATTATCACAATAAAATGTCCTGGTGAACTGAACAGCAGGTTCCTTCAGTGACGACAACGAGGCTGTGAAAATTTCCCAACTCTCACTCCGGCGAGCCTCCACTTTGATTGCAGAGAAAGAGCGAACAAATTACTCTCATGCTTGGAACTCGAATCGAGCAGGTGAGTGTCTTTCGATGAATAACGGTTGCAAAAATACAGTTTCGGCCTAATTGCCCATTTCCGGCCTATCAAGCGGAAAACGGGTACTTAAAGACGGCTCGATAACCGTTGAACATACTGAAAATTTGTGTAACTTTCTTTGAAATTCTTTGAAAATTAAGATTTCTTGGTGGTTGAATGAACTTTCCCCAAGTGAATATGATGTGTCCAGTGGAAATTCTGTGGAAATGTTCCAAACAGATTTCAAATAGACAGTGACAACATTTGTTTTAGCTAATTTTTAGTGAAAGATCCTGTATTATACTCCGAGATCAATTCATAGGCTTAGCTAGGAAATAAGTACGAGTATTGGTCAATCTTAGTTGAAAATTAATTTTAGGGCAAAATCCATTAAAAAAAGAAATTTCAGATCAATAAATCGATGTAGGTATTTAACACGTACGTCCCCAACCCCTCTGAAATAGAAAAAAATAATTTTAAAAATAAAGATACTCCATCGTTAATGATCGGATTTTGATGCGGTTTTTTGCAATAGATCACAAAATTATCCTAGTTTGTGGATTTGCACAGGTTATTCCGAAAATATCCATAGTTTCGGATTGCAAGGTGGAAGAACTGGAGTAAGTTCCAGTCCAGGGATGGTGGACAAAATATTCTTAGATGTGAAACATGACATGCGGCACATCAAACTTCATGATTTTGCAAAACTAGGTTATCAGAAGATATTTTGAGGATTTCTGATCATACTGGCCACTAAAAGAGGCTCTGCGGATCCGAGTTCCTCCGGAAAAGTGACCTATTTAAATCTTTTTCAAAACCTGGCTTCCGACATATCACACTCCATAATTTTACAATACTTTGACTTCGAAGGACATTCCAAGGGTGTCTGACCATACTGGCCACTTAGAGACGCCCCGAGTGATCCACGTTCCTCCGGAAAAGTGACCTATTCAAATCTTTTCCAAAACCTGGCTTGTGACACATCAAACCAGCTGATTTTGCAATTCTTTGTGTTCGGAGGACATTATGAGGGTGCCTGACCATATTGGCAACTTGGGGAGGCCCTGCGGGATTTTGAGTTCTTTCGGGAAGGTGACCATTATCAATTTTCTACCAAAACCTGGTTTGCAACAGATCCAACTTCATGATTTTGCAAAACTAGGTCTTCGGAGGACATTCTGTGTAATCATGATCATATTGACCACACTCCACAAAAGTGGCGGCTTTGTTCAAATCGTAACCAAAAGCTTTATAGTTTTAAGATAACTGATAAATAAAATTTGAAAACTTGGCTCTGTAAAATTGATTTGATTGAGCCTGTATTTCTACTTTGTGTGATGATTTAATAAAAAAAAATAGTAAGATACATCGCAAGCCAGGTCTTGGAAAAGATTTGAATATAGCCAATTTTTCACAGGAACTTGGATCCCGCAGGGCCTTCCCAAATGGCCAGTATGGTCAGACACCCTCAGAATATCCTCGAAAGACAAAGTTTTGCAAAATAATGAAGTTTGATGTGTCGCAAGTCAGGTTTTGGAGAAGATTTGAATATGACCTTTTTTTCCGGAGGAACTCGGATCCTGTAGGGCCTCTTTTAGTGGCCAGTATGGTCAAAAATCCACAAAATGTCTTCTGATGACCTAGTTTTGCAAAATCATGAAGTTTGATGTACCGTATGCCGTGTTTCGCATCTAAAATAATTTGGCCACCATTCCTGGACAGGTACTTACCTCAGTACTGCCACATTGCAAACGAAAGTACGGATATTTTTTGAATAATCTGGAATAACAAACTGAGATAATTTTGTGATCTATTGCAAAATCCCGCAGCAAATTCCAATGGCTAGCGATGGAGCATCATTAATTTCAAATTTGATTTTTTCTTTCTCAGAAAGGTAAGCATACATGATATCTTTGTGTAAACTTAGTCTAAAGCTTCGTTGTAACGTTTGATATTATGACAAAAGGTTGATTTTGTAAGCTTAGCACTTTTGCTAACTTAGATTGGATCCGCATAGGCTTCTCTTATTAATTAGGTGATTTATGTTGCTTTTGAGTTACTATAATCAACATAGGAGATCGAGTCGCTTCCGATCGTATGGGTTAGTGAAATATCGACTTCATAATGTGTTATTAAATACATTTGAAACTGATCAAACTAAACGTCTCAGGGTCTACAACTTCAAGGCAGACATTTCAATTTTGATGTTCTTGATCACAGTATCATTAATATAAAGTATATAAAATCAGCAATTAGTTTTTCTACTGTTATAAAAAGGCATTTAAGTAAAATCTTCTGATAGGGTAGGTAACGACTTAAGCACCCCGAGACTCTATTCCAAGCACGGGGTTAACGTTAACATACAACGCTAATTTTTTGTAGTATGGTGCTTCACTAGATGGAGCATCATACTGCAAAAAATGAGCGTTGTAGGTTAACGTTAACCCCGTGCTTGAAATAGGGTCTCGGGGTGCTTAAGTCGTTACCTACCCTATTTTGAATTAATTTCTAATTTAGCTATTTATTAAAATAAACATTTATAATTTGTTTTCGAGTAAAAATTATTCCTAATAGTGAGGGCATTATAACTTATCAACACTAGGGTGGTCCTTATTTGAGCATGAGCATTAGCATAGTTATTATTAAATGCTCGAGTGTAAAAACTGGTGATCTCATACTAAAGGGCGATACGGTCAAAATTTGGTCAATATCAACTTGACGTATTTCTTTCAATTTTGCATTTAAAAAACCTGAACACCCCTCATTTTGAAGGTGTGTGTGTGTAGAATGTTGCTTTTATTTTGATTTTGGAATTCACTCTTCAGTTGTCAAAATGCCGTCCAAGCAAGAAGAGCAGCGTATCAACACGCAAAGAAATCACTCTGCTTTGAATCAACAAAATATTTTGTTGGTATTCAAAACAAAGTTTCTATTTGTTTCAATTCATGAAAAAGTTTCAAATCAATTCAAAATTTCATTCAAATTAAACCAATAAAATTATTTAAAGTAATCACAGTTGTGTGATTCAGAACAATTCAGAACACACAACATTGTTTTTAAACTCAAATTATTAATTTATTGCTTGAACAAACTATTTTGTAACCCTAAGAAATCACTCTGTTTTGAATCAACAAAATATTTTGTTGGTATTCAATGCAAGCTTTCTTTTTGTTTCAATTCATAAAAAAGTTCCAAATTAATTAAAAATTTCATTCAAGCCAAACCAGTAAAATTAGTCAAAGTAATCACTGCTGTGTGATATTAATTTAAATAATGTTTGATTTATAACAACCACATTTATCGTTTAACTCAAATGTTTAATTTATTGTTTGAACAAAATATTTTTTCACGGTAAGAAATCACTCTGTTTTGAATCAACAAAATGATTTGTTGCTTTTCAATACAAGATTTCTATTTGTTTCAATTCATAAAAAAGTTCTAAATCAATTCAAATTTTCATTCAAATCAAACCAATAAAGTTAATTAAAGTAATCACTACTGTGTGATATTAATTTAAATAATATTTGATTTATAATAATCGCATTTATTTTTAAACTCAATCGATTAATTTATTGTTATAAAATCGAAATATTTTTTCATCCTAAAATCCCCCTGTTTCGAATCAACAAAATATTTTGCTGCTATTCAATACATGGTTTCTATTTGTTTCAATTCTTTAAAAAAATCCAAATCTATTCAAAATTCAATTAAAATCAAACGAATCAAATTATTTAAAGTAGTCACCGCTGTGTGATATTCGTCTAAATAATATTTGATTTATAAAAATATCTTATTTTAAACATCGTTTAAACTAAAATGGTTAATTTATTGTATTAATAAATTATTTGTATGAGTGCACATTTCATAGCAGCCATATTGCTGCCTCTGCCTCGGGTTTTCTAAAGTAAGTTTAAACAGTATAATTTGTAAAACAGATTATCAACTAATTATTCTCTTTGTAGATAACTGGAAAAACTTCCGATTGAAGACGATTTTGAAAATAAGCTGCCATTATGACGACCTTTCCCTAACTGTTCTTCCCGAGTCCTGCATCCAACCACATGCACAAGGCCATTTCCTGCCATGTCCGATTCATGCTTTCCAACACGCCGGTCGGCTGGGGGAATATAGCGCGGTAATTATTTTAAAACAATAAAACACGATTCTCAGTTTTATATAGCATGAAGTTTTATTTCAATCAAATGGTTTTATTGTATTAGTTCTTCGATGTTTATTATTTCAACAAATGCGTTTAGTTGATTTAACAAAATATTTTGTTTTGAACAATAAAACACGATGTTCAATTCTATAAAGCATGAAGTTTTATTTCGATTCAATGGGTTTCTTGAATTAGTTCATCATTGATAATTATTTCAACAAATGCGTTTAGTTGGCATAACAAAACATTTTGTTTTGAGCAATAAAACACGGTGTTCAATTCTATAAAACATGAAGTTTTATTTCAACTCAAAGTTTTTGTTGAATTAGTTCATCAGTTTTATTGGTCCATATGTAAACCAAAATTTTAGTTGAATTGATTCCTATTTTGAATTGGTATAACTACGTATTTTTTTGCGTGAAAATTTTGCTCGCGCATCGCGAAAATCCGAGCTACTCGCACGCAAAGTTGGCAAAATCGCTAAAAGTTGCCAAATCAACCGTTACAAATGTAATTAAAGTGTTTGGGGAACGTTTGTCGACAGCCAGGAAGTCTGGATCGGGGCGAAATCGAAAACCGGAAGCCTGAGACGACAAAGAGAGTTGCCGGTAGTTTCAAGCGAAACCCTAACCTATCTCTCCGAGATGCCGCAAATAAGCTGGGTGTATCGTCTACAACCGTGCATCGAGCCAAAAAACGAGCCGGACTATCGACTTACAAGAAGGTAGTGACTCCAAATCGCGATGATAAACAAAATACGACGGCCAAAGCGCGATCCCGGAGGCTGTACACGACGATGCTGACGAAGTTTGACTGCGTGGTAATGGACGACGAAACCTACGTCAAAGCCGACTACAAGCAGCTTCCGGGACAGGAGTTTTATATGGCAAAAGGAAGGGGAAAGGTAGCAGATATTTTCAAGCACAGGAAACTGTCAAAGTTCGCAAAGAAATATCTGGTTTGGCAAGCCATCTGTACCTGTGGCTTGAAAAGCAGCATTTTCATAGCTTCCGGGACTGTCAACCAAGAAATTTACGTGAAAGAGTGTTTGAATAAACGTCTGCTGCCTTTCCTGAAGAAACACGGTTGTTCCGTACTGTTTTGGCCGGATTTGGCATCTTGCCATTACGGTAAAAAGGCCATGGAGTGGTACGCCGCCAACAACGTGCAGGTGGTTGCCAAGGACAAGAACCCTCCCAACACGCCAGAGCTCCGCCCAATTGAGAAATACTGGGCTATTGTCAAGCGGAACCTAAAGAAGACCAAAAAAACTGCTAAAGACGAGTAGCAGTTCAAGGCAAACTGGCTTTCTGCGGCGAAGAAGGTGGACAAGGTGGCTGTACAAAATCTGATGGCAGGGGTCAAGCGTAAGGCCCGGCAATTCGGATTTGGAAAAGCGGAAGCCTAACTGAATATTTTTCCTGAATTTTATACTAATTGAACTTGAAAAAGAAATTTAATTTGATTTTTTAAATAAACGATTTCACCGATTTACACGCGTTTTCCCTTGACCAAATTTTGACCGTATCACCCTTTAAGGTAATACCGGCAACGACCCTGTCCGAATGCAGGTCAAAAAAGAAAAGGATGGTACTCGCTTTATTACAAGCCTAGAACACCTCTGAACCTCCACGAGGAACAGGAATGGGTGGCAGCAGGGTTCGTTTTGATAAACTGAATACACGTGGCGTCTAGTAAATTATTTAAATATTACTACCATTTTTTTTATTTGAACCAATTTATACCAACAGTAATGATACAATTGGGTTGGCGTTACGGGGTGTCAGATCTACCACCGAACCCTAGTCCGAATTAATTTTTTTTATTCTAATAAATTTAAACTAGTCAAAGGAATATGTATAATTCCTTATAACATTTTACGTCTATGAAAAGTTACAAAATTCAGATTTCGCATCCTTGATGAGTTTGGAATAGGGAAAACATGGTTAAGGCTCGAACGCAGTGATAATGGAAGCGGAACGGCGACGGCAGCGGAATAGCCCAATCTGACTAAACCAGCTTGATGAATAGAAAACAGATCCAAGTTGATTCCAATTGGACATATCGACGTCATTTACGACAACTGTCAAACTTGCCGTTTCCGTCCACATTACGTTTGGGTCTTAAGTCTGCATACATGTGAATTCTCATTGTCTATTTGATGCTCTATAGTTTGAATTGATTATGACTAGGGTTCTGATTCATGGTCAGTATCGGAGTCATAGTTTTTTTGTGTGCAATGAATCTGATTTTGACTGATAAAAGGGCGCGTCATTGAAGAGAGTTCTCACACCTCAAAGGGTTTAAATAGCGAAAACTTTCAATAAAAGTCAATTCATTGCCAACAAAACAAACAATGACAACTGCAACATCACCGAATACTTCACCATTCGCAATAGTGATGAAGTAACTCGATGTGCACTAAACAAATAATATATACTATAAAAGATCAAATTACTGATCGCAATTTCCCCTCGTTTAGTTCCAAGCCAAAAGAGGCGTAAACAACGAAATTGTTCACAATCTTTCATGGGCCATAACACAATGTTTGGAATCTTTCATACAACAGGCTGGATTCAGGTGTTATCTGGCTTAAGTTTACGTGAAATAGAGAGAGAACCTGAGAGAACGTGACGATCCATACAAAAAAATTTGAAGGCCCATACAAAAAATGTGACAAGGGGAGGGGTTGGGGGGTGGGAGGGGGTTATAAAACGATACTTTTTGCGTGACATAATTAATGGACGTGGTAGGTGAATAATTACTAGGAGCTGCTAAACATCGACAAAATACAAGGATTGCGACAAAACAATTTTGGCCACTCATTCGAGCTGAAGATCATAGTTAAAGTAATTCATGTCAATTTTCAGGTGACTTTTCTGTCAATGAGTATGATTTGCAACTTCTTCAGTTGGCTTAATTTATTTTCAAACAAAATGAATTGAGCAAAATTGTCGCATGGTGACAATGAGATGAACAAACAGCTACTTCATCAACTGCTTGGATAAGAAGTGAATCACACTCACTGACAAAGAGAATGACTGAGATAGTCACGAAGACTTTTTCTTTTGAGAATAAATTTTTCACTGACAGTGACAAAATGAAATTAGTCAGTATCACGCCTTATTTTCGTCAATTTCAACGATAAATCTCAGCATTGATGAACATACAGCCACATACAGCATAAGATATTTAATGAATTCAAAAAAGTCCATTGTACTGAATTCGAAACTTTAAAATATATTACTCCTTAGGGAACGTCCATTAATTATGTCACGCAAAAAATGACTTTTTATAAGCCCTTGGGGAGGGGCCTTGTTACGTTTTTTGTATGGACCTTATTTTTTTTATGTGTGGATCTTCACGTTATCCCCAACCCCCCCCCCCCCCCCCCCCACCCTTCCGCCCTTACTGGGTGACATAATTAATGGGCCTTCCCTTATAACATTTTATGTCGTTGGAAAAGTTTGATGTTCTCTAGTTTGAAATGGTTATGACTAGGCTTCTGATGCATGGTCAGTGTCGAAGTCATAGTAAGCCTGTAAGATGTAAAGAGTTTTGCAAACATAAATAATATCATGCAAAATTTGTTTTAGTCTGCAATAACATAGTCAAACTTCAATACAAGATACTAAGAACCTTTCAAACTGTACGCAGTTCATGGCCCTCACCAGAAGATTCACTTCGTGCAAGACAATCACCCTATGCAAAATCAAGCTTCATAACGCAAACCACTGGGTACTGGGATGTCAAGATGACATAAGGCTCTTCAAACAATGCATGCCAACTTCTTTGCATTCGGTATTCTACTGAATAGTAAACAACGTGTTTGGCACTAGGAACCATGTGATGCGCCGGCGCTTTGCATGTTCTCAAATTTTCTCTATAATATTCTCTCGCCGTCGCACCGAGTGCACAGGTCTATAGTGATGAAGAATTTTCATTCATCTTACGGAAAGGACACAGGATGTACGCAATTGACGCAAGCCTGTGAATTTTTTTAACTATCACAATGAAGTAATTTAACTGCGATGGTGAACATGATCAAATCTTCTTGTGAAGTGTTTGGTTTCCTCAGTTGAGATACTGGGGCACTTAGGCATTGGTGCAGCAATAGCAAAAAAGTGAAAAATTCAGACATTTTCATGGAAATATCTTGTGATTGTTCTAGAACAAAGAGAAAAGTAAGTGAAATAGAATATTATCTATGGAAAAATACACCCGTTGGTTAATTTCAAATTGCTAACCCAACGAAGATTCTTTTAACTGCAGCTGTTAAAAAAGAGTAATGAAAATCGTTCTTTTGCTTTCTGAAGCCATGTTAATCGAAAAAATTGATTTTTCACCATCCACATTTATTTTTTCAATGATGGTATGTGAGTGAGAGAGATAGCTGGAACCATGTAACAAATGTCGTCACTGTTTTTGCAACTGTAAATGTGCTATATTTTCGAATCTTGAAGTGACGAAATAAAGCTTACAGACTTATTTGGTTTAAAAGTATGACTAATGCGAATTAATGATAGTGGTGAATTCAATGTTTAGAGGCCTTAGAATTTATTTAGGTTAACATAGCATTGAAAGAGAGTGAAAGAGAGGGAGTGTATGAAAAGAGAATATACTGCAGTGCAAAATTAGAGGGTTTCCAAATTGAGGAAGAAAGAAAGAAGTGCACAAATCCGCTAAACTTGGATGAATGATTAATGTGATCTTCAAAAATAGTAGTCAAGTGAATGTTACGTTTGAACTAATCCAAGGGAGTTAAATATATTTGAAAAAAAAAAATGTATAACAAGCGATATCATTTGTGAACAGGCAAAAAACAAATCCAGATAGTTGTTTTCATGCTCATCTTATCGCATAATAATTTAGATTGTACGTAAACTCAGGATTGAAACGCGCGTAGTTGGTTTTAAAATTTTGTAGTTTAAATTTTTGTTAGATTACGAATTTGAACTCTATCAAAATTGATGTCTTGTGCTCGATTACCTTCCACAGCATGACTGACCACACAACATAGTCCAGTAGATAAAGATACAGTGAATTTGAAAGCCATTCATCCTTGGCTATAAAGTCCGATGGGATGGTGCTCCATCTTGCTGGACACGGTCAAACATTGACCGGACACTTGATTTAACATCTTCCCCCAAAACTTCCTTTTCATACTAAATAGCGTTAACCTTAACGCTTTTTTTGTTAAAATGAGCAGTAATTTGCCACGCTTGAAAATATTTCATCCCAAACCATGACAGACGCCGCATTTTCAAACCGTGGAATGTTCCTGTCGCTATATGGCACATTTTTCAAGTGGAAGCCCACAATCTGTCGATCTACACATTGTGAGGCTGCTACAGGATCAATCATGTTTCGTCATAAAAGACGAATTCCTCCCCAGCGTGCTGCGATAGTATTAGACTCGTTCTTTCGAGCCTTTTCATCTTCGAAGGCTTGGAAACTTCATTAACATTTCGGTTTTTTAATGCCTGGAGTCCCGGGCCTTGTTTCAGAATGTTTTGCATGGATGATTTCGAAACATCCAGACCGCTGCCATTTTTGTACGAACTGCTGAGATTTTCATCAGATCCGTTCCCTAACGATTTCCATTGTTCGAGCATCTTTCACCGGGCTAAGTCGGACAGATCTTTTCCGGTCATCAAATGAAGAAGTTTCATGGTACCTTCCGATGGTTCGAGAAACGAAATCACGCACGACTACGTTTTTCTGATTGTAATTGTAATTGTAATTGTTCAGTGTATAGTCCGTGCTTTCCTGCTAAGATTGCGTATCCGGGGACTCACCCCCAGGTCTATACACCTATAGTCCTTCCCGTTGCACTCGTCAGCTCGTGCGATACTCTAGACTCACATGGGTGGTCGTATCCGGGTCCTCCACTGGGTAGGCGCAAGTGTCCGTCCAGTTTCTGGTACATTAATTCATCTTTGCCTAACTAAAGTACTTATTACAAAAACAGTTTTGAGAAAGCCGTGTGTAAAACGGCTAGCCAGTAGTAATTTGTATAGCACTCAATTGGCCATAATAATTTGAAAACTTTGAACCGAGTTCTTCAAAATATTATAAACATTAGAAACTTTTCATAATGGGACCGATTAACATGTCCAAGTTTATACCGTTTTAATTTAAGTTAGTTTGAAAAACCCCATATAAACCCAACTTATTAAATGTTTATTCCAACCAAATGAAAACGTAGAAGGTGCCCTGCATTGGCCAACAATAAATTCTCTCTCAAGCATTCCCCTTAACCATCCAAACCCAACACTTCATCAAACCCAAACGTTTCTGCTGAAAAAAAAAAAAAAAAATAAAAAAAAAAAAAAAAAATTGTTATTGATTAGCCGATCTGCACCTAGATGGTTAAGGATAGGTGGAGATTGATATGGAAAATTTAGTGAGAAGGAGTTACCTTGAATTGTGACTGCCAAGAGACAAGCATAACAAAAAACCAAACAAAACAAAATAGACAAAATAAAACAGGATCTAAGATATTGTCCTCAAAATTTGGCAGAAATAAATTATTTGTCCTAACAAGAAACATAATTGAGAACAAAGATATAAGTAGAATCCTTCCACTGGTTGAAAAGCTAAGTCATTGCTCTGAAACTACAAAGATACTAAGAGTTATTGTTGCGGGCTGTCGATGATTGATTATAACTATGTACTGGATACTTTTGGCTGAAATGAGCTTCGAACGAGAATAGTGAAAAAAAGTAACTGAACAAATGACTATAATACCCAGTTGTTTATTAAGCTGAAGCCCATTCGAGCTCTATTAGATGAACTCAGACGGATGTTCTACTTAATAGCCCCTAAATCTTGAAGTTTTACTGGTCTATACTATCACTGTCACAATTCATTGTTACTGATTACATATAATGTTTGAAGGTTATTTATTGGTTTGATCTATAAACAAATCATCTGAAAGTTCACCTCTATTTATCTCTTCGGCTCAGCTGCTCTTTATAACCTAACTGTAAATCTACCGAAATTCCCACCGCCTAACATACAAGTGAGCGTAATGTTACAACTTGAAAAAATTGTAAAAGAAATCGATGAATCCTCTCAAATTTAACGCTAATATGCTATTATAAATTTACAAGCTCATAACTGCATGCTAGCTTGTGGTTTGAAAAGTGTCCAGATTCATTAACAAAAAGTCAGGGCACTGATGCAGTACGGTATTCGAATTTTGTATTTGGAAATTTGTGTCGCTCAACAAATCTTCAAACAAATGTGCAAAAGCACGTTGGCCAATATTTAGGGTCAACCAGTGGGTACGTGTGCTCAACTCCAAGTTCCCCTTCTTTCAAACTCACCTTCACTTCAATTTACCCATTGAGTTGGACACATCACAATAGAAAATAATGTGATGGAGCACGGACGTGAGGTTACTAGATGTATGAAAAATACTCTGTAACCTATTTAGGATTATATCTGAAAAATCCAAATTTGGCCAACACCCACCACGCACGACTACGTTTTTCTGATCTCTAAAAATTGGCACCCGGCCGCTCAGCTGTCAAGCTGTCCATAATCCGCGAAACTGATTGAAAACAAAAAAGCATGGCATGGTTTGCGCAACTCAAGAGACGAATGACACCGAAGCCTCCGCAATATCTGTGGCGTAGACAACCACATCGAAGAGAGAAAAAATGCGTAAGAGAATACATTGGACAAGGTGTATACTTCCATTAAATGTGCATGGTGTATACTTCCAAAAAAGGCTTTGGAATAGCATATGAGCGAACGCTTTTAAAAAAACGTATGAGTTATTTGTGCATTGCAGATCCTTTGTGATTAAAGGGTGTTCCGATCAAAATTTGGTCAAACAGTAATGTGTGTGAGTCGATCAAAATTTTTGATTAATTTTTCTTTTTCAAGTTCAGTTAATACTGAATACAGTAGAAATATTTAGCTAAGCTTCCTTTTTAATGATAACCGCCTTTATTCATGTTTTCTGCTCAATACAACGAGAATAAGAGATAAGACGAAGGAGCACTCTGCCCTTTCGCAGTTTGGGTTTCGACAAATAGTTTTCTAGATTTTCTAGAATTATAAAGGGTGTCCACGATGAAATTGCCACACACAAAATTGATTCGCAAAATTCGAGTTTTCATCCGATTGCCATCAAATTTTCAGGGATTGAGAAATAACTATTAAACTTCATTTTACCATTTTACTCGTATTTTATTTACAGTCCATACGCAAATGCCCGCACCTTGGCCTTAACCCCGGCCATAAGATTCTGCACAACCTGTGAATCAACCGTTTTTGCATGTAAACCCATACTTTCTTCAGTTCCTCGACTGTCTTCACTACCTTAGGTCGTTTAAGAAGGTGCTGCTTCATAATCGCCCAGTACTTCTCGATAGGTCGGAGCTCTGGAGTGTTAGGAGGGTTGAACATTTTCGGCACGAAATTGACCTTATTGTCCGCATACCACTTCAGCACGTCCTTGGAGTAGTGGCATGAGGCCAAATCCGGCCAGAAGATTGTTGGGACGTTGTGGGCCTTCAGAGAGGAAGCAGCCGCTTCTGGGGCAATCTTTTATGTACACTTGTCCGTTCATCGTGTCCTGGGTCACGAAAGGTGCACTCCGCTTCCCACACGTGCAGATGGCTTGCCAAACCAGGAATTTCTTCGCAAATTTGGACATCTTCTGAGTGCGGACATGCTCCAGAACGCTGAACTTATCCTTGGCCGTGAAAAACAGGTTGCCGGGGATCAGTTTGAAGTCGGCCTTCACATATGTTTCGTTGTCCATGATGCAGCATTCAACTTTCGTCAGCATGTTGAGGTACAACTTCCTGGCACGGGTTTTGGTGGACTTGTTCTGCTTCTCGTCGCGATTAGGGGCCTTTTGTACCTTGAACGTTCGAAGCCTAGCCTTAGTTTTGGCCTTCTCGACAAAACTTCGGCTTAGAGTGCAGCTTCTTAGCCACATCCCGAACGGAGGCGTTCGGATTTCGGCTGAAGGCCCCAACTACGTGGTTGTGATTTTTGGTGTTGTACGGAATACTTTTTCCTTCACTTCTGGGCTTCCGATCGGTGGTCAACCGTTCCTCGAACCGCTTAATCACTCGCGACACCGTGGAATTCGCGATTCCCAACGTTTTAGCGATGGAACGATGCGAGAGATCCTTGTTCTCGTGATGAATGCGCAAGATTTTATCACGCACGAGCTGTTCTTTCGACTCCATTTCCGCGAGTTTTGATCACAGGACTTTAAATGTAAATAATGCACTATGAACTAAATCCACCCAAATTTTCATTAAATTCTACCCACCGGTTAAAAAGTTAGAGCAATTTCTTAGTGTGGCAATTTCATCGTGGACACCCTTTAGATTAAGTATTACACTTGAACATTTGAGTTTACTCAGCAGACCAAAAATCCTTGTGATGAAAATTATATATTGGAATCCTGGAAATTGATGTTCTTTCATTGTTCAAATAATAGAGCTATTTAAAAAGTCTATAAAGAAAACCGGACTAAATTAATGCATGACATCGCCAAATCGCTGAATTCGATCCTCTATTGAAACCTTTAAAAAAATTGCATACCTCCATATACCGAATAGGGAAAATTATGAGATCAGAATATTTTGGGTCTCCCATATTGATTCGCGTAGAAATTCCTAAGGGCCAGTTTGAATTGGCAAGCAATTGAGCTAAAATTTTGGAATAAAAGTCAGGAATGATTTCAAATTTTATTGAGTTAGATGAAGCTGTATCGATACTTTGGTGTAACCTGTTTTTAGATCAATCTGCAACACATTTGAGCAGTCCAGTTTTTACTTTTCAAGCTTGCTCAGACCAAACATCTAAGAATTGACGGTACTCCACCTAGCGGTCAAACACTCTAGCCATACATTTTTAATTATTCCATTACAAATTTCAACTCTCTTTAATAATGGGCAAATGTTGAATTTGAATTTGGTAAATTTGAACCAGAGGCTCAAACTACTGACCATGACAACAGTTATCATTAATCTTGTCTGACGACGTACATGAACACATATATCGCATGTCTTTGAGTTCGACTAAGTGAGAAAGTTAGTTTGACTCAATTGCACGCGAAAACCGAATCGTGTTAACGTGGAGTGACTCCACTATTTATGAAACCCTAAATTAGCAGAAATATGTGGCTGTGTGTACTTTACCACAGATAACTTGAGGCCAGGCACCCACTGATGTGGCGGATGCTAGCATGGCATGTGACATATGCTAGCATGTCAAAACACCTTGTCGACTATCGTTTCTATCGCCGTGTAAAAACTGATTGGTTTCCCACACATACCCCAAAAGTTGGCATACCATTTTGACAGCAGTTTGTTATGTTTTCGTCTACTACCACATTTCCAGAAGGTTGCGTGCACTCAGCCGTGAAAAGGTAAATGACACTTGACAGATGTAAACATTACACTATGAATACGATTTACTCAAATGTTCGGGTTTTTACTCCTACGGTTCAAAAGTTACAGAGGATTATCGGTGTGCCGTTTTTATCGAATACGCACTTTAATAACCCATGTGCACACTACGATCATAATTAGTTGCAGCAACTTTATTATGACTAACATTTATGTTTTCTCATAAACACATTTATGTTTTCTCAACTAAATATAGGGTAAGGGGATGTAATGTTAGCCTAGCTCCTTCATTCGGCCTATGTACCAAATGTGTCATTATTTTAGCGAAGATAAACAAAATCATGTTGCTATTAGCATAACCGATGTAATCCGAAGCAATTGAGACAATATTAATCAACTTATAGTTGTTCACTTCCGCGTAATTTTCGATTTCTTGAACTTTTGGGGCATCATGATTTTACTGGTTAAGCTGAACAGATGATCTACACGATCTTCAAATGATCTATATTTGGCTTAATTGAATCGATATAGAAAGTAATGCCGTCTGGATGTGCAGAAAATAGTTACACGTTACAAACTAACTATTCACATAGCTAAAATAACAATGATTTTACAAGAAAATCGTAGACCCAATGTTGGGGACATATTTTTTTGTATGTTCCCAACTATGGCCTGTTGTATCAATAACGTAGTAAAAAGGTTGTTATTGGTAAAATTTCAATTAGAAATGCATGAATTGGCGGTTGTTTATATTCAAATGGCTCATCTAAACAAAAACCGAAGGAACAAAATCATTGTATAGTGAATTATAAGGTTTTCATTATTAAACGACTGATAAATCATATATGAACATAACTTAAGTGTTTCAAGGCAGTTTTAATTTAGTTTGTTGTGTGAAACGTAAATCGCATACAGCTAGCAATGCCTTCGATCATAAAATTAGAAAGAAAAACGTACAAAGACTGTAAAGGGTGATACGGTCA
Source organism: Aedes japonicus (assembly GCA_034211315.2). Lineage (NCBI taxonomy): Eukaryota > Metazoa > Arthropoda > Insecta > Diptera > Culicidae > Aedes > Aedes japonicus. Next base: position 117,995 of record JASCZW010000694.1, on the reverse strand, counting down.
AAATTTGGTCAAGGGAAAACGCGTGTAAATCGGTGAAATCGTTTATTTAAAAAATCAAATTAAATTTCTTTTTCAAGTTCAATTAGTATAAAATTCAGGAGAAATATTCAGTTAGGCTTCCGCTTTTCCAAATCCGAATTGCCGGGCCTTACGCTTGACCCCTGCCATCAGATTTTGTACAGCCACCTTGTCCACCTTCTTCGCCGCAGAAAGCCAGTTTGCCTTGAACTGCTGCTCGTCCTTAGCAGTTTTTTTGGTCTTCTTTAGGTTCCGCTTGACAATAGCCCAGTATTTCTCAATTGGGCGGAGCTCTGGCGTGTTGGGAGGGTTCTTGTCCTTGGGAACCACCTGCACGTTGTTGGCGGCGTACCACTCCATGGCCTTTTTACCGTAATGGCAAGATGCCAAATCCGGCCAAAACAGTACGGAACAACCGTGTTTTTTCAGGAAAGGCAGCAGACGTTTATTCAAACACTCTTTCACGTAAATTTCTTGGTTGACAGTCCCGGAAGCTATGAAAATGCTGCTTTTCAAGCCACAGGTACAGATGGCTTGCCAAACCAGATATTTCTTTGCGAACTTTGACAGTTTCGTGTGCTTGAAAATATCTGCTACCTTTCCCCTTCCTTTTGCCGTATAAAACTCCTGTCCCGGAAGCTGCTTGTAGTCGGCTTTGACGTAGGTTTCGTCGTCCATTACCACGCAGTCAAACTTCGTCAGCATCGTCGTGTACAGCCTCCGGGATCGCGCTTTGGCCGTCGTATTTTGTTTATCATCGCGATTTGGAGTCACTACCTTCTTGTAAGTCGATAGTCCGGCTCGTTTTTTGGCTCGATGCACGGTTGTAGACGACACACCCAGCTTATTTGCGGCATCTCGGAGAGATAGGTTAGGGTTTCGCTTGAAACTACCGGCAACTCTCTTTGTCGTCTCAGCGGCTTCCGGTTTTCGATTTCCCCCCGATCCAGACTTCCTGGCTGTCGACAAACGTTCCTCAAACACTTTAATTACATTTGTAACGGTTGATTTGGCAACTTTTAGCGATTTTGCCAACTTTGCGTGCGAGTAGCTCGGATTTTCGCGATGCGCGAGCAAAATTTTGATACGCTGCTCTTCTTGCTTGGACGGCATTTTGACAACTGAAGAGTGAATTCCAAAATCAAAATAGGAGCAACATTCTACACACACACACCTTCAAAATGAGGGGTGTTCAGGTTTTTTAAATGCAAAATTGAAAGAAATACGTCAAGTTGATATTGACCAAATTTTGACCGTATCGCCCTTTATTCAGTAATAAATTCATTGAATGGGACGAAGTTGCATCCACGAATAGACCCAATTCGGTGCTTATAGACCGACATTAAATCCACATCCCTCGAAAGTTTATGGCATTATAAAAAGAGTTGTGTAACTTTTAGTGATACATGCTACCAAATGTCTTATCAAACTTATCTTTGCAAGTGTATAACTAGTTGAATCTCGCTTACAGCTTAAAAACTTTATGAGTTATGATGAAATATGTGATCGCTGGTTTCATAATAGGTTGAGTCAAGGGACACATACCCTATAACTAAAATATACGAACTAACCTCGGAATCTTTGATTTTCAAAAGATCTCTAGATCATGTCTGTGAAACAAGTAGACAGATATATAGAAAATAGAGCCACACACACACGCGAAAAAACTATACATTCACTTTCAGCACGGTTTGGCGTCAGCCACATAAAATAGTTATTCGAGTTTGACAGATACTATAATGCATTATTAAAAGAATGCTAGGATAGCTTCTCAAACTGTGCCATCCTGGTTGTCTATGTACTACGGTAATTATGACAATCAAAATACACGTATATTGAAAGTTGTCTTTATGATATACAAACATACCTATATGTAAGTAAACAAATCGTATGCAATGCAAAAAATATGGCTTATACGTGCAAAAGTGGAGGCCATATACGTGCAAATACCATTGGTTTCTTAAACGAGATGATTTGATATCGTATGCGATTGAATTTGTAATAACAAATTCTATTTTAAAGTGCTTAGCGATGTTTATCCGATTTTGTTTGTAACGCAGTACGATGAATAAATGACACATCGTATATAAGTCGAAAATTTGCCCTCCTTACGATTTAACTTAAACATAACACGATAAAGGCCACAATTAATTGCGATGTTGACTTAAAATATAGGAATATACGATACTATTTGAACACTGTTATACGACTTGTGGTTGTCTGGGTCGTCTTCCTGGCATCGGTGGTTGTGGAAAATGGTCCGACGGAAATTAAACGAATAAAAAAAAACTACGTCAATTTTTCCATATGGCAAGTAAACCAGTTTTTGACCGTAGTGGTATATTTATTGTCAACTGAGATATTTCTTATAAGCACAGATAGCAAACCTAGTCGTTTGCTATTATACCGAAAAGTTTGGATGAGAAAGAAAAGTTTGGTTTCAACATAGTTATTCCCATAGAAATTTCATAGGGCCAGTGCAGTTGTCGTTCACAACCAATTGAGCTCAAATTTGGAGAGAAGAGTCAGGAACTGACTTGGAATTGATTGAGCAAAAGATTTTGAGATTTTGAACATTTTGATTAACCCACATAATTGTACACATAATTTCAGCACTACTCTCAGCTGCCTTCACTGAACAATGTTTAACTTATCCAATAACCAACAGGTATAATCGAATCTGCATATAGCTTAGGTAAGTATCTTTAAGCAATGGGGAAGAAGAAACCGACCCCCGAAGAGGATCTGATCATACCCCCACAGAACTCACGGATATGTGGCGTGATATGTGTTTGTCAGCTGACCTTCGTGCTGAGCACGGTAGCGATTGTTTATCTGACTGTGGCAATCTATATGCCATCGTCTCGTGTCATGAAGAGTGGAATCGATGAAACACCGGTCATGTGCACGACTACTAAGGCCCTCAATAAAGATGCATGCGAGTGGGGTTCCTGTGGCGAATGGTGTCTCAGTAAGACCTCAGGAGCCTGCATACAAATATTTGTTCATCTTCGAACAAACGGAAGTAGTTTGACGTTCCAGAATTGTACCAATTCTGCCAATAAAACATGTTATGGGATAGATCAAGAAAATGCCAAGAAAGCCCGTTGCATAGCGGATGAGTGCAAGAACCTTACGGGAACCTTCAATTGTACTACCGGAATGTGTATCAATATAACGGATGCATTTGAATGTGTGTTCAAAAACACTGATGTTCCACTCAAGTGTTCCGGACGACGTGGCAAAATCACATGTATCGACATAAATGGACTGTTCTCATGCAATCGTGGAACATGTCGAAAGATAAAAACTCCATACAATTGCGACCGCCGTTGTGTGGATATTCCGACTAGGAATAAGAATATGATATTATTGAGTGGAGATAAAGTTTATCTTTCGCAATGTTCAAATGCGATTGATACAGACACGAATGCCGAAGTGTGGAATGAAGCAGACAACAAAGTGATTATGTCTTCGTGCTATACTATTCAGAACACTAGCAATGGTATCCTAGCAACTGATTGCATCAATGGATCTCTCCTAGAAAAGGATGAGCTAACCGATCTAACCAATTTCACCTATCTCAGCTATCTTCACTACGCTGTTGCCACACCCATCAAAACTATTGCACCCTTAGAACAGGATCTGACCATATCTAACGAATCCAAGCTGATGATAAACTTGGAAGGTTGCGTCAATACACTTCAGGACGAATGCAAAGATTTCCTTAAGGAGTATGGAAAGGACGGAACTGATCACAACGCCCGAGCACGGTTTCCTTGTTTCTATTCCAAAAACACTCCTGATATGGTAGTTGCCCGCTTCGACATAGAGACTTCATATAAGCAGTTCGTGATTGGATTCTTCGTACCAACTATTCTGTTTGCCGTGTCCTGTTTGACTTTGATATTCTGCCAGAAAACTATCTATATTGGCGATGATGCGAGGATGCGTTTCGTCGGTTGTGTGAACAAGGATGCTTTATCACCAACTGTTGGTGCCAACAATAAAGCTAAAGCCAACTCTGGTGATGGCGGTGGAGGCGGCGACTCGGTTATGGCTCTCTGAGATCCATCACGTAAGGACAATTTTCCATTGCTTCTCCCGTGATTTTCATACAGTAGACTCAGTAAATGAGACACTTTTCCAAAAAAATAAAATAAATATGTAGCATCGGATAGAAAAGTAGATGCAGCGCCTCCACCGTCATCGTTCTATCGATTGAAACAACAAGGATTTCAAGCGTCCGCTGGAGTTTAACACAGTGCGTGCCGTTTCTAAAGGAAATCCTTGTCGTTTTTACGGAGCTGTTGCTGCACACACACAATCATTTGGAAAAATGCCTCATTTCTGTTTCCTTACTGGTGAATTGCTTAAAAAAAATGTATAAAATGTATATGATAAAATGGTTCTCTTCTATTCCGTTTCAGGCATTCCTCTACTGCAAGAAGACAGTCCAGTTCATCAAGCGGGTGTATTTTCACTGCACTGATTTACGTCAGGAGTTCAATTTCTTTTTCGTCTACCTTCGACGGTACCAACAAGTCGATTTATTTATCTCGTCTTCTTTATATTGAGTGAGCACCATATAGTTCTTAGTTGAGAAAGAAGCAGCGCAGCAGTGTTAAAAGTTAATGACAATAACACATCTTATCCCTTTCAAACCACTTAAGTAACGGCACGATACGTCTTATTCGAATGCTTAACGAGACTTGTACGCAAAGAGAAATATCGTTACCAATCCTCGACTACATCCAATGACCAATATGATAAGTTAATACTAACCCGAACTGTATTCCCAGCATCATAGATACCGTTAATAATTGTGTTACCCAAGGAAGAGAGCTCTATTTTGATACCAATATTGTTGTTTGAAATTAATGTTCGCTTTTGTGAAACAGCCCGCAGTAACCTAAGGCAACTTATGGCATTACGAAGAGAACCCGGAGTTTCGTATTTAGTCAACTGTATCGTATAATTATTGTTATTGCGAATGCTTTTGTTGAATTAGATTCGGTTTTAAGATTTCATAGACACGAGAACGTAATTCAGATACAACTGCAAGGGAAAAGTTTAAACCAAGAAAGCACAAACAACAGCTTCATCCCGTGTGCACCAAATGGGTGCCAAGTTTTCACCATCAGTGGAACATGCGATATTACTAAAAAGAGCAGCAGAGAGACCGAAAACAGAGGAATGCGTGAAATATCAAACTCAAAACAACTTAAAATGCTTAAAACACCACACATAGAGCAACTAGTAAGGCAAGAAATATAGGAGAATTATTACTAAGCAATACTCGGTTTGAAGCCAAACAGAAGTTAAGAAAAACGACAAGAAAAAAAAACAAAGAAAACAAAAACATATGGAAGTCGCTTTAAAATAATCATTCCAAAACACAAGTAGTTTTATTCATTTTGTGCAAACAACAATCATCAAAACGGACAAGATGAGGTCGAACGAACTACGATCATCTTCGTCAACACTGTCGGCGGCACCTAGTTTGGTAACGATGAGTAAACCTAGCTTGAACAATAGCAAGGCCAGTCTAACGCACAGTCGACAGAGCGTATCCGAGTCCGACAAAGAGCCAAAACCACCAACGCGGGAAGAGATTATCGCTGAGTTTTTGGAAAAAGCAAAGTTCTACACATCACTGTGTCTAGGTGAGTAGATACATTTTTCATCACTTTCCCCAATGTGCATGATTCAAATCCCGAGACATGATTCCAGGAACGACCGCTATTCTATCGGTATTTGCTTTTCTGTTCCTGATACCATTTGTGGTAGATCCGGCCATATCTACCATCGTAGCGGATTATGATCCCGTTCCAGTGACCTGTATTTTAACCGAGCACGTGTACGGCGAAGGAATGCGAAACTGTACCTGGAGTTCATGTCGAGAAGGCTGCACGACTGCAGCCATCCGTTGCCATCAGATACTGGTCAACTATTCTAAAATTGCATATCACGAATGGCAGAAAGAACCACGAGACTTAAACAATGCAGAATGGGATGTAATGGACACCAAGTTCCTCGTGAACACTGAAGGATGTGGCTACCCGCCAAGGGTTAACTGTACAGAATTTGCAAAGAAATACGTGTAAGAATAAAAAGGAAGAAAGCTAATTCTTAAAAGTAAATGCTATTCTCCTTTACTATGCAGGAATACTCAGGATGGAAAACCTTTTCCTTGTTACTATAGTCGTGCCTATCCCGAAATGGTAGTGGCTCGCTATTCATGGGATGACAATCTGAAGCATCTGATTCTTTCACTAATCATACCAAACGTGCTCTTCGCGGTTTCGATAGGAGTACTTAGCTATTGGTACTGTCCGTGCTGTGACAAGGCTTGCCATAAATCGCCCCGCGTCTACGCAGAAAAGTATCCGACTAAGGAAAAGTGAGTATGGCACACTGACGGTCTTGACTACAATATGCTTTTCTTTTCTTTTGAAGGTAGTTGACATTTTGACTCCAACCAAAACACAATCAGAAACCAAAAAAAAACCAAACACCCTATCCAAAGTGATTAATGAAAACGAAAACATATCACGCCACCAGCATTTTGCCAATTGTCTGTGCCTGTATGTGTGCTCTTCCGTTCATGCTATAACTTTCGAACACTCTGATGAAAAATATTCCTCTGACGCGCAATAGACCAGATCTATCCTCGATGTGCGTACGCTAAACAAGTATTTCCACTTTTGTAATATAAATTCACATCTTATTTCATTCAATTCTAACCCTCAGAAAAATTACGCTCGTATTTTTGTCACCTTCATTATTGTCCCAATAAATTCTTATCCGCAATTCGCCTCAACGCTGAAATGATTTGTACACCCACAACAATCACTAACTTAATCCACCTAATACAAGGTTTTGATTCGATCTGAACACTCCACACACTGCATCATACTGCACACTGATATGAAAGGCTTACAAAGAGTAAACTGAAAACTAAATTGTAAGAATTTGTATTGTAGCAAAAATAAACATCCTTCCAAATAAGGACAACGTAAACTACACTGGGTCTCGTATTGTACGTACAGCAAATCTTTTCTGTTTTTTAAACTGATTAATATTGACTATTACCGAAAATTAATTTCATGGTTCATTTTTTTCATGTACGAGTGATAGGTGCAATATGAGCAACATAAGAAAATCGTTGTTATAAACATAGGAAAACTATGTTGTATCATAAAATAGTGTTCGAATATGGTTAACTTGTGCTTTAGAGCCTCCTATATTTTGTCAGTAATTGATGGTTGAAATCAAGTGGAAATCATTGAAGATTATTTTTGGAAAGAGTTTGTTGTCTATCTTTTATAATGCCACAAGAGCCAGCCATTGTTATGTTTTGATACAAAATGGCATCATGAGGAAATGAATAAAACAAGTTCAACGCTTTTTTGGCAGTGCAACATATTTCATTAGATTTATTGTTTATTGCATAAATTTTCAAGAATCGAAAAACCAAGTTTCACCGCTTCGACAGCCGCACTAAGGTTGCTCTGCATACTGCCCCAGAAAGTATGGACGCACTCAGTTTTCAGTAAAAATACTTCACAAGTGTAGGACATTTAATTTTATAAGATATATGCTGTTAACATTAGAGTAGCACATCGATTAGTGTTCGCAATATTTGCAATCTAGCGATTGTATGCGCGCCATCTAGCATCTTCTGGGGATTGTTCTTCCAATCTTTTTCAAACTACTGCAGAGACATGTTTCCTAAGACGTGACTTCATCAATGCCCAAAATTATTCAATTGGTCGAATTTGCGGTCAATTAGGAAGGTTCATGTCCTTTGAAACATTCATGGTGGCATAAAATTCTACCGTTGGTTTTGCGTAATGGCAGAAGACAACAGGATCATAAAGCTATGTCCATCTAGAATCCGGAATAATAAAATCATCTGTATCTCGGTAAAGGATTGACGTACAAATAAGTTTAATACATCAAAACAAAGGTAAATCAGTGTTCTTTAAGGAAACAATACCAATACAAGTCATATCTCTTCGTTTCTATTTAAAATTCACACTTTCTTCTTTGTTCCTCCCATCAAACGCTGCACACCTCCGGAATAAACTTCCTGGGCACATTTTGTTCCTTTTTGGTGATCTGAGTCGCGTCCCGAGCCGTTTTTCTACTTTTCTTAAGCTTTCGCTTCATTATTGCCCAAAATATCTCGATGGGCCGGAACAGCGGGCAGTTGGGTGGATTTATGTTTTTATCGATGAAACCTACGTTATTACCGTATGACTTCACGGCTGTAGTGGCAACTCGCCAAATCTGGGCTTTAATGAAAGGTAGTGCGCGGTTTTTAAGGCATTATTCCTTGTACAGCTGCGAGTCCATCGTCTTATGAGTCACGAACACTTTGGTCTTTGCTCCATAGCTGCATATGCCCTGCCAAATCATCAGTTTTTTTTGGCAAATTTGTCCATAAACGCAAACTTAAACTTTGCAGGAACATGTCCTCGTGCCGTCGCCATGTAGAATTTTTGGCCAGGAAGATGTCCGAAATCCATTTTGACGTAGGTTTCATCGTCGATGAGCAGGCATCCTTGGTACTTCGTCAAAGCCTGCTGGTACAATTTCCGAGCTCGAGTTTTGTTGGTCAAACTTTGCTTCAATGTTCTGTTTGGTTGCTTGCTGGCTCGATATCCTGCTCGCAAACGAATTTTTCGAACGCTACTGCGAGCAATGAATCAATGAAAACAGGCCACATTTTCAAACCGTTGGATATCAGCAACCCAAACATCATGACACCAACCGTCCGGTTTTGTTTGAAATTTAAACTTCATTTTCTCCGGAACATCGACAGGTTTCGTCGGTGAAATGAACCTGTTTGTGCGGCGGGTGGAGAACACGATTATTATTTTAACCTTTTTTGACCAAAAAGCAATCTCGTCGAACGGTCCGACTTGTAGTTCCTTTACCCACTCTGTAATCGAGTGGCGTTGCAAGAATTGAAAGTGCGTGCAAGTTTTCTTTGAGAATTCTTCGTATAGATTTTTTTCAGAAAAGTTGGTCCCCTTGGCAAGTTTCCTGATAGAACGCCCGAATAAAAAAATCTTATAGGTTGAAAATTAAATGTATTGTAACCATACAATAGAATCTATAGTATGTACAATTAATAGTATTGTTCATAACGATAAGATGGCAATAGGACTTATTGTTCCCACAATTGAATCTAATGTAAGTTGAGACATCGACAATAGAAAAAGGGGGTTGTTATGTATCTTAACTATTGAAACAATCATTTTTTTCGTAACAAATTTGAAACGATTACTATTTATTGTATTGTTTCACAATTCTCGGAAACTTTTTCAAATAGACGTATGTCATTTTGTAAACAAAGAGGGGAAGTAATAATCAAAAGTAAATTTCTCGAAATTCTCAGCACCCTCACATAAAGAAGCATCACAATCATGTAAAGCAATGTTATTCCATGTGTTGGTGGCCCTAGTTTGCATGAAAGTGCTAAGGGTTTCGAGAAATTTACGTTTGAATCTTACTTCCCCTCTTTGTTTACAAAATGACATACGTCTGTTTGAAAAAGTTTCCGAGAATTGTTGAAATTCCTAGCATATGACACGAATTTAACAATAAGATTTATGGTCGAAAATGAATTTTAAGGTTATTATATATTATTGTATTGTAATTGTATTGTTATTTTTATCCGGGCAAACCATGAATCTCCACTTCCCGCCCGGATAAGAATAACCATACAATTATAATACAATAATATAAAATAACATTAAAATCTTTTTCCGACCATGAATCTCATTGTTCATGAATCAGTTAAATAAAAAATCCATATTGTCATTACAATAGATCTACATTCAACTCCATATGCTTGGATTTTCAACAATTGTGAAACAATACAATTAATAGTAATTGGTTCAAATTTGTTCAGAAAATATTGATTTTTTCTATAATTAAGTTACATAACAACCCCCCTTTTTTATTGTCGATATCTCAGTTTACTTAAGATTCTATTGTGGTAAGAATAACTCCTGTTGTCATCATATAATTGTGAAAAAAAACTATTAATTGTACATACTATAGATTCTATTGTATGGTTACCATATACTCAATTGTAAATCTACGAGAATTTTTTATTCGGGTGTCTTCGACTATTAAGGACCATCCTGTAGAAACTGACGCGATAAAGTGTGATCAAATGACATCCTACCACCTTGGAAATCTCTTTCGGCGGCTTCTGGACATGCAGCAAACTCATGATCACTTCTTTTGCGTACATTTTAGAATAAAACAATTCCGTTGTTGTGATGCAGTAACTGATAGTATATATAAACAAATCACTTTGAACATAAGTAAGTCATAAGTTACAATTCAATATTAAAATTTAAACATTTTCGCATTTTTTCCTGCCGCACCCTATCGTAGTGAGTCTTTACCGCTAAGGTTATCTGAGGCCCAAAAAGAATAGAACACTACTTCGACAATGGATTCATTTCCGTCAATCATCGCTATAGCTCAGCCGTATTTATACCATACGACTTGATTATTTGAACATGATTTGCGTATTTATGGCACTATAAACGAACAAAACTCGTGGTGCGGCTCATCTGCAATGTTGCCAAACGTTGCTTTTTGATGAACTCACTGTGCCAATTAAAATATCATCAGATTGACGCTCTTAGCTGTTGAGTACCTGAGTGCATACATAAAAAGCTTAGCCCGAGCATTATGATATACTGGTGAATCTTATATAATTGAAAAATTTGGCAACGAACAAATTTGTTTGCTGTGCGTACAATCGAGCGACTACGACATCTTGAACCCCATTCGCTTTATGTTGTTACCGCATTACCTCGCGCGTGTGTTCGCATTGATCGATGTTCCTGTCTCACATAAGAATTCAATATTTCGCTTCTTTTTTTCTTATACTTTATAGCAAACTTCTGTGCCGTAGTGACGACGAGGAAGATGAACTAGACTACTGAAAGTTTATTTTCGATTTTACATCACGCAGCAGCTGATTTTGCCAACTTAAAAATCAACATTTTTCATACACGCCACCAATTCACGACAATATTTTTTTCTCAGTTCGTTTTCACATCAAACTTCCGTCGTCAAGCGAAATTGGTGCAAAATTTTGTCCATTGTCTAGAAATCAGGAGCAGCAAACATTTTGCAGTTTTGAAAGTAACAGTTTTGAGTACCTAGTTTGTTTCTAGATTATTTTTTTTTATTAAAGCATTTTATTGCTGCATGCTCACTCAATTTGTTCGGCAGATAAAACACCATTTCAAAAATTTCTTGTTTTTTATTAATTTTAGTGCTTTAGCTTATTCATAATACTTCGAAGTATAGGTTGTAATGACACATTCAACCTTTTAATGACTGAATTAGTATATATGTTCTTATACCAGATGAAGAGCAAGTATATTCTAATCCATTCCATCAGCATGAAAATTGTTTCAGCGTAGTCTGCTAACCGTAAAACCGATAACTAAATATCAAAGCTTCGTCAGTCAACTGATCAGCTTCCTGTAAATATTGTACAAAGTGAAAATGATTTTGTTTCATACATGTAAATAAAGCGGATACTGAGCAGACCAAGTTATTATACGAGTGAGCTCTGCCAAATGTTATTTCTCACTAAAAGTGTTAGCATCGAATTAAAAAGCTAGATAGAAACAATAATTTTATCAATGCGTATCGTCGTGATGAATTTTGCATAAAAAAGAAACAAAATTTTGCAACCCCAATATTTACAAGAACAGCGCAAGTCCGTTTCAAACTTATTTTAACTGTTATTTTTTTTTAGAAAAAAAAATCCTAATATATATATATATACTTATTCTTTACATTGTTGGTTTACTTTGAACAAATATTTTTCCTAACCTAATTGTTTTTTTTATTCTGTTTCCTCCCTTCAACTACTCTCACTACTTTCATTTATGTTCAATTTCGATAATCACAACAACATCCCACACAACAACACAAAACTGGCACTGCAGTAAGGAATCTTGGAACATTGAATATCCACAAGACTTCATCACTAAAATCTGAGACCAAACAGCTTCCCTGAAGCTTACATCGTAATCACCGCAAGTGACAACATTGGATCATGGCTAGCCGCCGCCGGCCAAAGTGTTATCAATTCTCGTCAGCAATCATCGTCAATGTATTTGTTTTGTTTTATAAGTTCGAAACAAACATAACTTTCCGTTTCCAGTAGCGTTTAAATGAATATTTTAAAAATCGTATTTTAGATAGATACAGAAAACGAAATCCAAAGATCTAATTCTCTATAGTAGAACAGTTTATATTTTTAAAGTCCGCTAACATTTGTACGCGATCTCAAGATAGAGGTCAATCGACGTTATGCGCTTCAAAGTTACATATTTTTGATTCGATAGATACTAGGTGATACAACAACATAGGAAAACCTAAAACTCGAAAACAAAAATGAGTATCGAGATGAAATCTTTTACAAAATAACAATTACTAGCAGATACTGTCACGCTTGACCATTGAAATTTAGTCTTTGAAAATAGTGATGATACGGTTATAAGAAAAAAAAAATTCGCACATGAGACAGATTTGTAATTTTTGAGAAATCAGAGACCTTTATGATATAATAAAAAGCATCGCTTTAAAAGACTGACTGTGTTTCAGTACTGATAAGAGAAAAGCCTTAACTAATGATACCGGATATTTTGCGCAGTTTTGTATATTTCGGGCTATAGCTATGATTTACTGCATATTTGAAATTGACTTTCGACATCAGTGGCTTGTTATTTGTGTTGATTTTCGATTAATGGGATAAAATGAGAATGGGATGAGAAAAAATGCACATCTCTTACACCGCGGTTCGTAAACAGTTGTTCGCTTCTAAATCGTCAAATTTTCCGCCCTGTTAGCGTTTGTGCTAAGACAAGTGTCAATTATCACAAGAGATTTTTCACGAAATAAACCGTTTCAATATCAGAATTCACTACCAAATCAGGAAAACAGGTATGTTCTACATTCATCACATAAAATTTCGACTTTTTGTGTAAATTAGCATAATTTGATGCGCAGAATATGGCATCAAGTTTTTCACCGTGTTCCTTATTGCTTACAGTTCAGCATCCGAGTCAGCTTCCGAGGGGAATTATATCTAGACAAAATAGTAGATGAGTAGATCATCTTTTTACGAAGATTGGGTAACTTTTCCGTGTGAAAAAAGGGACAGTTATATGAAAGAAAGAGAGGGTGTTTTGAGCGTGAGGGGAATTATATCTAGACAAAATAGTCAAAAGGTCGAAAGTAACATTTGTAAACAATGACTTCTAGCGTATTTTTCTGAGATCTGCTTGCTCCCATATGCGTTATTTTTCGGACAATTTGGGGTTCGTGACATATCTATTCGACAGGCTGCAAAATTATGTGGAATTCCGGCAAGTACAGTCCGGATAAAATTCCTCTATATGACAAACCAGGTAGCCTCCAGTTCTGAAACGCGACGATACGGCAAAAAAGAGGATTTCCCGTGAATTATAACCGCTTTAAATCTACAGAAGCATACATCTTAAAGATATACTCAGGGCATAACATATTTAAATTATTTTTTTTATTTCCCCTATCAATTGGTTTAACAATCTGAGCACATCACTGACTCTAGTCGAAACTGCTAACAAAGACGTCACTACTAGTTATTCACTGGAATCGGATAAATTGGCAGCGGGAAAAGAGCGTAATTATCGAAAAGCGGCAAGAAATGAAAAAAAAACACTGCCGTGAAGAAACAAAACCAATCAAAAACAAAACGTTGAGTTTTGATTTACGTTACGTAGGCTACAAATGTTCGGCCCTTCGAAAAAAATTAAAAATTTAGTAACGATTGCTTTTTAAACATATAGGGTAAGGAGATATAAGTTAGCCTAGCTCCTTCATTCGGCCTATGTACCAAATATGTCATTAATAATTATTATAAAGCGATAAAGAACAAAATTATATTGCTATCATGACGACCGATATAATTCGAAGCAATGCAGACATCATTAATCAATAAACTGTTGTTCACTTCCGTGAAATTAACGATTTTCTCATTTTTTTAGACACCATGATTTAGCTGGCTAAGCAGAACAGATTATCTCCATGATCTTCGAATGAGCTAAATTTGGCTAAATATTACCGATTAGCCAAATAATGCAGCCTAGATGTACAGAAAATAGTCACACGTTATAAACTAACTGTTTACATAGATAAAATAACAATGATTTAACAAAAAAAAAACATGGACCCAATGTTGGGGACATAGTTTTGAATTTGTTCCCAATTATGACCTGTTGTCTGTATAAGTTAGTAAAAATGTTGTCATTAGTAAAATTGTGTTAATGTTGTGTAAAATTGTGTTAATGTAGTAAAATTGTGCTAAGGAGTGTCTCGAAAAGTAGTTATAAACATTCGATGCGTTATTACGCATAAACTACTGTATATATTTTTAGCGTGTAAGCGCCATTTGCTTTGTTTACATGTCAAAAATGATTATTCGGTTCATTCATTTCCGTTGATAAAGTTGTATTCAAAATGTCGCGAATTGAATTTGAGACTAAAAAGAAAATTCTGCACACTTGGTGCACCGAAAAGGGTGTTACTTACAACCAGATTGCGAAAAGAGTAAATGTTCACCCTATTGGAACTAGGTTGCAGTAAATAAAAGGCTGAGTTTAATAAACGAAACAAACTTATATTTATTATAAAACGACTTCAAACCAAAAAACATGTCTTAACACGACGAATTCACTTTGAGAATGGATAAAAAGCAAAATGGCGCAGCATTGCTGCTGAAAACAAACTCTCCACTAAACTCTACACACATCGCCTGTGCGTGCAAGGTATATACATATTTAAAGGTGGTACGATTGTTGATACACCAACACTCCTCCTCAACAACCGCTGCCATCGTTCGTTGAAAGTCCCATCAGCTTCGCAAACTTCATTTGTTTCACTGTGCCCACAGGCTTTGTAAGCATATCAGCCACCATTTCTTCAGTCGGGCAATATGTCAGATCAATAACTTTATCGTCACACAATTCCTTCACATAACGTGCCCGAGTCTCAATATGTTTGGATCGACGGTTCACTCTCTCCGAAACAACAAACTGAATACAACTCTGGTTGTCTTCAAAAACTTTCACTGCATTCTTTTGTTCCTCACCCATGTCTTTGAACAGACTCAGAAGCCACACTAATTCCTGACTCGCTTCACTAAGAGCCATATATTCAGATTCCATCGACGACAGTGTCACAGAACTCTGCTTTCTGCTGGCCCATGAAATAGCTCCTCCAGAATACTTGAAAACAAATCCGGAAGTCGATCTTCGGGTCACAATATCACCGGCCCAATCAGCATCTGAATACCCCAGCAGCTTTTCACTAGAATCAGCATAGCTTAGCTTCCAATTTTTCGTTCCCAGCAAGTAGCGGACAACTCGTTTTGCCGCCACCCAATCCGCTTCCGTTGGCAAACTCACCTTCCGTCCCAATATTGTAGCACTGGTCGCAACATCCGGTCTTGCACACACGGAAATATACAGAAGTGCACCTACTAAACTTCGGTACATTGTCACATCAGCCAGAAGAGGGCTTTTATCTTCCAGTTTAATGTATCCTTCCTCCATCGGGGTCTTTGCACGTTTCGCATCACGAAGGCCGAACCTCTCTGCAACACGATTAATATAGCCTTCCACCGAAATGCTATAGCTTCCGTTTACTCGTTGAATCTCTAAGCCCAAAAATAAACTTGGCTCACCGAGATCCGTCATTTCAAACTGCTTCCTCAGCATCTCGAATACAGCATCAATTTCACTTTCATCCTCGCAACAGACCAATATATCGTCCACGTATACCAACAGATACATGTACTTTCCGTTCACTACTTTGGTATACAGACAAGCATCGGCCGAACCTTGCTGAAAACCCATGCCCAAGAGAACGTTGTGCAATTTCTGGTTCCAGCAACGCGCTGACTGTTTAAGTCCATAAATACTTCGCCTCAAGCGACACACCATGTGCTCTTTCCCTTTCACTTCGAAACCAACTGGCTGCTTCATAAAAATCGCCTCTTTCAAATCACCGTATAAGTAGGCCGTTTTCACATCGAACTGCTTCAATGTCATTCTCTTCCTACTCGCCACTGCCAGCAACACGCGAAGAGTTGTGTGTCTGGTTACAGGTGCAAAAGTTTCATCAAAATCCTCTCCGAACTTTTGAGAATATCCCTGTGCAACAAGACGTGCCTTGTGCTTAACGATTTCCCTGCGGCGTTCTTTCTTCAGCTTGTATACCCAGCGGCAACCCACCGGTTTCCTGCCGACAGGTAAGTTAACCAACTCCCAAGTGCCGTTCTGAGCATGCGATTTCAGCTCATCAAGCATCGCAAGCTTCCACTCATCACTTCGATCACTTCTTACCGCTTCGTTATAGTTTCTCGGCTCCACGTCTTCATTCGGAAGTGCACCGGCAGCAAATGATTCCTCAATCAACCTCAATGGTGGAATACCCTTCGTAGAACGCGACGACCGCCTAGCAATCTCATCCAAAGGAAAACCCTGGAACGACTGGTCTCCTTCAGAAACAGTGTCGTAGTAGGACATATCATTATCCTGCTGCGACTCCAGATCCGCATCCGCATCAGCATCATTCTCCGTTACACTGCCACTTCCCGATAAACGATCAATCGGAGACGCAAGAGGAACTTCAATTTCTCCTCCTGTCCCGACAGGCTCACTACGTATAGCATCCTTTCTGCTACACACTTCCAGAAACTTGGCATCCCGACTAATTGTGATATGATTTGTTTCCAGGTTCAAAAAACGATACGCCTTTCTACCATCAGCGTATCCGACGAATACCAGCTTTTCGGCCTTTACATCAAGCTTTCGACGTTTTTCCTTGGGAATATGGACGTATGCCTCAGCTCCAAAAACTCGCAGATGTCCATAAGATGGTTTCTTTTGTACCACAACTCATACGGCGTACTACATACACTGGTCGATGGCAAACGATTCTGCAAGTAATTTGCAGTGCAAATCGCTTCGCCCCAGTATATCTTCGTCATCCTGCACTCCGCAAGCATACACCGCATCATTTCGACGAGAGAACGATTCTTCCGTTCCGCCACGCCGTTCTGTTGTGGGGAATACGGAGCCGTCTGCTCGTGCACAATTCCACTATCAGCAAAAACTCCTTCAACGATGCGGCATTGTATTCGCCACCACCATCAGATCGAATTTTCCTCGGATATCCACCAAACTGATTTTTCACCAGATTACAGTACTCACGAATTTTGCCTTCAGCATCACTTTTCCTCTGCAGCAAGTACACCATCGTATACCGACTGTAGTCATCCACTAGCACAATATAGAACCGATTCCCACTCGGTGTTTGTTCTTCCATCGGCCCACCCAAATCGGTGTGAACCAAATCTCCCACAGCACTAGATTTTCGTTCAGAACACTTCGGGAACGAGTCTCTGCTCATTTTCCCCTCACAGCACGGACCACACACCGACTGCACTTCACACGAGTTCATCTCCAATCCGTATCCCAGATTTTCTCGCACTATCTTCGATACAGCTACTGTATCACGATGCCCCATTCGGCGGTGCCACAAATGATGACACAACTCACTATGTTTCGGATCCGCCAGAAACGCTTTCTCAGAGTACTGCTTTAAATGATACAGTCCACCTTTGCGTTGCGCAACTAACACTACTTCTTCTTCTTTCAGCACTCTACATTCATGCTCATCGAATTGCACTCGATAACCCAAGTCAGCTATCTTACTCACCGACAGCAGATTGCCAGCCAATGCCGGAACGTGCAATACATTATCAAGTTTAACTTTCACTCGGACGCCGTTCCCGTTCACAGAATTCACTCGGCCAATACCACCACCTACTGCATCAATGGTTTTCCCATCCGCCAAACAAATTTTCATTAACTTCGAGCTATCGAGCCCTTCCAGCAACGAAGCGTCGTTCGTCATATGAGACGTCGCACCAGAGTCAAGATACCACAACTGAGACTTCTCCGCAACACCGGCCGCCAAACACAGCTCGAAACCGGCTTCCGATTTCACAGCAATACTGGCTTTCTGCACAGTTTGTGGCTTCTCCTTTTCGTGCTTGTCTTGCTGAAACTTCCGGCAGTCCCGCCGAAAATGCCCTTCCTTCTTGCAGTAGTGGCAAATTTTGCTCTTTTATCGCTCTGCTTGTTGCCACCATAGGACCTGGTAGCGTTTGACACGAGCGCCTTTTCACTAACACTGTGATTTTCACACCGACGACGACCTTCATCAAGCAACTTACCCGTGACGAAGTCAACAGTCAGGGCTGCATCCGGACGGCTCTCAAGCGCCACGATCAACCCGTCGTACGACCTGGGAAGACTGGACAGCATCAATGCCACAAACCAATGGTCCTTGACTTCTTCACCCAGCGCCGTCAACCGCAATTGCAAAGCCGTCATCTCCTTCAGATGCTCCGCCATGGATCCACCCTCGGGCATCCGCAACGAAATCAACCGACGCACTACGTGAATAATACTAGACAAAGACGCACGCTCATGAAAATCCTTAAGTGCGTCCCACATCTCCTTCGCAGTTTTCTTCTGCATGACGTGGATCAGCTGGTTGTCCTCCAACGCCAACCCGATGATAGCCTGGGCCTTCTCGTCTTCCGAGTCCCAACCATCTCCCGGTTTCGCAGGCTTTGGTTCTGTTGCAACCTTCAGCAGTTTTTCCCGTGTCAGCAGCAAACGCATCTTAAATTTCCATACTGCGTAATTGTTGTCGTTCAGTTTCTCTATGGAAATTTTCACGTCGGCCATCTTGCTTTCTTCGAGCACACTCCACGGAACCGACGAACAATTAACTTCAAAGTTCACTTTCACGTCGTATACAATTAAACTCGCGCACTTTCAACGTCAACTGGGCCCATAACCTATTGGAACTAGGTTGCAGTAAATAAAAGGCTGAGTTTAATAAACGAAACAAACTTATATTTATTATAAAACGACTTCAAACCAAAAAACATGTCTTAACACGACGAATTCACTTTGAGAATGGATAAAAAGCAAAATGGCGCAGCATTGCTGCTGAAAACAAACTCTCCACTAAACTCTACACACATCGCCTGTGCGTGCAAGGTATATACATATTTAAAGGTGGTACGATTGTTGATACACCAACACACCCGGCAAGTGTAAAACGCATCATCGAAAAGTTTGGTAAGGAGTGCTCCCTCAAGGATTTACCAAGAAGTGGCCGGAAACCCGGCTCCAGCAACCCCGATTTGGACCAAAAAGTTATGGATTATATTCAACGGAACAAATCTGCCTCTACTCGCGATCTAGCCAAGAAGTTCAGGACCAGCATCGGAATGACTTGAAGACGTACAAAAAGCAGAAAGTGCCCAAACAAACTCCGGAACAAAAGTCTCGTGCCAAAACCAGGGCTCGAAAGCTGTACAGCTGCATTTTGGACAATGTCGACCAGTGCATTTTGATGGATGACGAAACATACGTTAAAGAAGATTCAAGAACGCTACCGGGGCCGCAGTTTTATACTAAATCTGTTGGGGAACGTGTGCCAACCGCAGATACGACTGTTGCGATGGAGAAATTCGGTCAGAAGGTGCTCATTTGGCAAGCTATTTGCACATGTGGCTTGCGTTCTTCAATTTTCTATACAAAAGGAACTATAAATGCTGAGATTTATCAAAAGGAATGTTTGAAGAACAGGTTGCTACCATTGTATAGAAAGCACCAGTCCCCTCTCTCTTCTGGCCAGATTTGGCATCGGCACATTACGCCAAATCCACTCTACAGTGGCTGACGGAGAATAACATCAAGTTCGTAGAAAAAGACATCAACCCACCAAACTGTCCCCAGTTGCGACCGATCGAACGCTATTGGGCAATAGTCAAGCGTATATTTAAGAAGGATGGTACAGTGTCCCAAAACATGACCGATTTTAAGAAAAATTGGGCAGCGGCATCCAGGAAGTGCACAAAGGTCACTGTGCAGAATTTGATGGCAGGTGTCAAATCAAAGGTACGGGCATTCTACAGAAATGAACATGATGACTAGTTTTTCCGTTTGGATCTTTTGTAAACATGTTAAGCTATAATAAACTGAAATAGTATGTTAATTTTAACCATGTTTTCATGCCTATTTTATTATTTGGAAGTTTATAACTACTTTTCGATACACTCCTTAATGTTGTCATTAGTAAAATTTTCAATGGAAATGTATGAGCTTCGGTTGTATATTTTCTCAATTGATCATCTAAACACAAACCAAAGAACAAAACCTGTGCAGTGTGAATTATTATGTTAAGATTATCGAAGGGCCAATATATCATATGTGCAAATCTTTTAAGTGTTTCAAAGCCGTTTTAGCTTAGTTTGTTTTGTGAAATTTTATGCTGGGTAAAGCGAATACAGCTGAAAATGTCTTAAATCAGGAAATCAGAAAAAAACGGACATCCAGATCCCTCGAAAGTTTCAGACTTTTTAAAATGAGTTGTGTAACTCTTCACGATACATACCACCAAACCTCTTATTGAACGTTTCCAAGGAAGTTAATTACTAGCTAGACATTACTTACAGCTTAAATAATTTATGAGTTATAATAAAAAACGTAATATTTCGTTGCATATTAGGCTGAGTCAAGGGACACACACCCTATCGATTTCTATCCAGTATGAAAATTAGTACACTTACCCTACTTACACAAAATTGTTATCAAGTAAAATTTTCAAGCATCCCCATGCGGAGTAGGTCACCTTCTCACCTTGACCTACTCCGCATTGGGAAGCTTGGCAAAAGATTGTGTGCTTGTTTCGAAATACTACCTCACAATGCCCTCCGCTCAATTTAATAATAAAACTCCTTTATTAAATTTTTACAGCCTGTCGTGCGCTAATGAAACTTTCAATACTTTCTCTTAACCACTTTGTTCTAGCAAAATAAGTACTGTCTACTTCTAGAGCCTCATGGTGATGAGAAATTATTTCCTTCTCAAACAACATCATCATAGATCGTTACTCCGCGTATGGGAGAATACAAAAAAAGACTATATCCGTGTATGAAAGAATAATTGATAAAAAATATCCCAAATCACATAATGGACATGACATGAATGAAAAAAGTAAAACAATATTTTTCTTTCAGCAATGTATCTTATAAACAATTGAAAAGTACCTCTGTGGGTAGCACTCTTTCGCCATTTTTCAATAATTCGAAAATTTGGTATCGTGATAGCAACCGTTTGTGGATTCTACCAACTTTTAGATGAATTCACTATCGTTTTGCTTATTCTTTAACAGCTAACCGTATTATGTTTACAATGTGTGTTCTAATAAAGCTTAAGTCACTTATAATCTAGACGCATGAGATCAGCTGTATCTAAGAACTAGTTAGAAATAATCACAATGTTGAGAAGTCATAATTAAGATTACTTATTGTGTTTTCTTTGGAAAACTCAAGCAAGCAGTCTCAAAACATCTCTTACCTCTCGGAGGAAGAGGTCGGACCAGGGATTGAAATCCCGACCTCCTGATTATTTATTCGAACCGGTTACAACTAAGCCACCTAGCATTGTTGGTATATCGCATCATAAATTAGGTTCAAAAGCTGAAAGAACTGCAGGGGGTTAGCCATTCTGCCACGTTGTGTTTGTGTTTCGGTGTGCCGGAAGGTGTTTCTGTGTTTCAAAATATCTGTCCAACTACCGAGGGGCACGCCGAAAACTGTGTGGAGAGCGTTGAACTTAAAATACTCTTACACTTCTTGGTACTCAACAAAAATATAAATGGACGCTGGAAGTGTTTCTACACACTCAGTTTTTTTACGGAAATTTGTAACATTTTACCAAATTCTCAACAGCTCAACAGTAATCCGATTTAACGGATTTCGATAAAATTTTACCGAATTATGGTTTTACACATAACCGTAAAATTTCATCGAAATCCGTTAAATCGGATTGCCGACCGTTCAGCCAACAATCAATGTGCAACTAGCGATTTGAAATTGGTTCACGTTTGCGGAACCCCTAGGTCCGAAGTACACTTTGCAGTCTGCACCTCGCAATACACTCTTGCGCTTTTCTGTACCTTTCGGTACTAGTTTCTTTGTTTTGGCTTTGTTTCACTATATTATTTTGACAGAATATTTGAGGGTGTTTTAGTGTGAGTTACGTTATTAGGGGCGAATCATTAAACTTGGGACAGGTGTGCTACACAGGTCACCAAGAAGCCGTTCCAGAGCGTCTTTACGGCAGCCTATCAAGCTTTTAAGTCGCCTTAAATGCAACATAAATGCCACATTTAGCCCAATATACGGCTACATTACTGCAATGCTATGATAATGCTTCATTAATGCTATTTTGCATTCGAAATGCTTATTACAGGCTACATTAAACAGCATTTGAAATGCAGCTTTACAACAAGCTGCTTTAAGCAAGATGCTGATATAATGCTAATATAATGCTCGTAGCATCTGAAATGCAGATTTAGGGTTGAATTACTGCATATGCTAATGCTTATTGGTTACCTGGATAGTGCTAGTTGATCCAAACAATATATTCATTTTCTTCATGACTATTCATGACTGGTTCAGCTGTGGAGAATGCGGTTAAAGTTTACAGATTTCTGTAAAAAATCTGTGTAGTGTGTAGTACTCAAGATGAATCATAGTACTGAAAAGTATTTTTCTAGATTATTCGAAGTACTGAACAGTATTCAAAGTACTCAGACGAATTAAATGTGAACTTAAAGTACTCGATAGCAATAGAAGAGTATACATATACACGTAGATTTATTACAAAACTCAAATTACAAATCGTAAAACTACCGAAAAACTGTAAATGGGAAAAAATACCTAAAATTTAGAGAAAAAAAAGTACCGCAAAATCTATAACTGAAATCAAGTTACAATAAACCGGTAATTTTTAACCGAACTTCTGTAAACACATTGAGCAGCCATCTTGTCAAATCAGATGAAAAATAGTACGGAAGGAAAATGGAAAAAAAAAATCGAGTAAAAATAGTGCTAAAATGGACAGTTTCCTAGAAGAATTGAATTGACACGATGAAAAGATCGTCATCTTCCGTAAATAAATTAAATCTCTTTATAATAATTATTTTTTATGCAGCCTGATATAATCTGCTTTTATTGC
Source organism: Aedes japonicus (assembly GCA_034211315.2). Classification (NCBI taxonomy): domain Eukaryota; kingdom Metazoa; phylum Arthropoda; class Insecta; order Diptera; family Culicidae; genus Aedes; species Aedes japonicus. The sequence goes on along the minus strand of JASCZW010000694.1, from coordinate 94,767 downwards.
CATGGCAAAGTGCCCGATTACGTTGCCGGCTTACATCGCCATTTATTACTGGTTTATTACTGCCCGAATAAAAAATTCTCATAGATTTACAATTGAATATATTGTAACCATACAATACAATGTATAGTATGTACAGTTAAAAGTGTTGTTTACAACGATAGGATGGCAATAGGAGTTATTGCCATAAGTAAATCATTAGGAGTGGTAATAACAGCAATCATAGTATTTCATAGATAATGTTATGAAATTCAAACCGTTTCCTTGTGGCGAATTTTCATAAGGATCTTTTATGCACTTTAATAGGTTTTTAGCACTAGTGCACGAATCTGAACGAAGTTCATACGACCTTATGTGCTATTTCATAAGCGCTCTTTTTAAATTCGTGTGTCACATCAATGTGAAAAAAAACTCAAGTCCCGTGAAAATGAAAAATAGATACCGAAAGTGAATTGCTGTCAGACCTACCAATTTCTGTTTCTGTTTTAAACACGTTTATACATATTGATACAATAGATGGTCCCCCGTTCAGAGTACATGAAATAGGCAATACGTTTTTATAAAGAAATAAATTTATTTTCGATTGATAGAATATTTTAATCTCTTTTAACTGCACGGTAATAGTAAAATGTCTAACATGCATAATACCGATCCTGCAAAATGCGTGTTGATGCTGTAAACAAACTATCACTTTGGAAAAATGGGTTTCAGCATCGATCCGTTTTTTGAAGGTCAGCATTATGACTGTTAAACATGGGCCAAAACAGAAATAGAATTTCATTAGAATGGCTTTTGAAATTCCTAAAATAGAATAGAGGCTCCTTCATAAGATTATCTTATGAAAAATCAAATACCATATTATGAAGAAGAAAAAAAACAACGCCACTGACGTCAATTCATAAGTACATCTTATGATTTTCAAAGTTTTTCCTTATGTGGAAATTTCCTAAAAGTGTACCTTATGGCGGTCATACGATAAATTTTCTCAGTGTAGTGAAAGCCGAGAATCGATTAATAATGAAGTTACCCTATATTTCAGTTTCAGGTGATGCTGAGACTCGGCATCGTTAAATTTTTTGCCGAGTGATCAGTATTACAAAAATGCCGAGTGAATTTAGCTAAATGTTTAACCGAATGAATATTTTTTAAGTGCGCATAACGAAAACATCTTAGACCAGACCGAACCGGAATCGAACCCAGCCACCTTCAGCTTTATGTTGCTTTATAGGCGCTTCTTTACCAACTGAGCTAAGGGAAGACTCAGACGTCTATTACAAATATTTGTTCAATGTAAAATTAGTGAACTACAAACTTTTGAGCAATAAATCTGTACTTAGAAGTATTTAAGTACTCAAATGTTATCACTCAATTGTACTTAGGGTGAATGTATTGTAATAAACATGTATTTAATTATACTAAAAGTACTAAATTGTATTCAAAGCATATTCAATGGTAATCACTCAGTGCTTAAGGGTTTTTAAAATATCGAAAAGTAATTATTTTTTATTTTATTTTATTTTATTAACATATAAGGGGGCGAGGCGTCAGGTTACCAGATTGAGTACAAGAACTCAAACCTTACATAATACATCAGGGGATAGCTGAAAGGGCTACGCAACGTTACTTCCCATGGGGGATTTGAATTTTGCGGGATACACTATTAGTGCACACTAGAAGTGTACAATGATATTGCATCACTACCCACAGGATTGGGGAGGGGGGGGGGGGGGATAATTGTTGGTATGTAAGGCTGTATGGTGAAGAGTATACACCAGTAATTTGCAAATATAATCTATTACCTTGTGATTAATTGTTAACGATATCTTCCAAAATACCTGTTTTGCTTGATACTACTATAATTCAGAGCTTGCTCTCTTGTTTTAAGATGAGATTTTGCTTCTCGTTTCGCGAGTTTCTCTTAAAAAATTGTTTCAGTTCTTCAGCAAAACTTTTTTTTGATGAGAAGGTAAATCGTCCCTTGTCGATGCGCACCTTAAAAGCTTTTGATACGTTGAGAGGGATAATACATTTATTAAAGGGCGAACACGAAATTATTGCGACACATTCAACAGGGCATAACTTTTTTAACCTTTGTGTAAAAATCAACCAAATTGTGCACACTTTCTCATTGATGTGTATTGTTTACAAACTTTCAAACTCGAAGTCGTGATTTTCGATTCAACGAAAATGGAGGTGAACCAACGCGAGTCGAGAGAACAAATTCTTTCCAAACACCTGGGATTTCCTGACCTGTCGCACCGGCAGTTGGGAAAAATGTTGAACATTCACCATTCAACCGTCTTCAGAGTGTTGAAGCGGTTCCAGGAGCGGTTGACGTTGGACCACGGCAAAGCTGGAAGAAAACCGGGACCGGAGAACAAAAATACGGAGGGAAAGGTGAAGCGGATGATTAAAGCAAATCCCAACGTCTCAGGCCGTGATTTGGCTAAAAAGATCGGCATGTCGCAGAGCTACGTCCAGAATGCAAAGAAGAGAGCTGGACTACATACATACAAGGTACAGAACTTCACAAACCGCGATGAGCGGCAACAATCGACGGCTAAATCTCGGGCACGGAAGCTCTACAAGAGGATGCTGAAAAAATATGGCTGCTGTGTGATGGACGACGAAACGTATATAAAAGCCGATTTTAAGCAAATTCCGGGGTTGGAGTTTTTCACCGGCAAGAGCAAGTTCTATGTGGACGACTCATTTGGCAGGCCATCTGCTCTTGCGGACTGAGGAGTGAGCCTTTCGTGACAAAGGGCACAGTAAATGGCGTGATCTACAAATCTGAGTACCTCGAGAAGCGCCTTTTGCCGTTCTTGCAGCAGTACGACGAAGCTCCGCTATTTTGGCCAGATTTGGCATCATGCCACTATTCTAAAAGTGTCCTGGAGTGGTATGAGGCCAATTCTGTCCATTTTGTTCCAAATGACATGAATCCGCCAAACTGTCCGGAGCTGCGCCCGGTAGAGCAGTACTGGGCAATGATGAAGCGGGAACTTCGGAAGAGCAAGAAGACAGTCAAAGACGTCTTTCTTAAGAAAAGAAAATGGAAAAAAAACTGAGAAACTTTTACCGGATGAAACTGTAAAGACTTTGATGGAAGGCATCAAGCGAAAATGCGTTCAATTTTACATTCAAGGCTCCATCGATTAACTTTTCTTTTGATTTTGAAGTAAATATATGTATAAAACTACCCTAAAATTTTGGTTTGATTCTAAACATTATAAGAAAATTGGCATGACATTTTCGGTGTCGCAATAATTTCGTGTTCGCCCTTTACTTATCTTTATTTTTAATTTGCGCCTGTTGAATAGTTCACTCGTTCCGTGGAATGTTTTCTTCTAATTTCTAGTTACAGGTATTCCACTAAACAGCTCAATCCCTCTAGGATTGATTCATACATCAAACTCCTATAATTCCAGATATTATGAATAATGGATCATGAGATGAATAATGGAACAGGTTCCCAGATAAAAATAACCATATAATTACAACACACTAATATAAAATAACATAAAAATCTATTTCCGACCATGAATCTTATTGGTCATGAATCAGATAAAGGAATAATACATATTGTCATTACAATAGATCTACAGTTCACTTCATTTGCTTGGATTTTCACCAATTGTGAAACAATACAATTAATAGTTATTGGATCAAATTTATTCGGAAAATAATGTTTTTTTTCTATAGTTAAGATGCATAACAACTCCCCTTTTCTATTGTCGATGTCTCAGTTTACATAAGATTCTATTGAGGTAACAATAACTCCTATTGTCATCTTATAGTTGTGAACAATAAGATTAATTTTACATACTATAGATTCTATTGTATGGTTACAATACATTCAATTGTAAATCTATGAGATTTTTTTATTCGGGTTCCCTTATGTGATAATGCTTTCCAAAAGTGCGGTTTGTTGTGATAATAAACTATACAGGGTTTTCAACTGCGTTTATATAATCAAGTACAACATTCCAACTACAGGCATACTTCGATAGTACGTTCATCAACTTCCTCACTTCAAATCAAAATTCCATAAAAACTACTGATTGTATCTGAAATCTAATACAACTAAAAGAAAGAACAGAAGTTTGCCCTTTCTTTTGGTTATAGTGGATTTCAGATACAATCAGAAGTTTTTATGCAATTGCGATTTGAAGTCAGAAAGTTGATGTACGTACTATCGTGGTATACCTGTATTCACAAATCTTGTACTTGACCATCGATCACTATCTCAGTATAATCATGTTTGTCGATACGAAATACTGGCGGATTTTCAGAAGCATATTTGGGCTGCATTATCACTGATCTGGCAACACTAGTGTGTTTCTTTCCAAAATGGTAAAGAACCTGACCAGCCCTGGGACCTGGTAGTTGAAACTACCTCAAGGTTTTGCCAGAGCCCAGGGTAGAAGTTTGAAAGTTGAGACTTTAGAACAAATGCCAACAAAATAATTAATAATTTCTGACAAAAATCGTTGCAATCTTTTTTGCAATGATTAATTCCCTTTAAACTTAGTTAAAATTAATTAAAGTTTGTTTTGAGTATTGAGATTATTATTGTTACACTGACACGCAGAAATAAAAACCTGTTTAAAATACTGAACTGCTAATGCATGAACAATGTAAACAAAATTATTTACATATTTTAACAATTAAGGTTGATACGTTACGGTTGTAGTTGTGGCACCAAGATTAACATGAAATGTAAATATTCATTATCTTGGAACAGATGAAGAGTTTAAAAATTAATAAAAAAAACGCCCACTCATTCCACCGTCTATCCCATATCATCGCCTGGTGCTTGACAATCATCGGTATTACCCCAGACAACCAAAATGCACGTATATTGAAAGTTGTCTTTATGATATACAAACATATATGTAAGTACACAAATCGTAGAAAATGCAAAAAATATGGCTCATACGTGCAAAAGTGGAGGTCATATACGTGCAAATTCCATAATTTTCTTAAACGAGTTGATTTGATATCGTAAGCGATTGAATTTGTAATAACAAATTCGATTTAAAAAGCTTAGCGATGTTTATCCGATTTAGTTTGTAACGCAGAACGATGAATAAATGACACATCGTGTATAAGTCGAAAATTTGCACTCTTTACGATTTAACTTACACTGATAGGCAAAATAAAGTGCCCACCCCATCGTTTTTTCAATTTCTCTCATTTACTTGGTTCAAATTAATGTAAACACACTGTACTTTTTTTATTATCTTATTTTTTATATTCTTTTTAAGTTTCACTTATGGAATACTGAAAAAAAAGGAGTTTTACTTAAAGAAAAAAAATCAATTTGAGTTAAAAAAAAAAAGTGACATAACAAAGTGCCCACTTCATTTAGGCTACAGAAAACATAAAATAAAAGCATTTCAATAATTGATTTGTCGTCCTTTGGCCTTCAGGACCTCCTGCAGGCGCTTCGACATGCTCTCGACCAGGTTCTTTAGGTGCTGTGGATCTAGCTCTTCCCAGGCGCGCTCCAGGGCTTCAAAATAGTTATTTTTATTGTTAACACCAGTTTTGTCATCCCTGCCATCGAGAATCGCCCACAAATTCTCGATGGGATTGAGGCCCAAGCTTTGTGGAGGCCATTCCAGCGGTTTGATCCGACAAGACCGGAAGAAAGACTTGGTCTTCTTGGCAGTATGCTTCGGGTCGTTGTCCTGCTGGAATACGAACTTCTCTTCAAGGCCCGTCTGGATCAGCGAAACTTCCAGATTTTCTCGCAGGATGTTGATGTAAGAATATGCCGTCATTATCCCGTCGATTTTCACAATGCTTCCCACTCCGCCCCACGAAAAACACCCCCAGACCATCACATTTCCTCCTCCATGCTTCATCGTGCCTTGTATGTGGCGCTCATGAAGCTCCTCTCCCGATCTGCACCAAACACGAACCCGCCGCTTTCGGTTAAACAGCTCGAATTTTGATTCGTCCGTCTATAGAACCGTTTTCCAGAACTCTAGGGGCTTATCAGCATGCTCCTTAGCATGCTGATAAATGAGCGCTTCCGGGCAAGTTTGCTATTCAACCCCTGTGCTACGAGACGGCGACGAACAGTTCGACCGGAAACTGATAACTGAAGGGTTTCCTGGATCTCGCGGACAGTTACCTTCGGGTTCTTCTTGACTTCGCGCATGATTTTGATGTCCGTTCTCGCATCCGTTTTCCGCTTCCTGCCTCTGCCAGGGCGATCTACCACTGATCCAAACGTTTTAAGCTTCAGACGAATTTTGCCAACCGCTGCCTTACTGATACTGTACTTCTTAGCGACAGCCCGGTGCGATTCACCGTTTTGCACAGCACGAACGACCAATTTTCGGATACACAAGGAAATTGCTTTCGAAAGCACTGCGTTCTCCATTTTTTTCATTTGAATCAAATGCGATCACGTATACAAATGCACCAGGTTGAGTCGTTTGCTTCAAAACATGTCAAAATATCAAAACATAAACAATCGAGGGGTCTTCCAATGGAAACTTACCGAAAACATCGATTTTTGAAGTGGGCACTTTATTTTGTCACTGTTTTTTTTTTTCAACACAAATTGATTTTATTTTTCTTTAAGTAAAACTCCTTTTTTTCAGTATTCCATAAGTGAAACTTAAAAAGAATATAAAAAATAATATAAGAAAAATAACTACACTGTGTTTACTTTAATTTGAACCAAGTAAATGAGAGAAATTAAAAAAACGAAGAGGTGGGCACTTTATGTTGCCTATAAGTGTGAAGTCCAAAGTTCATGATTGTCTTCATCCTTTGTCTTGAAAAACTAAAGATGCGTTCCTGCCGAATTCCATTTTTCTTTGATTTGATAGGCCAATGCTCCATCGGGTGTTTCGATAACTTTTCGACTAAACAAAACAGCTGCCAAGTTTGCATTTCTGAGGGGGTTTTTAACTTTCATCAAATTTGCAACATACTGTTGTGACCCCACAATTAGTTTAAATCCATTCATTCCATAAATCATTATCATAACTAAGTTTAAAAAAACTGGCCAAAAGATTACTTGTACTTAATAGGCCAAGAACCGCATCAGAAACCCTATTGTCGGTCTAAAGCATTTTTGTGTTACTGCGAAACAGCAGGTGTATTTCAAACAATTTGAAAGACACCTAAAGTCAATTGACCAATCGCTCACCTTGAGTTCCTCTTGGCGACGATACGCTTGCAACATCAATTGTCTCTTGGCTTCATCAGACATAACTGGCTCTCTACCCGGGGCGCCTTCGTTGATTTTAGACAATTTTATGACGATTTTAGTTTTTTCATTGTTTCCAATGATTTCCAACAGTTTACGTTCAGGAAGCATAAGTTTTCCCGCGAACCAAAGCTGAACCTTCGCAGGCTCAATTACTTCTAGAGATGCCTACGGATAATCTAATTGAAAATAATCTTTTTAACATACCATTGTTGTTTTACCTGTGTTCCAGTTAAATCTTCTGTATTCGAGAATTCCATTCGAATCGGATCATGAGGTGGAAGTTGCATTGGATAAACTATTGTAACAGCACCACGCAACAAATCCAATGCATCGTATACCACTTTATGCTGCATAATGGTACCAAGTTCGACTTGTTTCTTCGAGATCATTACTCTAGCATCGTTCACGGCTTTTTCCAAAATGTCTTGCATCTTTTCTAGCGGCTGTCGCCCATTTCGACAACCCACTGGATCTGGATTAGAGATCCAGCCACCGGAAGGTACACATTTTTCAGCCCACTCGTCGGTTAGGTGCAACTCTTCTATCTGTTCATCTGTAAGCCCGATCATATCAGGCGGTAGCATAGTGCCATGTTTCGATAGTTCTTCAATTTCTGTCGATAGATGAACAAATCGAATCAATTGGAAATATGCATGGTATTCGTGGATCAGTAACTTACCGGAGCACACGCGACTAACTTTCAGGCGCCCATTATAGATTGTTACCAACTCCAATGCAAGTTGCTCAGTTGGTATAGATAAATTTGTTTCATATAGAAACTGACTTTCGTCACCTCGTTTAACATGTAGTAAAACCATTTTACAACACAATACAATTTTAAAATCTTCAGCCGCTAATATTTTGTACGTCTTGTTCACAGAGTGTCAAGCACGGTTCTGCTTCGATGGGAGTGAATAAACATTTATTCTATTTGCTATGGCAACGCATGTAGTACCGACTAGTCATGACGTTCTACGTTGGGTACGACATCGGCAAGGGCAAACATTAACAGTAACAACAACGAAGGAAGAAGCTTGATGTCCCGTCTCCATGCAAACCGTTTAGGGACGGTAAATTAACCAATATGTGAGCATTCAAGGTATGTGTGGTATGACCAACAATCAATATGAAACTAACGATTTGAAATTGGTTCACTGTTGTAGAACCCCAAGTTCAAAAGAACACCTTGCAGTCTGCACCATACCATACCACTCTTGCGCTTTTCAGTACATTTCGGTAGTATCTTAGGCTTTGTTTTGACTCGCTATGTTATCTTAACAGAATATTTGAGGGTTTGTTGGTGCGAGTTACGTTATTAAGGGCGAATCATTGAGCTTGGGACCGGTGTGCTAGTACTTCCTGAGCCAAAAAATATATTCATTTTCTTCAGGACTATCCAGCCGCTGGTATGACTTCGCAATCCAAACTAAATTAATCTTAGGGACGGAATTTGGATCTGATTTGGGATCTAGCCTTAATCGATTTAGAATTACTGTGATATATTTCTAGAATTACAATCGTTTACGGACATTTTGTTGCACTTTTCAGTTCGAATAGTGCATGAAAAGTATTTATTATTAACGAAAATTTATGCACATTCACTTTTTTCAGGGAAAAAATCAGTTTATGTTTCAATTTCAATCATTATGTAAAGTTTTTAACCAGTATTCATTAAAACTTAAGTATAAAAAAGCAAAACTTTTTTAATATCGAATAAAATCCAAACTTATACATAAATAAGCTATGGTTTTGTGGGAAGTGCATTAACTTAAGAAATTTATGTTTACTATTCAGAGCCAGACCGTAACTGGAGAAACATTCTTTATTTGGTATTTTGTTTCATCTATTCGTTGTTGGGAATTACATGGGAGGTGACATAAAAATCCATAGATTTTTTTTTTTCTAAAAAGGAACAATTTTATTTACAAAACCATTAATATCTGTCGTCTGTATAAATTACATACATGCATTCTTTCTCACTAATAACAACTTGTACACACATCGATTACTTGAAAGTTTAAGTTTGGATCCACATCCTAAACCTACAACACAGAACTTACGGTAGTTGGTGTAGAATCTAAATAGGTTGCTTTATCCATGTTCTAGAGTGTCACAGTAGATTAACTGTCGTACATTGCAATTGACACTCGGTATATTTTAACTTTAGCGTACCGTGTAAGCACCTGTATCACTGTTATCGGTTCACTGCCAGTCTGGTAATTGATTAATTTAGCTACACTTATCACAACGTTGCTCACCGCATTTGCCGTCTGAACTCTTCCAGTTCATGTATGCTCGTTGAAAGTCTAAAAATATAGGGATATTATTTAATATGATCCACTACTACTTTTCCACGCAATTACCTTCCAAATGCATTAAATAACGCTACTATTTCCGCTCGTTTGAGCTTGAACTGGGGATTGCTTGCCCTTAGTTTAGTTTGAAAACCGGATTCAACTTCGTTGTCGAATTTGCCGGAGAACAAAATTTTCAGTGCTGTTCCCATACCTTGAACCTGTTGTAAATAGATTGTTTAGTCAACAAATTCAGTCAGATCAGATCAATCATAGTGTTATCCAACCTGTAATTTTCCCCATAGCCGACATTTATCACAGCCAACGCAGTCCATAATTTTAGAGATGTTCATAAACTTCTCGCGAAATTCGTTTTTAACTTTGACCGATGAAGTACCACCGCTAAACATGACAGATTCATTGAAATGGGACGGAAAGGCTTCGATCACGTTGAGCAAATCTTTGACCGCTACTCGAACTTCGCGATCCTCTTTCTCACGACCGGTGAAATATTCTTCATTGCGAAGATATGGCGCAGCTTTGGCCAAAGCCCTTAGTTCAACGAGATACGCAAAGTAAAGATTCCTTAGCCAGTGTTGGCCTTCGTTGTCGGTGGTCTGAGGGCTGAATCTTCGCTCGAATTCTCCCATGTTTGTGCCCCACACTCCAGTAGGCGAAACGAATCCCATAGAGGTTTTCTCCGACAGAAGGTAGTTCGCACTCAAGTGGATGTTTATACTGGAATGCAGCCCGGAGATCATTCGATAAAAAACACGGTGCTCGAGACATACCTCGTTTTTGGTCATATCATGATACGGAATCATGGCAGCGTACGGGTTCTTACGGCGTATGGAATGAGACCTGAAAAAAAAGCTACGGTTTAGAATCAAATATAAATTATAATCATCTCAACACTTACTGAAAACAGTTCTCCAAATAAATGCTACTCCAGATTCGTCTCGCCGACTCTCCTCTATATCCGGTGTACCTTTCTGGATTCAATAGTAGGTCCACATACTCCGCACCCGGTTCGTGGTCATCTGATATGCAAAAGTTGTCCTGCGCTTCGTCATAGTCCGCCCATTTTTGGAATTCTTGGTGAGCCTTATCACTTATGCTGGTATTCAAGAAACCAAGCTCTTCATCCAAGTCTTCATTGCAATTCGTCAGGGTTTGTACTTCCTTTAGGTACTGTAAACAAAAAAAAAACAATCAACAAAAAGGCTTACGTGATAACAGTCGTGTCACCATTTCTATGCTAGTAAATAAATAGCGACAACAGGTTTCCCCACTCAAGTTGTAAATAGATTGAGCATTCAATAAAATATGATAACAAATCGATAAGCTATTTTTACAGGCACTCTATGTGTAATTGCTTTAACAATTAACGTTTAGATTAGCAAATGTTTTACCTTAAGAACTTGACTCGAAGATTTAATCAACTAGACCGGACATTAGCCCTTTACAAGCAACCTTATCGCAGAATAAAGCAATCAAACGCACGTCTGTTGCAACCCTTGCCACACTACTACTCACCTTATGATAGGAAGACACGTCGCCTTTCAGTCCCGGTGGGATGTCTTTCTCTTCGCATTGCTCCACGTGACAGAATCGCATAGCACATTTGCTATCATCGACCCAGAACGGACATTCTTTCATGAGATTCACCTTATAGTAGCGGAAAAAATCCTTAACTAGAAGACTACGCAACCGCGGGAAGATCTTGACGTTATTGTAAAAATCCACTGTGTCGACGTTGCAGCTGCAATCGTCGATCGTTCCCTGCAGCTGAAAAGAGATTTATTGCGGTGAGCTTAATTAGTTTACGGTGTTTATTATTATCACGAAAATGCTTTCAATTAGGTCAGAAGTGAATATGGATGAAGTTGTTCGATTTATATGTAATATATTTAGAGCTAACAAGACATCTTTATGAAGGTAATTTGTTCTTGTTTTGATGTAGAAGGAAACAACATCATAACAATCAAGAATCGATATTAAAGGGTGTACGGAACACACATAAATATTCGGCAAAATTCGCCCGTTCAACCTATCATCTTCAAACTTCAAGGGAGTAAAACATGTTATGAATACTACGTTCGTGCATTTGGATATGAAATTGAAATTGTATAAAAAACATGGGAAACCATTCATAACATGTTTTTCTTTACACTACTCATAAGGTCCTGTACAACATTTGGACCAACTTTTTTTTTGCAATCCATTCTTTCTTCTTGCAAAATGGTGAATCGACAACTGCGATGGAGCGTGCGTCCCCGCAACATAGCTCTGGTCCTCACGAGTTCCTACCTCATGCTTCCACGGGTCAAGAGACGACAAAGACCACCAGCTAAGGGTTGCGTACTTAACTGGTAGTGCACTGTTGTCCTTCTGACTTCAGCTAGATTGAGGAGGTGCGTGCCGAGCGTCTGTCCACCAAGGAGGTGCGGCTCAAACAGCGGCTGAGTAAGAAACGCTTTATCTCGTCAGCTATACCTTAGGAGGCAGTCCCACCAACGCAGTGTAGGCAGCGCGACCCCGGTAAGATAGCATGCTGAAATCTTACCGTACCACCAAAAATGTAAGTATTCTTTATACGGTATATAATTTTGAATCATCCATGGAATTCCCGAGTATTGTACGAAAATTTTAATTTTTTTCCTTCGTGGCAATGATAATGCAAGTCCATCTACAATTGCAGCAGGACCACAATCGGAAAACATGCAGACAGAACACATGTTATTCTCATTTTATATTATAACATCCCTTCAAAATATTTGCTTCGCATTTATCCATCGTCGTAAGTTTTAGTCCACCTACCCCCTATTGAGCGAGATAAGGTGCTATAACCTTGGCAATTATTGCCAGGCTTTTGGTTCAAATGCCAAGAGTTCACCCACGGGCAAAAGGAGCATAAACCAATCTTTCTAGCGTCTGTGCTCCCAACGATAAAGTACAAATTATCACACTGTTTAACTCTATGTGGAAGCGTTTTGTACGGAAGGCCACGCTTTCTTCCTTTCCTTGATTCAAAGTAGTGTAGCGATTTTAGATCTACAGTGACGGACAATACAATAAGACCAAAGCCTGATTTTCATACAAAATGGCCATGTTAGGGGGCTTGCCTTTCATTTTCTCGAGAACCAACTGAGCTGAAATTCCGGCTGTGGTCCAGAAGTAGCCTAAATTCTCGTCTGCATTAACGCCATCACTTTTCATTCACCACTTTAAAAGTTACAGACGCGGCGTCATACGACAAAACAATAAGACCACTTTTTCATAAAGGTTGTTCGAATTTGAGGATCTGAATTTTGAATATTGATGCACGGGTCATTTTAATATCAGCGTACTATAGATTGTAATTCACAATCATCAACATGGCCTAAACTATGGATATCAAAAGGAGGTCTTATTGTTTTGTCGTAGGTGGTGTCTGTAGTTTCTGAAGAGGGGAATGAAAAATTATGAATTTATTAAAGATGAAAATTCAGGTTATTTCTAGGCTACTGCCAAAATTTTAGTTCAATTACATAACGGGAAATTGAAAGACAAGCCTCCAAACATGACCATTTTGTATGAAAATCGGGCTTTGGTCTTATTGTATTGTCCGTCACTGTATCTGGAATCGCACTATTTCATGGAATACTCTCTGCGGCACATACTACGCAGTTGGCCTGGCCGATGACAAGAAACCATCATTTTCCAGGATGCTTTCAAGAATTGGCTGCGTTAGTGTGAGATTAAATCTGATTAGATCAGATTAGATTAGATATCTTCCTCTGATTTCACTTCCTTAGGATGCTCCCGCGATGGCCCAATACTTTTCAATTGGCCGCAGTTCCAGTGCGTTGAGATGCTTCGGCACGAAATTGACCTCCATAGCCTTGTGCCACTCCAAAACCTCTTTCGAGTAATGGCACGGGGCTAAATCCGCCAGAAAATCGTAGGACCATCGTGTGACCTCAGAAGAGGAAGTAGACGCTTTTGGAGGCATTCCTTTAGGAATTCTCCTGCCCATTGACCGTTCCAGTTGTCACGAATGGAGTGCTCCGCTGTCCACACGAATTGTTTGCCAAATCATATATATTTTGGCAAACTTTGACAGCTTCTGCTTTTTAACGTCCTCAGGGACATCGAATGTATGATGAGCAGTGAAAAACTGGAGCCCCGGAAGCTACCGGAAGTCTGCTTTTACATACGTCTCATCATCTCATCATAACGAGGCAATGTGGTTTCGTCAACATCTGGGTGTAGAGCTTCCGTGCACGTGTTTAACCTACCGCATTCTGCTGTTCATCGCGATTATGCGGTTTTTGGACTTTGTACGTGTGTAGTTCTTCATGTTTTTTCGCATCTTGCACGAAAGTTTTGGTTAGATTAAGTTTCTTCACCACATCTCGAACTGAACTGTTGGGATTCCTCTTGAAAGCTTGAATCCTTAACACGGAGATCAATTTTTGCCACTTTTTTTTCTTTTCGATCGATGGTCAAACGTTCGTGGTACCAATTTAAAAAACGAAACATCGTAGAATGTACCATTCCCAGCTTCCTGCTGATGGCACGATGAGAAAGATCCGGATTTTCGAGGTACGTGCATAAAATTCCGTTGCGCCGCTGCTGTTCTTCCAACTCTATCTTCGCAACGATTGCACAGCTGCTAGTGAAACTGATACAACGTAAACAAATTCACATTGAACTAATTTCACCCGAAATTTCAATAGAGAACACCCAACGGATAAAAAGTTACAGCCATTTAAAAGTGGTGCAGTTTGATTCCGTACAACTTTTAATCAAACAAACAATAAGAGGATTACGCCAAACAAACAATAGGAGCCGACGATGTAGAAGCATGACTTGCTGTAATGTATCCATTTTTCATCACCCGTCACGATGCGATGAAGAAACCTTTTCCTTTTTTGCCGCTGGAACAAACGACCCTTAACATTTCATGGCTTCGCATCATAAGGGACCCAAATTCCTTCCTTCTGAATCATTCTCAACGCATGCAGTCACTTAGGATTGGCTTAACGGGTAACTATATATGCTGAAGCAAGCTTTTCTTGCGCTTGGCACGAATCCTCATCGAGCAATGCCTCCAATTTAGCTTCTTCAAAGGATTTGGGCCTTCCTTCACGCGGACGGTCGTCAACATAAAAATCATGATGTAGAAGGAGATGTTCGCTCATCACCATGAGGCACCAAGAGTGAACAACAATGTTTTTGGCTAGAATGAAAGATATGAAGAGAATGTTTTGATAGTTCCGCTAGTGTGCGGCAGGCTTGGAAATATAGCAGATGTTTTAGGAAAATTGAGCGAAAAGGGCATGTGTACAGTGGTACTCGAACCAACGACATTTTTGCCTAACATCCCACTGCGGGGTAGGTTGAAGCACGGACTAAGTCCGCCACTTCAACAGGGTATATAAAAATCATCCCTTTTGAAGCGACGGAACCAATCACGATATGTTGTTTCGCAGAAAGCAGCATCTCCGTACACTAACCGTACACGTACAAAATCACTAATGTGTCAAAGCGGTTTGTTTACCATATGTCGAAGTCGTGTTTTTCGATTCAACGAAAATGGAGGTGAACCAACGCGAGTCGAGAGAACAAATTCTTTCCAAAACCTTGAATTTCCTGACCTGTCGCACCGGCAGTTGGGAAAAATGTTGAACATTCACCATTCAACCGTCTCCAGAGTGTTGAAGCGGTTCCAGGAGCGGTTGACGTTGGACCACGGCAAAGGAGCTGGAAGAAAACCGGGACCGGAGAACAAAAAGACAGCGGGAAAGGTGAAGCGGATGATTAAAGCAAATCCCAACGTCTCAAGCCGTGATTTGTCTAAAAAAGATCGGCATGTCGCAGAGCTACGTCCAGAATGCAAAGAAGAGAGCTGGACTACATACATACAAGGTACAGAACTTCCCAAACCGCGATGAGCGGCAACAATCGACGGCTAAAACTCGGGCACGGAAGCTCTACGAGAAGATGCTGACAAAATATAGCTGCTGTGTGATGGACGACGAAACGTATATAAAAGCCGATTTTAAGCAAATTCCGGGGTTGGAGTTTTTCACCGGCAAGAGCAAGTTCTATGTGGACGACAAATTTAAGAAGAAGAAAATGTCGAAATTCGCCTCCAAATATCTCATTTGGCAGGCCATCTGCTCTTGCGGACTGAGGAGTGAGCCTTTCGTGACAAAGGGCACAGTAAATGGCGAGATCTACAAATCTGAGTGCCTCGAGAAGCGCCTTTTGCCGTTCTTGCAGCAGCACGACGAAGCTCCGCTATCATGCCACTATTCTAAAAGTATCCTGGAGTGGTATGAGGCCAATTCTGTCCATTTTGTTCCAAAGGACATGAATCCGCCAAACTGTCCGGAGCTGCGCCCGGTGGAGCAGTACTGGGCAATGATGAAGCGGGAACTTCGGAAGAGCAAGAAGACTGTCAAAGACGAGAAGGACATGTTAAGAAAATGAAAAAAAAAACTGAGAAACTGGTACCTGATGACACTGTAAAGACTTTGATGGAGGGCATCAAGCGAAAATGCGTTCAACATTACACTCAAGGCTCCATCGATTAACTTTTCTTTTGTTTTTTGAAGTAAATATATTTTGAAGTAAATATATGTATAAAACTACCCTAAAATTTTGGTTTGATTCTAAACATTATAAGAAAATTGGCATGACATTTTTGGTGTCGCAATAATTTCGTGTTCGCCCTTTAACTCAGGTGATCTTAATAGTAGAGGAAAGGCTTGTAGCCGTTCCTTGTAAGATGGAACAGCGCCAATTTTGACATTCATAGCGACAACACTATCGCGCTGACAAGTGTTAACCTCATTTTTTTACTATTCTTCAATTTTCATTTGCTTTTGGAGTGAATACACTCATTCGATATAGCTCTTCCAGGTTTCAATTTTCGAAAGTGTTGGCATAATTAAAATAGCAATTTTTTCTTGTGCTTAGTAAGTGGAAGTTTTCCGTCGATATCAAAAGGTTAACATTTGTGTTGACTAGCATTTTTGGTGTATTATTATGATCCAAAGGCATTTCCAAACAAATCGTTAGGTGAAACAATTTGTTGATGTTTTGTGTTTATGGCGTCATGTTTGTAAGATGGAACACTGTTTGCCTTGTAAGATGGAACACATTTTTTTTCGTTTTAAAACATATGAATGATATTTTTTTATGTTTGAAAATGCCATGGAAGCAACAATAAATTGAAATATAACAATACATTTATTGAAATTGCAATTTTCGATGAATTTCGAAAAAAGGCCATAATTTTTTTTAATGACTTTAAATAATCAGTTCCGTGGGCAAACATGGAGCCTTTTAGTTCCTCTTTCGAAAGATCATCGAAAAAATAAAAAATAAACATGTTACGAGCAAAAAACGAATGATGTTCCATCTGCAATTTTCGATTGATTTCGAAAATAGGCCATAACTTTTTTTTGATGATCATAAATAATTAGTTCCTTAGGCAAAGTTGGAGCCTTTTAGTTTTTCTTTCGAAAGATGTCTTTGGATCCGCGAAAAAATCAAAACTATACATGTTACGAGCAAAAAACGGATCGTGTTCCATCTTACAAGCCTTTCCTATATATATGAGAATTTCAGCCATGTTTAAACGCATACTTGTACGATCCATATAAAGTAAAATCAGGTCTGGCATACTAAAGTTGTCTCCTTTACACCTATGCAACAGTGCCTCTGATGTCAAACTAGCAGTTTCATTTCAAACCATACGAGTAGAGGAGCACAAGCTTCAGGGGGGTATATAACGATTATCGTGAATAAGAAACTAGAAATAGCCTATCTGAATTGGCAGATTGCTTCTAGAATGGACTCACTCCAAAACGAGAACTTCGGACTAAAGCTTGCTTCAGATAGAATTGGAACAAAAACAATTGCCTGTATTTCAGTTATTTATTATTGAATTCAAGATCTTTTTTTATACAAATGTAGCGTTTTCTTCATACTTTTAAGAAAAAATACGGATAAAATTATTCGTCACGGTTTCGAAGGAATTCTCGAATTTTTCCTGTAACACGGCTCATTAGGCGGCGCACACCTCCTTCGTCCATCGTTTTAGCTATCTTATTCCACCAGGTCTTCATCTGATTGATGTCTTTGACAACCTTTCCCTATGCCTTGAGTCTCCTCTTCATGATTGCCCAGTATTTCTCAATAGGGCGGAACTGGGGGCAGTTGGGTGGGTTAAGGTTTTTCGGAACAACCTGGACCCCTTTCTCTGCATACCATTCTTGAACGACTTTGCTGTAATGACAGCTTGCCAAATCTGGCCAAAACATTACGGGATGGTCGTGGGATCGAATGAACGGCAAAATTCGTTTTTGGAGACACTCTTTTTGGTATAGTTCCGACGTCATTGTCTTATTTGTAACGAAAACTTTCGTTTTTTGCCACAGCTGCAAATGCCCTGCCAAATCATGAATTTTCGTGCAAATTTGTCAGCAAAAACAAATTTAAATTCGTCTGGAACATCCCCCCGAGCCGTTGCCAAGTAAAATTTTTGACCTGGGATTTGCCCGAAGTCAGCCTTGATATAGGTTTCATCGTCCATCAGAAGACACCCGTCGAACTCCGGGAAAGATCCAACATCGCCTTCAAGCTACAGACCAATAAGTCTCCTCTCAGCGCTGAGCCAATTGTTCGAGAAGCTAATTCTTAATCGTTTGCTCAAGTGTGTCGAGGAAAATAACATTCTCCTGCCGGAACAGTTTGGATTCAGTTAAGGGCATTCCATCACTTCATGCAACCACGTAAAGCCGTTTGACAATTTACCAAACCAGGAAATAACTTTAGCTTATTTTTGGCATTTCAAGGAAATTTACACCGTGTCAAATATATTCTCATACAAAATAAAACTCTATTTATTTCAAATCGATCATCCAGATTTTATTGATAACTTTACCCATTATATTGCAATATAATACTGATCAACTACAGCATATGTTTTGGAATAACACCGCCTTTAACCTTCTTGACCAGCTTTAGACGTTTTTCGAAACCGTCACAGGCATGACTTCGGCATTTCGTCCCAAATTCGTTTGATTACGGTTTTCAATTGGTTCATATTAGACGTCCTGTGGTCATTTACCTTCGCCAGCATGTATGACCATACGAAATATTCCAAGTGATTCAGATCTGGTGAACTGGGAGGCCATTCATTCTTGTCCAAAAAGTCGGTCCACTAGTCTAGTCTAGCACTAGCCTTGAACGAGATTTACAGTATGCGATGGCACTCCGTCCAGCTGAAACACATAGTGATCATCTCCAAACACCTCTTGTACATATGGCTTGACTACTTTCTCCAAAACTTCCGTTTTATAATATACGGCATTCACTTTAACATCGAAAAAGGCGATGAAAACCAGTGGTAATTGGCCTCGCTCGCAAATTCCTCCCCAAACCATCGCTGACGTAGCACTTTGGAACCGTGGAATATTACTATCACTTTCTGGAACAGTTCTCAAAGAGAGAGCCCACAATCTGTCGTTCTGGACATTGTGGGATTGTTGCAAGACGAATAACTTTTCGTCGGAAAAGATAAATTCTTCCGCACCGTGCCGCGACAAAAGCAGACTTGCTCTTTCGAGTCATTTCTGCTTGGAAGGTTCCGAAACTCCGTGAACCTTACGTTTCTTGAAACCTTGGAATCCGAGGTCATTTTGCAGTATATTGTGCATTGACGATCTCGAAACATTGAGATCTGCGGTCATTTTATGTACAGAGCGCTGTGATGTTCGTCTCATCCGTTCCCTGACCACTTTAACAACTCATGCAGTCCGCACCGTACGAGTACAACCGGATCTCTTCCGGTCATCCAACGAGCAGGTACCTTCGAATGGTTCGGTACACAAAATCCCGCTTTACTCCGAGGTTTTTCAAATTTCTGAAAATAGCGCCCGGGCGGTCACCTTTCAAAAACTTTTTTATCACCACAGTACGAAACTCCTTCATTACTGGTAAAAACTCCACACCGAATGAAAACAATCGGACATAACCTAAAAGCGTTTGTATAAACATAGTGCAAAACTACACCAACACATAAAGGGTGTCCACGATGAAATTTCCACACACAAAATTGATTCGCAAAATTCGAGTTTTCATCCGATTGCCATCAAATTTTCAGGGATTGAGAAATAACTATTAAACTTCATTTTACCATTTTACTCGTATGCCCGCACCTTGGCCTTAACCCCGGCCATAAGATTCTGCACAACCTGTGAATCAACCGTTTTTTGCATGTAAACCCATACTTTCTTCAGTTCCTCGACTGTCTTCACTACCTTAGGTCGTTTAAGAAGGTGCTGCTTCATAATCGCCCAGTACTTCTCGATGGGGCGGAGCTCCGGAGTGTTGGGAGGGTTGAACATTTTCGGCACGAAATTGACCTTATTGTCCGCATACCACTTCAGCACGTCCTTGGAGTAGTGGCATGAGGCCAAATCCGGCCAGAAGATTGTTGGGACGTTGTGGGCCTTCAGGAGAGGAAGCAGCCGCTTCTGGAGGCACTCTTTTACACACTCATCTTATTAAGACACAGGATTTGTTACGCCTGAAATAGCCAAAATAACTAGTGTAACTCACGAAGTACTTCAAAATATGGCATCCAGCATCAATTGGATTGAAAAAACTACGTATACAGTGAATCCTAGAGGGTTTGAGCTGTTTAGTGGAATACTTGTAACTATAAATTAGAAGAAAAATTAGTAATCTCCATTTAATTCCAACTACCTTTGCTTATCTTCGACAGATACGCGTATTTCGTCTACAATGTGCAGACTTCTTCAGTGTCTCGTACTAATAACTCGACTGCGTCGACAGATAAGCAAAGGTAGTTGGAATTAAATGGAGATTACTAATTTTTCTTCTAATTTATAGTTACGTATACAGTGTTATACAGTATTATTAGAAGAATTCACCTCGGCTTTTTTTTGCACCGATATTTCAGCACGGTCAATATCGGGTGAAAAAGGGAAATACTCATGTTGGAGCCTCAACTTTGACGCCAGCTGTAGTCCAAACCACTTGATGGAAACAGTTCAAATTTCGTCCACATTATTTCCTATGTATTTTTAGGCTATTGTGAAATTTAAAATATGTTATCTAAATTTTTCACAGAAATACGGATTTTTGAAATTCGTATGTCCAAAATTCACATATGTAATGAAAACTTTAAATTTATAAGCCTGATCAACATGAAATTTCGATCACATGTGGCCTATACATTGTTTATAATGTAGTGAAAGTTTCAGCTAAAAATATTGATAATTGACAAAGTTACAGTAGGTTGAACATGGCATATTTTGGAAGCAAAATTTTGCTCGGCTTTTTTTTTTGCTACTGAGTGTATGTACACCTGTCCGTTCATCGTGTCCTGGGTCACGAAAGGTGCACTCCGCTTCCCGCACGTGCAGATGGCTTGCCAAACCAGGAATTTCTTCGCAAATTTGGACATCTTCTGAGTGCGGACATGCTCCGGAACGCTGAACTTATCCTTGGCCGTGAAAAACAGGTTGCCGGGGATCTGTTTGAAGTCGGCCTTCACATATGTTTCGTCGTCCATGATGCAGCATTCAACTTTCGTCAGCATGTTGAGGTACAACTTCCTGGCACGGGTTTTGGCGGACTTGTTCTGCTTCTCGTCGCGATTAGGGGCCTTTTGTATCTTGAACGTCCGAAGCCCAGCCTTAGTTTTGGCCTTCTGGACAAAACTTCGGCTTAGGTGCAGCTTCTTAGCCACATCCCGAACAAAGGCGTTCGGATTTCGGTTGAAGGCCCCAACTACGCGGTTGTGATTTTTGGTGTTGTACGGAATACTTTTTCCTTCACTTCTGGGCTTCCGATCGGTGTTCAACCGTTCCTCGAACCGCTTAACCACTCGCGACACCGTGGAATTCGCGATTCCCAACGTTTTAGCGATAGAACGATGCGAGAGATCCTTGTTCTCGTGATGAATGCGCAAGATTTTAACATGCACGAGCTGTTCTTTCGAGTTTTGATCACAGGACTTTAAAACTTGCAGGATGTAAATAATGCACTATGAACTAAATCCACCCAAATTTTCATTAAATTCTACCCAACGGTTAAAAAGTTAGAGCAATTTCATAGTGTGGCAATTTCATCGTGGACACCCTTTACGTGAAGCATGTTGAGTAGTTGCACGACACCAATGCAAGGAAAAAATGTATGAGAATATATTGGACACGGTGTACAATAAGTCATTGTTAACCATTGTTACTTCCGACCTTTTGACGATTTTGTGTAGTATTCATCGTGTTATTTCCACTGACAAACAGACATAGCACGTAAAACTCTTCGCAGTGTAAAACATCGTTCCGAAAAGATAACCGCGATCTGCTGGACACAATGAGAGGGGCGATCAATTGAACAGATAGTGGCACTTTGTAATTGTCAAATAGTACAATGTAAAATGTAAAAAACCCTGTGTGCCGCATTGTCTTTTATTTTAAATTGATAGTTAAATGCACATTCGATGACTAACTTATGGGTGTTGTCTGTTTGTCGTGTTAATTGTCTGTACTTTCCGTACTACACTGAAAAAATATTTCACTTAGCTACTACTGCAAACACATGTAGATATTTTCCAACACCTAAATAAGTGACTTCTACATGAATATCATGTAGAAAAAGAAATTCTACTCGACTAATCATTTACATATCGCTGGACACATAAGATTCACTTAATTTTGCAAAGCGTTTTCCACTTCCTGAATCACATGAAAGTTAAATGAATTTCTAGTGGATATTTTTCACTGATTTAGTGGATAAATCGGCCCTTTAAAATACATGTTTGTTTAAAAACTGATCCCAAATTTTATTCGTAAGGAAATGGTTGGAACCCTATGTTTTCAACAAGAGATTATTCTTGTTTCTCAATCTCTATATGTGTTGCATCAGATATTCACGATTTTAATCTGCGAAAATACGCCAAAGAAAAAAAAAGAAATGCTGCGACATAACCTGTCATGGGTACCTGAGTTTCGCAAGAGAAAATGTAAACACCGCTTGAACGAAGTATTCCTGAGAAAATGTTCATGTGCATACATTTCATTGACTTTATAATATAATACTTTCATGTGATTTTATGTTGAGATTTGCGAGTATGAATTGGAAAAAAAAGCTATGTGATATTATGATGGAATTTTAAGATTGGGTATGAGGTACATTTTTGGAGTTTGTTAGGAACACAATATCCTGTTTCCATATAAAGCTTTATTTAGTTACTAAGACACATTAGAAATAGTAACTTCAACGGCGATAAATGAGACAATAGTTCCCTGTTATTGTCACTGTTGGACGAAATACTAATATAAAAAAACAGGGCGTCTGTTATTTAAAGATTTATTTACATTGAGTTGCATCATGTTTCAATGTATAAATTTGCAAACAAATTACATCTCCGCTCGATGAAGAAATGTATTGTTCAAGTCGACAGTTTCCATTATATTCCAAAATTGTTCAACCCAAACCACGAAATAATACTTCGCTTGTCATTTCTAACATAAGGCGCTATTATTTCAACTACCTATGTAGCGTAACGGAATACAAACATGCATCGTACCGTATAAAAAGTATGCTGATTCAACGGGAATTCAATAATTAATTATAAGCTAACACTACAAACGTGAGTGAACAGCCATTGTGCTATATCAGAGCCTATGCTTTTCAGATTGATGCTCTCTCTTAAAAGTGGGCGGTGGTGCACTCCCGTCTATTTACAGATTGAAACATGACATGAGTTAACATACCTGACAAAAGCAAAATCTGTCTTTGCTAAGATCGTCTCCCTGATTGTAAAAATATCCACTGGAATAATTGACTACGCATAGCAGTGCCACAAAACTAACAATAATCCACTGTAGTCGGCACAAATTGCCGAAAGATCTTCTGTGACTCGATGCCATTGACACTGACATTGTCGCTCCATTCATTTGTTGCTCAGTCAGAAATTGTTATTATTTATATACTAGATTTATACACGCTGGATTCATTCACTGGGAAAATAAACTATTCACTATGAAAGAAGATGCAATCAGATTCAGCAACTTTTCCGAACTGCTCTTATCACGAGCACCTTACATCCCAACAAGCTCTTCGACGGACGAGCAATTTTTTGGGAAACCACTGGGAAGTTTACACGTCAACACTTAACACAATGACTGTATCGTGACGATTATTCGCGTTCACTTTCACTACTTGTTTCTGGTGGCACAAACTCAAGACGTCGATATGCACCTTATTTTTCTGCTTATCAAATGCGACAAGTTCCGAATGATCACGTCGATATCGAGGTACATACTGAAATGAATACCGCGCGTTGTGAAAATTGCAACCACGCGAGATTACCCAGCTAGAACTCATAAAATGCGAGCCTGGAGTGCTTTATAATATGGATTGGCAGAAGGTTTGGGTGGGTGGTGAATGTGTAAGAGCACATACGTAGCGCGAGTTAGAAGAAGAAATCCAAAACAAAACACTGTCACGACGTAGTTTCGCTATTGACCGTTAATGCGACAAAGAGCGCTCAAGTAGAATAAGTCGACAATATTGCATGCAGCAGATTGCGTGCAATAAAAATAGGTTTTGATTGAACCGTTGCACAACGAGGCGAATCTTTAGATCATTGTTCGATGGCGTCATCAATGCATTTCTGACCGTTCATGGAGCTTGTTTACGTGGACATAAAAAGATTTCGGTAAGATCGATTTTAGATTTTGGTTTTTAACTATTGAAGTAAAATAACCGCAAAATATTCATTATTGCATAATACCACATATTACTACATATTGCCACAGAGAACTGACATACAAGCTGGAGTGCCCACCGTGTGTAAATTTCTGTAACTGCCATTTTAAAATTACAGCTTGTTTCCGTTAGTTTTGGTGAATCGTATGTTGATGACGCCACTTGCCCACCTTGAGATTTGATAGCTTGTCAATTTTAGTTTGGTGAAACCTAGACTAGGCGGCGTTGTTTTTCCAACGGTTTGCTTTTGAAAGTTTACACAGTAAATTGGGGAAAAAATGTTCGAGCCAGGATGTCTGTTCTCTGTGATATTGCTACACAATGCCTACATAATTTGTTATGCCTACATAATTCAATTCTTCGATCTTACATACTATTTTACAATTTTAAGAGTTTAAGCCCAATGGGCTCTTCAGCTTTGTTTAATGTTTTATGTGTTTTATGTGTTAAGTGTGTTTTAATTATTTTTTCAGTTCCGCCAACCTACTTAATCTACAACTAAAACTACAATTTGAAAATCCTAGGGGTGGGGATGATTCCGGATGATCTGGTGATCCGATGTCAGGCAGCGTGCCCTGTACCGATTGATAGACTCACTAAAGCGATCGTCAGATGTTCTTGTCCTCGGAGGGATGTTCAGTATCATCCTGAGGAACTTATTTTGAACACGCTGAAGTATCAGGTGATGTGTTTTAGCACAACTCTCCCAGATTGGCATACCGTACTCGATGACTGGAAGTATGATTTGCTTGTAGACAGAAAACTTGTTTTTCCGGGATAATGTAGACCTTCTGTTGATCAATGGGTACAGCAGCTGCAACAGAACGTTACACTTTGTGATAGTTTTGTCAACCTGTTCCCTGAAAAAAGCTTGCTGTCTATTGTAACGCCAGGATAGACAGCTGATTTGGCCCATTCCACTGTTGTGTTGTATAGGCTAATTTTACAATCCTCAGGCGGAACAAGTTTGGGAGAGTTGGAGTGCGGAAATAGGATGACCTGGGTCTTCGCCGCGTTGATACAGATCTTCCATTCGCTCTGACAGAACATTCAGACTTCGCTGCAGTTTCGCTGTAAGCGCTCTTGTTACCCTACCATTGTGGACGACTGCGGTATCATCGGCGAACAACGACAGAGAACCATTTTCAGGGAGCGGGGGTATGTCCGAGGTGAATAGGTTGAACAGAAGTTGACCTAGTATACTTCCCTGCGGAACACCGGCGGCAATCTCCTGTGCATCGAAAACTGCACCTTGTAACGAAACAAGGGATGTCCTGTTCGTCAGATAATTTTTAATTATCTTCACCAGAAAGATCGATACCAGAAGATTGTATCGATGCAGCTTGTACACCACGCCATCATGCCACACGTTATCAAATGCCTTCCCGATGTCGAGAAGTGCCATGGCAGATGATTTAGAAACAGACTTGTTCCATCTAAGGATGTTAATGACTCGGTTAAGTTGGTGAATTGTCGACCGACCACGTCGGAAGCCAAATTGTTCGTCGAGCAAGATGTTAAGCTCGTCGGCAGATGAAAGAAGCCGACGGTGGATCGCTTTCTCAAACAGTTTCGATACTCTTGAGAGAAGACTGATGGGCCTATAGCTCTTGAAGCATGAAGGATCTTTGCCAAGTTTCTGGATGGGGATGACTTTGGCTGACTTCCAACACGAGCCGAAGTAGCTAAGACGCAGACATTGCACAGTGGGCAAGAACTGATGAAAACTAAGGAAAATATCTGTAACTTTTGTCGCTTTTAAGCGCGACTTGTAAACAAGGCCATTTCCGCTTGGAAATTGTCTGGGAAATCAAATGGAACTAGTTTCAATCATCGCACGGATATGGTTGTGGAGTTATAGAGCTTATTTTACCCCACTTCCCCTTATATTCTTGAATAATTTATAGATATCTTTGCACGGAGAGGCTCAAGATAATCAAAATAGTACTAAACCCATGTAAAATTTTCTGGAAAATCGAATAAAAGCTGTTTCAACTACCGCACAGCTCTGTGACCGAAGATATGGCCACTTTCCCTAGTATTCTTGAATAGTTTATAGATATCTTTGCTCGAAGTTGGTCAAAATCAACAAAATGCTATAATTTGTTCAATAATATATGGGGAAGTGGGGTAAAACTTGCCATATCTTCGTTCACAGAGCCGTGCAGTGGTTGAAACAACCTGTATTCAATTTTCCAGGAAATTTCACATGGGATTAGTCCTATTTTATTGATTTTGAGCCACTCCGAGCAAAGATATCTATAAACTGTTCAAGAATACTAGGGGAAGTGGGGTAAAACCAGCCATATCTTCGTTCACAGAGCTGTGTGATAGTTGAAACAGCTTTTATTCGATTTTCCAGAAAATTTCACATGGAATTAGCACTATTTTGTTGATCTTGAGCTTCTCCGTGCAAAGATATCTATAAATTATTCAAGAATATAAGGGGAAGTGGGGTAAAATAAGCTCTATAACTCCACAACCCGGATATGGTTGGTGCGGTGATTGAAACCAGTTCCATTCGATTTCCCAGAAAATTTCCAAGCGGAAATGGCCTTGTTCACAAGCTGCGCTTAAAAGCGACAAAAGTTACAGATATTTTCCTTAGTTTTCATCAGTTCTTGCCCACTGTGCATTGGTTGAAAATCAACGCCAAATGAGCGTAGAACTGGGCGCTCAATTGCTTGAGCTCCAAGTTCATGATATTATCGAAATCTGGGGCTTTCATGTTCTTAGACGCTTTGATATAGGTCAACAATTCGTCAGCTGAGATTTCCAACTCTTCCGAGAAGTCTTTGGGACTTAGATGGATGTTGTTTACAAGCTTGCCAACGGCAGCTTCGCGCGGACAGACGGTGTTTTGTCCAAGATTGTGGGAGCTGACGAAGTGCCGACCTATCTCAACAGCCTTTTTTGCAGGAGTTTTTAAGCAATCCGTGGAGCAATTGCTGTCTAGTGGGATCAACGGTGGAATGGGTCTTGGTTTAGTTTTTAAGATTTTTGTTAACTTCCAGAACGACTTTGGTCATCCGATTGCAATGACTTTTTAAAGTAGGCAAACCAGTTCGCTGGTATTGCCTTCGGGTAGCGATGCGCAATTGAATCAGTTCTTTAGTGGGTCTATCAATGGGTACAGAGTTGCTCACCTGATCAATCACTGGGACATGTTGCTTCCGGGCCTGGGAGATCGCTTGCTCGATGCTCTGCAGCTGCCGTTCGATGTCATCAACCGACTCAAGGTGCATATCGAAATCGATGTTGTCGTCAACGTGTTGTCGGAACCGATGGTAGCGGCGCGATGGTAGTTCCGTCTGGTGATACGATGCCGGTTGACCGAGGCGCCAACTTCGACCACCACCGGATAGTGGTCCGAGCTGAGCTCCTGGTGTGCGATCGGCTGGGCGATTTTGTTCCCCATGTTGGTGATAAAGATGTCGATTGTTGAATGGATGTCGATTGTTGAATGGAGGGAGTATCCGGGCCCAGGACGGTGTAATGGCCCTCTTCAGGTCTTCCTGCAGTACTATTCCGTTCCGGTTGCGTCGAGTGTTCCCCCAGGTTTAATGTTTCGCATTTAGATCGCCGGCGATGATAAACTGCCCCTGCCTACGAGTTAGCCTGCGGATGTCGTTTCGTAGCATTGTTGTTGTTCCATTGGTGGTGCTGGCTTGCTTGGGACAACAGGCCGCGATGATGGTGATAGGGCCGACGGCAGTTTCAAGCTCGACTCCGATGGCTGCGATTACGGTCCATGCATGCATAGGAACTTCATCGTCGTGGATGTGGTGGCTTTGAGCTGTTCCTCCTTCAAGCGGCAGGAACGTAGTTGACGGTAGAGTTCTTGAACAAACTCGACCATTTGCTCCGAGTCGTACAGCTATCTATCGACGGTTGGTTGCGTGGAGGTACTGCAACTCGGTTGCTACACAATTATCGGAATCGAATCATTTATAATCTTGAGAAAAACAAAGTAAAATTCTTCTTCGGTTTAAATTCTAACAACTTGTAAACAAGCTCCCTGGGTTCTCAAAATATTGAGGTTTATACAAGATTTATACAATGATCAATGAACGAAAACTTACAAGGCTCATGTTTTGCACCTAGTGAAGCATCATACCACAGAGAACAGACATCCAAGCTGGAGTGCTCACCGTGTGTAAATTTTTGTAACTGCCATTTTAAACTTACAGCTCGTTTCTGTAAGTTTTGGTGAATCGTATGTTGATGGCGCCACTTGCCCACCTTGAGATTTGATAGCCTGTCAATTTTAGTTTGGTGAAACCTAGACTAGGCGGCGTTGTTTTTCCAACGGTTTGCTTTTAAAAGTTTACACAGTAAATTGGGGAAAAAATGTTCGAGCCTGGATGTCTGTTCTCTGTGATCATACTGCAAATAAATGGGCATAATAGATTAACGTTTATTCATGCTTGAAATAGGTTCCCAAGGAGCTGCAGCCGTTAAATTCGTTGAAGGAATGAAAAAAAAACGGAATGATAACGAAATAAGGAATGATTTAACAAGGATAGGCTATATTGGAGTTTCTGAATTTTGATGTCAAAATAAGTCAGTCATACCAAGAGGAATCATTTTCAATAGAGAAGAAAGACATTTCCTAATTTAGTTAAACCAAAAATGGATTCAACTTCGATCTAATCAGCTTTCTATCCATCAAGCAGGTAAAATCAGATTGGGCTCTTCCGCGGGCATTGCCGTTCTGCTTCCGCCCAGACAACCACAAGTCGTATAACAGTGTTCAAATAGTATCGTATATTCCTATATGTTTAGTCAAAATCGCAATTAACTGTGACATGTATCGTATTATGTATAAGTTAAATCGTAAATAGTGCAAATTTTCGACATATACAATGTGTCATTTATTCATCGTACTGCGTCACAAACTAAATCGGAAATACATCGCCAACGTCGCCAACCTTCTTAAATCGAATTTGTTATGATTGGTTTGGGAACAAATATCTGTCGAAGAACTTGCGGCCATCGTGCATAACTTCCCGAAAGGTTTGAAGGCGTGCATCTCGGCACGAGGCGACTATTTTGAAATGAACAAATAAAACTTGTAATTTGCAAACAAATTTGTATAACAAACAATACATATCGATTTTTTAATTCAACAATAAGAGATAGTTTTAACATCATTTTGTTGTACGGATAATATTCGGAAACCCTGAATTACTTCATATTGGAAGGACCATAAGGGCACGCGATTTAAGCGAATTGAATGGAGAGAGTGGGAATGCCAACTCACGAACAAATGATAAAAGGCAGGCTCTTCTCCCCACTCTTGTTCGATAGCTCGCATTTTTAATCAATTGTTCAATCTTGTTGTTGGAAGGAGACTCTTTTTCATCACAAGCGACTCTTTTTAATAAATTGACGAACGAGAATCAAGTTAAAAATAACTTCAATTTAATGGCGCCGGAGGTGTAGTGATAAGCGTGGTTGCATCTAACCCCAGTTGGTCTCGTTTCGATTCCGGTCGGCGTCGTTGGGATTTTCTGAGAAAAAAAAAATCTCCGATCACGTCTGCCTTCGGAAGGGAAGTAAAATCTTTAATCTATCTACCTTCGGAAGGTAAGAAAAGTCCGGCCCATGTGTTGATGGGTTCAGGTCGTCTACTTGGCATGACGAACCTGCTTGGGCTGAAAATTACGTAAATACCAAACTACAACAACTTCAGTTTCGATTATTTTGCTTTTATTTTTGTTTATTTTATTAATTTTATAGTATAAAAAAAAGAATAACAAGGATTTACAAGTTTTAATGATGATGATGAGATATTACCATCTATTGTAGCAAGGTAACTTTTCATAGCAGTGGAATAATCTGAAAAATGATTTGATCAGGATTCTTTTGTTGTATGTGATCAAAACGTTTGGGTGGGCCCGTAAGCAGATACACTTACGCAAAACCCGCGCGCAAAGGGAAGAGAATCTCCTTCCTCGAGCAAGTTCACACCCACAGCATTAAAATCGAGCCCTCGATTAACAGAATAAACCCAATAGATGGGGTCGAAGAGTCCGCCCTCGTTCCGCGAAATGTTAACAATAGGGAGGAGGCAGTCCCATGCTCCCTATCCAAATCGTTTCACTTGGGTGCCCTGATGGTCCCTCCCTTTTCCCGTTATATATTCTGTCGTGGATATTCAGTATATTTTGTAGTAGTCATTTGATTGCTTACCTTGTGTTTTGGCTGAAAGTAAAATTGGTTAGGGTTCATACCGTTCTTTACTTATTGCTCTGTGTTGTCTCGATGTTTCTGCATTTGAAGAGCTGACTTTAGGATGACCATATGATATTGCTCGCGGTCATAGGATAGGGAAGAGAACAGAAAAAGGCATTAGTTTTCATGGTGATATTCTCACAACGGCCGCTCAGAATGATTCGACGTATGCATATGAGAGATCATTCCCGTTGAGTTTCAACTCGTTTACTCAATTCCATCATGTTTGGTTAGAGTATACAAGAAACGTTTTACACCGTGCTTCATTTGAGAATATCAGGGCAATGATCCCTATCGCATCTTCAAGTGATCATTACAAGCTGTCCATTAGGTTCAGGTCTTTTGAACGTTGATGGGGCAGCCGATTCACACATGAAATCTTCCACCACCATCTCGACAGGACGCGCCCATACCGATTTCTGAACCGAAGGGCAGGGACAAGGGATTAACAAGTTGTAAATAAAAAAAAAATCACTATCTTTGGTGGTGCGTTATTATAGTTATGATTCAACACAGAATTCTAATATGTTTAATTCAATCTACTTTTTTTACGAGCACAGCACCAACAATATGCTTGGTCATGGGACATCGAAATTGTATGTAGTTATATTGAATCCACTACCTCCTGCATTTTTTAAACATTATTATGTTACTAAGCAAATCTTTGCATTTCATACAGTCACTCAGACAAATATACCGAAGAATTCCACAAGGCACGGTGTTTTTATGGACGATGTTTTTGAATTTTACAAGCGAGACTTACGAATGGACTTGAACCTTAAAGATTCCAGATGGCTCTGTTGTTTTATATTTTCAACATTATTATATTTCATAAGGTAAATTAATAAAATTCATATGAATATCGAAAGTTCATTTCGCCAAATGTTACATCAGCAAAAGTAGGGTGCAAATAATAAGTCGAGAAAACTGCTCAATTTTTTTAATTCGTTCAATCAAATATTCTAAGCTACCTTGTACAGATGGAACCAACGGTCTAAGATAACACTCGCTTCTGAGTTCTCTCAGAAGCAATATGAATCAACTAATTAAAGAAAATGTAACTCGATCCTCACTCGAACTATAACCTTGCTGTTGGTGAGGAAGCATTAAACGACTATTTCGGAAGTTTATCTACACTGACGGAGCTTTGAGCCTTACTGAATAAAACATCCTACAATTCGAACGCATAATAGCAATTTTGCATAACTTGTCCCGCTTTGAATGTACACCGGTCAAGTATGAAAAATCTTAGACTGACTCTATGGTTCATTGCTTTTCAACATCTCCGTTGCCAGCGTTGTTCCTTCGAAGGCTTCCGATTTTTCGCGATGTTCAGTCTTCCACCGCAATTCATTCAGTGCAGACGTGGTAAAAGCGAGAGGTGAAAATAAACGTAGAAAGTGACCACGATACGGTTTCGAACTTTAGGTGCGTTGTAACTTCTTTCTGGTGTAAGTGTCAAGTGAAAACGAAAACATCACTTTCTATTGTATCGAATATTGCCAAAACTAAACCTGTTGCTTCACATTTTACCGTAAGTGGTAAGTTGTATGCACTGCTTGATAGTAATAAAGTTAATATTAGTTTCATAACATAGTGCAATGATTATTTGTGAGTTTTGTCCCATGATGAATCATGGAATAGCATGGGGAACAGTTATCACATATTGGAACATTATTTATGCACCTCATATGGTGCTACCAACTTTCAAGAAATCGATGGTGCTTAGCGCAAAAATAGTAGTACATAAACTTCTAACGGTTCTCGAAACGTGTCGGCAGAAAAAAAAACTCTCTTTTGCTGGAGTGCAAACCTATGGCTGATCAACCACTAGCGCAAAATACAAGTGTGGATGAATTCTTGAAAATGTCCTATCTATTGCATTCACCGACTTTCTCTTTCAAAAAGTAATGTTTTGCAAACAAATTAAGCACATTGTTGCAACATAGCTGGATGAAGGTGACTCCTCTCTATCATTCAGAACGTTAAATATTGCTGAGAACCCAACGAAAGAAAAAACCGTTGGAGGATACCAATCGTAACACACAGGAACTTTTGAACTGTTTGTCTAGAAGTATAATGAATGGATAAGAGTGCTACAGAAGAGGGTCGGTTTTTCGAAAGAGAGAAAAAAGCATAATGAAAGATGAAAGCGGTCCAAAACAAAACGGTGCGTAGGTGAATGGTACCTGTTGTCGGAACGAACAAATCAAGATAGCAAAATAAAGAATTTCAGAAAAAGGCGTCGTAAGTCGCATTTGCAACAGAAGCTAGACATGGCAAAAAACATTCATGTTAATACTCATGGTGGATAGAGCAGTTCATTTGTCCGCGTTTGGTTCATTCATAAGTTGTTGCAAGTAAGAACTTTCGTAGAAGCCAAAATTTTAGTTTTCATTGCGTACAAGCTATCTAGGTACACTTCGTTCTGCATTAAATTGGTTTGATTGTAATAAATAATTTAATTATTTCCCAATATTTTCTAAGGTTCAATGGATTTGTGAAATGTGAAGACTCTCAGGAAAATTATTGAATGTCCATAAAATATATGCGATAATGGAAGAGGAGGGGGAAGGGGGTTAAATCAGAAAAGCAAGATCATACTAGAGGTAACTGGATTAGATTCCCGGTCTATTCCAGGTGTATTGTAAACAAGAACTTCTTGACTCCCGGAGCATAGAGATTGATTGTACTTGTCATACAATTATACATGGCACTAGCATCAAAAACTCTCAACAGTTATTGGAAGTTGGAAGTAACTAGCTTCATAATTAATGTGCTTGACGTAATTACTAAAAGTAGACAGTCTACCGTAATTGACCGATTTTTGAAATGTGCAAAAATTATGATAAGTTCTAATTGAATTATTATTATTTTCAAAGTCTGTGTTTATTGCATGCTATATCTTTTAAAGCAAGTGAAGATGAATTGTGTCTGTATTGAAAATTTCAGATATCAAAAACGAGTGCGTTGAATAATATTATCAATTCATTATGTTTCCATCCAGGACTAAAGTATTTGACCGTTCGTACAACTGGCAGCGGTGTATGTCTGTCATGTGTATTAAACTTATAGGAGCTTGTGTCTTCAGCCCTGCGTTGTCAAAGTAATGCTGATCAACAAAAATCAACAAGTCACTTACATTTTAACCAGATAGATTATTTTGAATATTGTAAATCACAGGCCCATAATTCACAATGATGATAATCATTTCAACTTGAAGTAATTATTTATCTCATTGATTTGAAAATTGTAGCGGGTAAAAATTCTAGGTTCCGATTCTAGTGCTGTGAGTGCGAACTTGCTTTTGGAAGGAGATGCTCTTCCCTACATCCACGGGTTTCGCCTAAGTGCCTCTGCTTACGTTTTTTTCCCTCTGTACAGGAGGTTGATGATCGCAAACAACAATAGAATCCTGATCAAATCGATTGTTTAGATTGTTTAGAGTTATGGAAAGCTACCTTGCGACAATAGATGTTAGTATTACATCATCCTCATCATCAACATAATCATCATCGGATTGAGTAAACGTTCATTTGTACAAAATGAAGACTTGTCTAAATAAAAACAAGGATTAGATTTCTTTATTAGAGGTACTAAAATAGAAACAAAGCACTAGCAGATTTCCCGAAGCGAATTTATTAACGTACTAGCTGACCCGGCAGACGTTGTCCTGCTCACACTTAAACTACTTATTGGAAAATTGGAGAAGTAATTAAGCTCGAATCGCATGCTTATGGTTGTTAGATGGCATTGGATCTAGAGCAGTCTTGAATATTTGAATCAATTTATTGGACTCATGAAGCATTGCTTGCAATTGTTGTACAATGTCCCGCATCATGGTGGAATAATCTTGCTGAGTGAATCTCCCATGATAGAAATCTGTAAAAATTTATGGGCTGTGTCCGTCGGTGGTAATATTGAACTCGCGTTTTGGTAAATTTGACCTGTAGCGTAGACGGTTTCACAATTTTATAATTTACTAATTTTTAAACTATGTCCAAGAAAAGTTTTAAATATTGTTATGTTCGTTGCGCCAAACGAAAAAACGAAAAAGCAACCATTATAACTCTGGATGTTCTGCAGAAAATGTTTAGAACCACGTCCTGATCCAAACATCAATGAGCGCAAAGGCTCTGGTGTTTCATTTGGGAACTTCAATGCATTACAATGAGAACAAACTACACTCATTGATTCAATGGCGACTGATATATTCGCATTGTAATCAACTAAAGGCAGCACGTTGAAGATTTTTTGGAATGTAGGCTTGCCTTCGAAATCAATGTATAAGGTTATGTTGGGCGAGATTGTCACCTGATCTTTCTGATACTTGCCGATTATTCTTCTTTCTAACTTTATCGATTTTTGAGCTGCTGTTTCTTCTTCACTCAACAACAGCTAGCAGCCGTGCGGCTGCCACGACCGATATAATTCCGTTGGAGGCATTTTACGATAATAATAATTGAAATTAACTGAAATCACAACTTCATTAGTATCTTTTTAATTTCTAGTTATTTCGTTGTTTTCATCTTCCTGATGCCCTATTAATAACACGGCGAACGATACTATTTAATGCAAGGACAAATGTAATTCAACATCTGTCAGTTCAACACAGAATACAATAACTAATACCTTCACTTTCCATTGACCTTCACTCCAATTCTTAACCAACATTAGAATAGGGCCTTTCAACGTTTGTAAACATACACTTCTGAGCCTTTTTTCACGCAAGCAATAAGCTACACACGCAAACCTATAACATCATCGTGTAGGGTAAACTTTCCCCTACATGATTATGGTATTGGTTTGCGTGGGTGACCTATGGTTTAAGAGAAAAAGGGCTCAGAAATGTTTGTTTACAAATGTTGATAGGCCGTATTATATTGTTGATCGAGAATTTACATCTCACTGCAAGGTGTCACCAATACTAACGTTTCAGTTTATACGTGTATCTACACGCTATAAATCGTTTATACAGAGGTTACTTTTAACAAAGGGATGAGTGCGCTGTAAAATAACACCGTTTTTAAAAAAACCGAGTAAATCACAGAATCCACCTTAAAACCCTTAATTCACGAAAACTTTGTAAAAAGCGATAAAAGCTAGATTTAAGACACATTTTTGATCAAATTTAAGTGAACGGTATGTACTTACATGAATAACGAAAACCGCGTATTTTTTCCGCAAACCACTTCAAATTCCGAAAACCCCGTAAAAATTTGCGAAATAATCGACTCTATTGTATTATCATTTTTTGTAAATCTTTTCAAAAGGTCAATCAGAGATTCTCTCTCCTCTCGTTCTTTTGTTTTTGTTAATAATGACGCCAGTATAATAGTTTCCAACGGTTGCTCCTTACAAATCAAAAGATGGTCTTGTCAAGCTTATTATGATATTCCCATACAAAATCACATTTTGGTTTTTATGATTTTTTTTTCATTTTCCAGTAAATTTTTCTATTTTTTTTCTTCATATAAACCTGTTGGAAACCAAGGCAAATCAAACAAAAAAGAAATCAAATAAATCCATCGTGTCGTTCGTGAGTTATGCTGTCACGAACGGACAGCATTTCATTTTTATATATATAGATAGATAGATATTTATCACTTTTGTGTTGTAAAAATAGAGTATACATGAAAGTTAAAATGATGGGAAATAAGTTTCACAACAAAACTTTAGTATTTAGTATGCTCTCTCTTCACAATGATAACTGCTTGGAGATGCCTTGACATATTTTTCCTTAGGTTCTCTCCAGGATCGCTGCTTGCGTCTTAATATATCGAACTTACTTTCATCGGTCCACAACACCTTTTTCCATAAGATAATCGTCTTGTCGACGTGTTTCTTGGCAAATAACGCTGGATTTTGTGGTGTTTACTTATGAGTGGCCGACAAGAGGGAAAATTATTCTTCAGGCCTTGTTTTTTTTTAAAGAAATATTCAAAGACAAGCTATCCTTCACTGCTCAACTTTTCAACCTTGGGTTTTGACGAGCTTTTCTCAAGATTCTTGCATCCTGCCGTGACGTCGTCAATCGCTTTCAACCTCGACTAGCTCTATCAACAATTGAATCTTCGTTGCCATTCTTTCGCGATCAAGTTACGCAATTGCACAGAGATTTTTTTTATTGATTTTGATATTTATTGACACTTTGTCCACAGAAAACTCAAAACAACAACTGTCCGCTGAACAATTCTGAAGAACGAATGAGATTTATTGCTTTGTCTTGTATGTCAACAATAAGGCACCCCAAACGCAACCCTAGCGTTTGGTTATGTATTGATTGTATTGTATACTTTTTCAGCTACTTCTGAAATGAACAGATTTATTTGGCAATAACAAAAACACTTTCAAGTACACTAAGGTCTTTTTAAACACGGTTTTTTTTACGCGGTTTGTTTTCGGCGATAGCTCTAGAATGGAACAACTCTTCGACCTAATTCGAATCAATTTTCCGTTTTTGGAAAAAAATTAATGATACGGCAGTTTTTCAAAAAATTCAAAATTTTTAATCTAAATACTCAAAATTTTAAAAACGGTATTTTGACCATTGCATTATAATATAACTCATGCAAATAAAATTGATGTGAAATGGCATGGTTATGCATGTGAATTGATCAACTCTATTTAGACTTTTTTTACGCGATTTCACAGTAAAATTGGAACGTATCCCCCGTATAAAACGGACGTTAGTTTAGTTAAATACAAATGCTGTTGTCTAATAGCATTATTAAAAAGTTAAATTTAACTCGCGCATATTCGGGACCTATCTATTTAAGTAACGAAGCTATGTGCACATAATTGAAACGAAATTGAGTGTATACTTTATTATTGCCAATACTGTAAATCGAATTGTGATATTGGCAACAACACACACACAGACAAATTTGGTAGTCAATTTTACCATTATTGGGGGTAAGGATGACTATTCCAGTATAGTGATTTTGAACTGGCTATGATCATGGTCAAAACGCCCATTAAAAATAGTTGATTCAACATTTATCATAATATCGGAATAGTCCTTGTAACCATGATCATAGTCAAGAATGCCGTGAACGTGGTGAATTCGTCCATTTTTATGGTTATTGTAACCATCGTACGCGATAGTCATCTTGACCATGATTTAATTGTCGGTACAACGAGGGAATTTTTCTCAGAGCATGTGATAATGAACATCTATCGAAAAATGAACCAAAACAAATGATTTCAAATCTCAGTGATTGTATTGGTCAAGAGAATGATGTCATATCCAACTTCAAATTCATGCAGATGGTTGGTGATTGAGGTTAGCTTGGTTAGAAAAGGACACTGTACGACAAGGAGAATCTATCTACTACTCGCGGGTCAGCAAAAATTAACAACGGATTTAGTAGAACTCTTCTCAAACGCATTAGATTGTTCTCCTACCACCAGAGGACGTATTTTTTTCATTTCACAAACAATTTTTTTGTACTTTTTCCGGAAAATACACGAATGTACTTTTTGAATATAGAATTGCTTCGTTCTTCTGACAGCGCATGTGATACTGCATTGGTTCATCAACGACAACAAATACATCGAAGAGAACTATTTCGTAGTAAACATCAAATTTTATTTTCAGTGTAGAACGGTACTAAAGTTTTTACATCTAGTGGTCTACACGTTAGGACATAATTTTCCCTATTTAAGCTTATCCAGAATGACTGATCAAATTATGGAAAGAATTACTTGAAACATCTATGATCAAAAATTGCATCGCTTAAAGTGCGCAAACTTAAATGACAACCTTGTTCTATGATTCGAATTTTAAAAAGTTTCTAGATATATCATCAGAATTAACGTCATGTAGAAAATCTATGTATTTACAATAGTTTAAAAGCGAAAAAATGTCCACCAATATAAAAAAATAAGCACTTATATGTGTACGAAAAAGAATGTCTACAAAAACGGTTGCTATCATTTATAAGAAGCTTAGACTCTCCAGGTCTGTTTTGGACTGATTTGGCCTTTTGAACTGAAAAATACTGGGCTCTGGTGAAGCGGAAACTTTTTGAAACTAAGAAGAACGCAAATGGGATCGACAATTTAAAGAGATTATGGAGAAACACCACCACTAGTGTATCTGAGAATACTGTACGGAATCTGATGGCAGGTGTACCACAGAAAGTTTGAGAATTTCACAGCAAAAAGAATCAACAACTTAATTAACTGTATATATAACTCTATTATACTGAAAAAAGCAATCTGTTTTGCAGGATAAGGGCTAGATTTTTTTGCTCACATTATCTCAGTGTCCAAAAGTTAACGTGGATAGATGCTAAACTGTTTTTTTTTATCATGCATACCATAGTATTCAAAACAAACTTTCAAACAAGTTGTATTCAATGATAAAGTTAACTCTGTTAAAGATTGTTTATCTTTTTTTTAGCGTTTTAAGCTTATTGCATTCACAATTAGCTTTGCTTGCTCTTAACTTTCTGTTCAAAACACACTTCCACAATTAATAATAGGAAACTATCAATGCTGGGTACCATTTTGGCATTAGTATGGTTTTGTGGCAAAAACAATCAAACTAAGCGAAAAATTCCTAGATCAGACCGGGACTCGAACCCAGCCACCTCCAGCATGGTGTTGCTTTGTAGCTGCGCCTTTGCCAACTGAGCTAAGAGAGGCTCCTTTTTTGTCTGGCTAAATTTCTGCGAACTGATTCATTTGAATAGTGTTGTTAAAATGTTTTTCAAGTGATTTATAACGTAATTATCTACAATTAAGCATAACCATGTATTTCATCAAAGCTTTTTCATACATTCAGTAGAAAAGCACTTCATACAAAATTGTCGACATAAAATTCAAAATCAGAGTATCAGAGAACTCACATTTATCAAAAAAAAATTTAAAATCACTTAAACATATTCGGAAGGTGAGAAGAGACAGCCACAGGCAGAAAATCTC
Organism: Aedes japonicus; assembly: GCA_034211315.2. Lineage (NCBI taxonomy): Eukaryota > Metazoa > Arthropoda > Insecta > Diptera > Culicidae > Aedes > Aedes japonicus. The sequence continues at coordinate 55,269 of JASCZW010000694.1, read as the reverse complement.
TCTAATAAAGAAATACAATCCAAATATGGAGGTGATGATCAATGCTACCCCATATCGACGTACTAACATTTTGTTATTTAAAAATTATCGTATAAATAAACAAAACACTCACAATGATGAAAAACCATGCAGATTGATGGTGGCTTACAGGCTACTTGTTTTATAAACATGAAACATCCAAAGCTGGCCTTTTTAACTTCATCATTCCTCGGCATCTTTTCCTAGGCTAAATTCCCGCATCTTGGAATTAACGCTACCCATCAAATCCAGTGCAACACTTGCGCTATCTATTTTACACACTTTCATCCACTTTTTCTCCAAATCCTTTTCGTTTTTGAAGACCTTTCCCGTTTTCCGGAGCTTGCTCTTCATAAAATTCGGCTTGCTGAATTAGCCGCACCCATGGATCGCCTACCACACCAAGAACTTCTTGGCAAATTCGCCGACCTTATTGTTCCGGAACTTCTCCGGAACATTTAGGTGGGGCTTGCCGACGAAAAACTTTATCGATCCCAGGCCGGGGATCTGCTTGGCGTCCGCTTTAATGTACGTCTGCATTGCGATGCATTTCAACTGCACCACTCGCGGTATAGCTGTCTGGCGCAGGAGTTGGCCACCGTATTCTGTTTATCGGTTCGGTTAGGTGCCTTCCTGACCTTGGCGATAGCTTTATAACCGGCCCGCTTTAAAGCCTGCTGGACGAACCAGACGGAAGAATTTACCTTCTTGTCCACGTCCTGAATCGAGTGGTTCAGATTGCGCTTGAAGTAATCTCCCACCTTCCTTGCGTTCACGGGGTCGGTCGTCTTCGCTTTTCTTCCGCTGCCAGCTCACCGCTGGATCGTTTGGGTCTCCTTGAACGATTTTACCCAACGGGACACGGTGGAATTGTTGATTCCCAACTGTTTCGCAATCCACCTGTCGGACTGTCTATAATTTTTTGTCGAAGCACTTCTTGCTTGGAAAGCATCTCGATAACCTCATGACAGATTGTGACGAAATTGTAGAGCACATGTAAACATTAACTGTTAAATAGTTCTATTCTAAATTTCATCAAATTTTAATGGGTAACAAGTTGTAAACAAAAGAAAGTGTTGCATTTGTATCGACTATAATCTAATTTTATTTATACTTGAGAGCAATCAACCATCCGTGTTTTGCTTTTAGCTTTCATGGGATGAAATATTTATGCGTTTTGGATTTCCACGCTTTCGATGTGCATATTAAACACACGCTTGCTCTAGTTGACATCATTTGGAGTCGTTTTCTACTCACTTGTTCAAATTATTTTTTTTAGAGTTGTCAAGTCGACAAATCAAAATCATCGAACAATAAGATTTACTCAAATTTGAGTGACTCAGTTTTTGTCGAAATAGAGTCGAAAGTGACTTAAATTGTTTTAAATGGAGAGGGCGTGCTTGGGCTTGAGGAATAAAACCCTTGTTTTCAACGAACGCGTGTTAAAGCGTTAAATAAAAATGAAGTTAATTTCATCGCCATGTACATCGATGTTTTTTAAAGACTGAAATTAGGCAATCAAATAATGAAGCACCGGTTATTCTATGGAAATAGGTATAACACGGCGGCTATTTCTAGTATCTAGTAAGCTATATGCTAGAGAACTATGTAATAGCATAGACTAACTCTAAGACCAGTAGGTCCCGCACAAATACGATTTTTTTCTTGGCTCAGTCAGTACTAGCACAAGCTTAATAATGCGCCCCTAATAATGAACTCACACGAACACACTCTTAAATATTCTGTCAAAATAACACAGCAAATCAAAACAAAGGCGCATGCATATATTTATAGCAAGGTGCTGGCTTCAAGGTGTACTTGGGACCAAGGGGTTCTTCAACAGTGAACCAATTTCAAATCGCTAGTCCGAGAATCTGAGCAGAGCTCAGTCGGTAAAAGCTCAGCTACAAAGCAATACCTTGCTGGAGGTGACTGGGTTCGATTCCCGGTCTGGTCTAGGTCTAATTTTTCGTTAAGGAAAATTTCTCGACCTCCTGGGCATAGAGTAAGATTGTACTTGCCACACAATCGTACTAATGCAAAAATGGTACCTGGCATCGATGGCTCTTAATCAATAACTGTAGAAGTGCATTTTGAATACTAAGTTGAGAGCAAGCAATAGGCGAATTGTGAAAGCAATATGCTTGAAATGCTAAAAGAAGAAGACACATGTACATTGACTTTGCAAATTAGCAACCGGCAAATACCCCACCATCACTGATCCTTTCTTTTGCTCCTATGTTGACATACGTAGACTTTTATTTAACATTCACCAAAGAATTTTGAACAATGCTGAACTGTTTTTTTGTAATTGTAAAAATCATTGACGCTCTTTGCAAGGGCTTATAACATGCTTTCCGTCTTTTCGTAATTTCCCAAAGTAATCTGAAGTTCTCTGAAAAACTTCCCTGAACTGTTACGGAAAACTTCTCTGGAGAATTTCCCTGAACTTTTTTATTAATTTCCCTGAACTTTCTTATTAATTTCCCTGAACTTCTCTGAAGAACTTCCCCGAACTTCTTTGAAGAGAACTGTTCTTAAATTCTCTAAAGACCTTTTCAAAAGTTCTTTGCAGAACTTCTCAGAAGTTTTCTGTAGAACTTCCCAAAAATTCTCTAAAGCACTTTCCCGAAGTTCTCTGAAGAATTTCATTGGAGTTTTCTGGATAAATTCCCATAAGTCATCTGAAGAACTTCCTAGATGTTCTCTGAACAACTTCCCCGAAGCTCACTTAAGAAATTCCCCGAAATTTTCTTAAGTGAGTCTCTGAAGTTTGTTTGAAGAACTTCTCTGAAGTTCCTCTGAAAAACTTTTCTGAAATTCCTCTGAAAAACTTCCCAAAAGTTCGTCTGAAGAACTTCTTTGAAATTATTTCCTGAAGTACTCTGAAGAACTTGCTTAAACTTCTTTGAAGAACTTTCCTGAACTTCTTTTAAGAAAACTCCTGAATTTCTCTAAAGAACTTCCCTGAACATCTCTAAAGAACTTCCCTGAACATCTCTAAAGAAGTTTCCTGAAGTTTGTTTAAGAACTTCTCCGAAGTTCGGTGAAGAATTTTCCTGAATATTGATCTATGTAACAACTGCAGCATTTTTTTTTTGTGCCCATGACTACTCCCGGAATTTAATTTTGAACCAAACATCTGGATATATGTGACCACAAAAAAATTCTATCGTGCGTACACCGGAAAAAAATTATGAGATGCTGCGTCGAAGATTTCTACTACATAGCTACTATCACTTAAACTGACTGAATTGTGCGCTATAATCAAGGTGGATTTTAATGACCTTTGTCCAAAGATGCCAAGCCCAGTTCAACTAGTCACAGTTATTCAACATTTATCTTAACCTTCAACGTATACCTTAACCAATTTTATAATCAATCGTTTTACCACTTTTGGCTTTACGATAACATGCTATTTTAATTTCATCTATCTATATGCTTAGAAAATTAAAATTACCTGTTTGAAATAAAATTTCCGGTAAATTAGGTCCAGTTGAAAGGAAAAAACCAAGAAAGATATAATTTTATTTAACATTTCAAACATAATTGCTTTGAAGAAGAATTACATCGCGGTTTAAAATAGTACCTAATTACTCAAAAAAAAAACCAATTCGGAAAATTGTCCAAACTCTCTGAGGTACGGTTGCTCCATCTCAGATCGAGTTCATGAATGGAACCTGTTGATTGGACCTCCTAAACTGACTTGACCAATTTCAACCTGATGGATGTATTATAACTGATACCAAAGCGTTTCAGTTCCTCCCAACACCCCAAACTAAACACTTTGCGTGAGGTGCATGATCGCATCCATGATATGGGCATACCGCCATCCGCCGTCGCCAAGAAAGAGGAAACTGAAACTCAAGACGAAGAAAAGCTTTCAAAAGACAGAGCTGATAGAATAAATCGAACAAAAGAGAGGCAGAAAAGAAAGCTTGGAACTTGGGGCAAGGCAGTCAAGAGCAATGTTAAGTAACTTTATTGTGGAGTCGACTTCAGGCCCGTGCAGACGTGGGCTGAGTAGATTACATTGGGGAATATATTCGATTTTTGTTTTTGCGAGATAGCTCGTCAAGTGATACCAACCCGTGTTCTGATTGCAGTGGATTAGCATATTGGCTATAGTGTTGAGAGTAGGAGGTACGTGAAACCCAAAAACAAGTGTATATTTTTCGTTTTTTAGCTCGAGCAGTTCTGAGCAATTTCTCTCCTCGTGCAACGGTCAAATTGCTGGTAATAGCTGTGAATTGAATTTGAAAGTTTGGCCAGGAAGTTGGCGTCGAGGGGGTATTTGGTGCATAACGTTAACATCCATCACGCTGCTGACTGTATGAAAATTGAAAACTTTTACTTTAATTTAAATGACTAACCATGAATCGAAATTGGTGGTTTTAATTATTTGGTTGAATTTGTCGGAGCTACCGTAACAACAACAACAAAAAAGTGCGAGCAAAAAGCAACTCGAGGAGAAAAGTGGCAATTGTTGGTGCGCGTTTTTCCGTAGTCCATGTGTGTATGGCACGGTTGCGATGTGCTAAATAAACTTGACTTCGTGGCGAATCTTCGTCCCAGCGGCAGCAAATTTATTTCTTGTCGCCCATGGATGGTAACCAAAAAAAAGAGAAAATACAATTGAAGTTCATTTGAAGAAAAGTTACACCTTGCAAGAAAAAAAAACAGCTAACGTCATCGATCGGTGTGACCCAATGGGCTTGCGTTTAAAGTGCACTGTCGAGTGGATGCACCAGTGAATAGATGGCACAGAAACTGGATCCAGACAGTAGAACTAGTTTTTGATTCCACCGGAATGCGATGCAGCCGGGAATATGTGTTAAGTTACAGTTATTATAACACCCCGCACAGCTGTAGGTGTGCTGATCATGTTGCGGCAAGGATGATGCTGCTGGTGGCCGTGATCATACAGGCCACGATGATGAAGATGAATCACGGAGGGGAGAACCAAGTTTCACGACCTGATTTCCATTGCAACAGAGTTGATTCATATCAAACCTACGAGAAAATGCATATAGCTAGCTTTCCAGTTAAAAGTGGGTTACATGTTACCAATCCTCGTGTCGAGGATTTTGTGATTTTATTCTGAAGATATTTAACACAATCCTTGAAAAGCTCGTTTTGATAGCGCTAACACTGTTTAGGAGGAATGTTACCTTATTTTAATTTATCATCATTTGCGATCATAATATAAATTTTCATGACTATGGAGGTGGCTTTCGGCGTTTACACATTTACTATGCCAAGTTTTGAATATATTTTTAAAGATAAGTGCAACATGCTATCTGTCCTCAGTTGAGTGCAAAATGCCAAAAATGGTAAAAAGATATGGGATCATCCATTAATTATGTAACTCAAAAAATGACTTTTTGGACCCTCCCTCTCTTGTCACGTTTTTGTATGGACCTTCATTTTGTTGATGCTTAGATTATCCCCCCTCCCTCTCCACCTTACTGCGTTACATAATTAATGGACCTTTCCTATGAAACTAAATTTAAGATGGTTCTAGCTAGAATCCGAGATAAGAGACTTTATACACAACCTTAAAACAATGCATTCAGCTAAAAGTAAGTTGCCTCTATTTCATATCCAACTATCCAAAACCGGACTTGTCAACATTTTTTTTAGGATTAACGTAATACAATATACTGTTAAACGTATGACAAATCCTCAAAACTTCACTTCACTCATTTTTTCTAAAAAAATCAAAAACTGAAATCCTATTTTAAACTATACCTACCCAGATATTTGGATAGGTAGAAGATTCTTTGGTACAGCTACTTTTATTATTAATTTCGCACCTCGAAGCTAGGATGAATATATTTCTCAATTAATAATTTTCAAACAAATGACATTCAAACTTACATTCAGTCTTCCCTTAATTGACCTCATCCGCAGCAATATCTTTTCCTATAGCCGGTTTATCCAGCGTCACTCGCTTATTGGCAGTAGAACAAGGTGATTTGGCCGGACCTGCTAGGCAACCCTAAATTCAACAAAATTCAATAATTTTGGCTACTAAGTGAAGTAATTCCAAGTTAGCTGAGCTCCTATTCACTAAATAAACTCCAATGCTCACCAAGATCTAGTAACAAAACTAATAGTTATAAATTAAATGCAATCGGATCGTACTATATCAGATATCCCTACTTCAAACACGTTTGTTATACCTTACCCCTTCTGTATCTATCCCTTGACGTTTCTAGACGTAAACGCAATTCGCCTACTTACCAGGCAGTGCTACCAGAACACCAGGTAACCCATTAGAATTAGTAAACGCAGTAAATCAACCCTAAATCTGCGTATCAAATGCTTCAATCATCTTGAATGCTATCTGTTGTAAAGTTGGATTTCAAATGCTATTTAAATGCTTGTAGCCTGTAATAAGTATTTCGAATGGAAAATAGCATTTATGAAGGCTTATCATAGCATTGCAGTAAAGCAACCGTATATTGGGCCAAAAGCGAGATTTATGTTTCATTAAAGGTGACTTAACTGCTCGATAGGCTGCCGTAAAGACGCTTTGGAGCTGCTTATTGGTTACCTGGGTAGTTAACGCAAGCAAATTCCGTTAAATTCCACAACAGAAAGCTTATCTTATGATAGTCCTATTTCGTCTGCAACTTACAGACTCCTTCAGTGTCGAGTGCACGACTGGGGTGTTAATGGGAAGTTTCAAGTGAAGTTTAAATTTTCGTAGTTTTCCAATTACAATCGTTTTACTAATACGCTCGAAAAGTGTTTCTAAAAACAAGTGTTAGGACAAGTTTTAGGAATGTGAACTATATTTCAGCTGCCAACACCCCCAAAACATGAATTAATATTTATGTCAATTACTTCGAAATATGTCTGACTTCTTAAAACTACTTGTTTTTATTTTATTTTTTACTTACTCTGGTTACTTGGGTCTTTCAATAGAAACAAGCGATTTTAATCAAATCAGTTTAGATTACATAAATCACTGCCAACCAGAGGTCAAAGTATTATGTAATTAGATAGGCAGGAGAACTTCCATTACCGGCCTCCATTACGATGATAATAGAAGGATAATAATGATGCTACATCTATTTAACGAGCAAAGAGCAAACACCCTTAGGAGTTGGGTGATTGAAAATGAATTGGTCAAAACTTCACTACAAACGAGTTATAGCACCAGGCTAATATTGGATGTGAATAGTGGATACATAAATGCTACACTTAAGGTGTGGCCTAGTATTAAATAGAAATAGAAATAGACTATTGCGCATATTTCGGATATACATTAACAAAATAGTATTCTGTTTCAACTAAAATTTATGACAAACAAAAAATTAATGATCTCGATTTCGAAGAACTTTGCGAACTTTTCCCCGAATAATTTTCATCAACCGGTGCACATTATTCTCATCCATCGTTTTGGCAATCTTATTCCACCCGGTTCTCAATTCATTGATGCTTTTGACGACACTGCCATTCACCTTTAGCTTCCTCTTCATAATAGCCCAAAATCTCTCTATCTCAGTTTGGTGGGTTGCGTTCTTTCGGTATAAACTGAATCCCGTTGGTTCCATACCACTGTATCACTGTTTAACTGTAATGACAGCTTGACATTACAGTGACATTCCGTTCTGTACTGCTCTGAATTAAATTTTTATCAGTTGGTCTTCCTACCGCAGCTACGGATGCCTTGCCAAATCATGTAACTGCGTGCAAGTTTATCTGCAAACACAAACTTGAATTTGGTAGCAACATCTCCTCGAGCCGTAGCCAAGTAAAATGTTTGCCCCCCTGTTTGAAATCGACCTTTACATAGGTTACATCATCCATGAACCATTGAATTTTGTCAACACCTGACCACACTGAAAATTTATCTTCGTAAAGTAGCTTTCACGCGTTTCGTAAACATGGATTTTGTACATAGAACAAATGTCTCGTATAATATATGAAACATTCATAATGCTTTTAATCTGGTGAAATGCTATCATTACACCTTCTTGTATAATGCACGAAATGAATTTCGTGAAGACCAGCCAATCGCTTTTTCTCTTTTTTACCGCACTCATGCATGATGGTGTTGCTGCTGGTATGGGCGGGAATAATTTATCTATCCCAAAATAAAAATCAAAGCGCTGTCGTAGGCTATAACCTCATGCTCATTAATCATGATTGTTCTCACGAGTCAGCGTGGCCTAGTGAGATCAACCTCGGATTTAGAATCAGCATTTTCCAAATATTCAGGTTCGAGCCTCCATGTCTGAAACAATAAGAAAAACGCTGGACAATTCCACGTGGTTGCGCTTTTTTGTCAATTACATTTCGAGTCGATAAAGTAGATCTGTCAGTCCTTCATGCAACCACCAGAGAGACGTTTCTTTTTAATTTGTGACAAAATATTCGTAGTTCTTTGCTTTGTTTCCGTACAATGTACGAATGTTCTTTCTGTGTCAACAAAAGCTTCGTGCTTTTGACAGTTGCGCGTGCAATTAATTACGAATGTATCTCCATAAAAGGAACAAATCTGTTTCGTTGCTGAAAACAACGAATGGATTAGTGAGTATTACTTTCGATTTTGTAATATAAATTAAAATTAACTTACAGTGCATACAGTTTTTTTAGCACGGATTCTGACCATAATGTCCTGCTTTTGATTCCTATTTGGTTGTCTACATGCACGGTATGACATGAAGCCTTCCTGGAGACGAATCCGTTGCACGGTACTGCATGCGGCGCGAAACTTTTTGGCCAAATCGCGGTCTGAGATGTTGGGGTTTGCCTTAATATTGCTGATGACTGTGTTCCGCAGTTGGCGGTTGACAGTACCGGCCCGACGCTTGCTTTGAGGCTTGCGATCCGTCGACAAAGTTTCTCTGTACTTTTTCAAAACACGCCACACGGGAAAACTCGGGTTTTGGCCCAGACCACAAAGGGGTTTCCAACTCCCGTTCGAACTGCACCGCGAAAAAAATTTCTGATGTTGTTATTGTTGTAGGGAACACTTAAAATGTCATAGTTTACAAATCAGACCCCTAGGGTCACTGAATCAAAAATGTTCCAATACACATCTAATATTTTGGACATGTTTAGTTCAGTATTAAGTTACAGGTAAAATTAGGATTTGAAGCCAACGCCATCTTTGCAGGGTGTTATCCGGTATTCTCGCAACATACCCTGCCCAGCTTCAGAATACTTGGTTTGCCATAGAGTTGAACGTTAAAATGTTCGGCTGACAATATCCAAATCATTCGCGAAGCAAACAAGTCGGCTGTATTTCATGAAAATCGCACATCTGCAGCTTCAATCGGTGTAATTAATACCCTTAAAATGTAAAGAATAACTGAGCTATTAACCCTAAAACTACAAAATAAAAACTTCACAATGCAAACACCAGATTATCCAAAGAAATTTGCTTGGACCAGCTTGCTTCCACATAGCATGCCGGTGGATGTCAAAATAAACATTCAGCCTTGCATTGAGCACTCCTACAGTACAACCATCCTTGCTGCTGACTGCAACCTACTTCGATGTGCTTCTAAATTCCGAATTCCTATGGGATAACTGAAAACTTTCGAAGTTCACTTTAAGCATTCTACGTGAACTTTACTGCCCTGAACCACAAGTCAGTCCCACACTGAAAGTAAATTTTAGTTTATATTACAAAATTTGTTTTATGCTACGAAACTAATTTATACTTTTTATGAAGATACATTCGTGATTATTGGCACACGCGCAGCTGTCAAAAGCACGAAGCTTTTTTTGACACAGAAAGAACATTCGTACATTGTACGAGAACAATACAAAAAGCTACGAAAATTTGGTCAAAAATTAACAAGAAACGTCTCTCTGGTGGTTGCATGCAGGACTGACAGATCTACTTTATCGACTCGAAATGTAATTGACAAAAAAACGCAAACACGTGAAGTTGCATGCATTTCATGCATTCTACAAAAAGGTGTGATGATAGCATTTCACCAGATAAAAAGCACTATGAATGTTTCATACAATATACGAGACATTTGTTCTATGTACAAATGCTCCTTTACGAAAATAAATTTTCAGTGCATATATACAGAGTAGGCAGTAAGAAAATGAACGTTGAAGTGTTGAACACTCGTTTTCGACAAAAATATTCAAAAATTTCTTATCAATAGGACGAAGCTGAAATATTGTCAAACCAAATAACAAGTACTTTGAAATCTTCATATGAAAAAGTATTAAGAAATATTATTACTAAAATGCCGAACAAAACAACGTTTTTAAAACCGTTTTGGGTTCGGACGGTTTTGTTTTCAAAGAGGTGTCTTGAATGTTCAACAATTTTGTGATTGATGGAATTATCAGAAAACTAGTAGTCTAATTTATAGTAACGTAATTTTTAAACCAAAGGATTCTACCAGCAGCATTGTAGGCGATTGACGCTTTCTATGGCCATTGGAATTTAATACTGACTTGGTCAGTCCGCTTGGTCAAAAACTATTGAGATGCCTATGAAAAAAAAGCGTAAAACGAAATACTTTCAATACCCATGCCATATCACAGCAAAGCGCACTTGAGTGCAAGAAACTTACTTGCATACAGTGGATTTTAGGCAGTTAACCTTTGTTCACATAGTCTGTTAGAAACTGAAGGTAATGTTGCCAACTGTCGACATTCTTTTTCGAAGAAGCGTCATCATCTTAAGGGTTCAAAGGCGTTTTATTTTCTTCATTCAGAGTCGAGTCGACACAAAACAGCAAAATCAGTCTTGAGATCGCTGTTGTATACACTTTACTTAGATGCCAATTTTCAGGAAGGTTCACACTGGCAATGTTTTGAATTTAATTGATCTTTTTGATTTTTGGCTCCATTCACGAACATTTGTCGTTGAAATCAACAGAATTATGAAAATGTAATATTTTAACGACATAGTGGAATAGTAGCCTGGAGCGTAACGCATGTTTGGCAATCCAAGCAGAGCTAACAGCTTCAGAATTATATTCACAGCTCATCTTGTTTATTATTTCAACAGTTATTTGTTTTGATCTTCTTTAATGATTACAATATGCAGAATTTTCCACGCTCATTTGAGTCTTACTATTGTTGGCAACCACTGTTTCATATGGGTACGGTTTCATTTGAAGTCAACTGTCAAAGTCAAATGAACTGCATTTTAAGGTGGGTATAATTTATTAAAAGAAAAACTACAAGGGACAGCCCCATTGGGTTGTTCGAAATGATGGTATAGGACTACGCTTCAAAATTTATGCCATTTTGATTGCAATATAATTATACTTCTCAAGGCAAACGGTGATAAACTAAACCAGGTGGCTAAAAGTCACCTAAATAAAAAAAAATTCTAACACAAATTTTATCATTTAAGAATTGTTCAATACCATGCGGCCTGAAATCAACAATGTTTTCAATTGGCATTGAAGAAATATTTCCGATTTATTTGTGCAATAATTTTGTAAATCTATGGAGAAATGATTGAGATATTAACGATCAAAACCTGACCACTTTTTGTGAAGGTCGCAATTCAATTTTATTAAATTGTACCGAAGTTCTTCGATAAAATCCTGGTGGTATATGACTCATTAGAGATATTGTAATCTTATAAAAACAAAGACACCCAGTTATCATACAATTGGTGAAATGTTCTGAAAAATCTACTAAATTATACATTTAAAAATTGAATAGTCAACATTTTCCTTCAATATTTCTTATGAATTTTCTCCTACTTTACTTCCATATATTTTTTTTTGCTGTTTAATCAAAAGAATAAAAAAAATTCGGTGCATGAATAAACAATTGAAAATGTTCTCGAAGGTGTATCTGCTATTTATTGTATTCCTGGTTTATGGAATTATTGATTTCTCGAAATATATTTATATAATCTCAAATCTGCTTATTACAGTTCAATCAAATGAGCTGATAATCAAAACATTGTTAAGTTACTCAGATAATCAATTTCAAAATATCAAGTGAGCTTTTCTTTGTGGAATCTCTGTTCTCAAAATCGTGGCTGTTTAGTTCAGGTGAGGCTTAAACTTGCACACGGTTAAATTTGGCTGCCTTTAAAATTAAAATAAACTGCACGCTTTAGCTTACGTGTTATTAGGCTTTCCCGAAATAACATTTTTTGAGGTTACAATCTCCAACCAATGCTGTTCCGATCATCAACAGGAACACGGAGCTTCAAATCGCCAGTGACTTATTTATCGACTTAAAACTCACTTAACGCCAATAATTTCACTCTATCAGGCAATCATCGCTCACCTAAATTTACCCACTCCATTCATTCGCCGTGCTCCATTCATACTCTGAATTCCGGTAACGGTTGCACTTCAATCTCTCCCTGTTTTGCATTCCTGTCAAACCAACAGGTTGAAAAATTCCAATAAAAAACCTCCTCCTACCTCTCTTTCAACTCCCACTCATAACACGAAGCCGTCAGACTGTCGAGTTACTTTTCGAAAGAACAGCCAGTCAGCAATGAGCGAGTCGAAGGAAGAGAAATAGGTTACTAGAGTTCAGCACATATGGAAAGAAAATAAAATGACTGCACGCTTCAAACTTTGGGTCAAGGCCGTAAAAGACGTTTCAGTGTCTAAGTAGTGGTATGCATGTAGCGATGGCCTTAAGGACAGAAATCGAAAACAAACACGACCAGAAAATGCATCGACTCATCTCACCGTTTACCGCTCCCCAATGCCCTTTGGTAACAGATAAACCCAATTCAAATCATCAAAACCGATTTCTTTCTTTCTCCATCTACCGATACATCTTGGTATAACATTAGCTTAAACCAAACACGATGAGACAAAATTTAGGGATTTGAATTTTCTTAATGATAGGTAGGAAGGTTCGAGTAAAAGAATACGGTGGCATCAAAACACCTCTATGATGTATGCCGGCATACTTTGCTGAGTGCGATTTCTTCAGTTATCTTTTTTTTTTTAAATAAAAGTCACAAAAAAATGTTTTTTTAACTCATGTAGGTTCAAAATTATTATGTCATGAAGACATGAAATTTGAAAAAAAATAAAAAGATCATTTACAACGTGTTGACAAAGAGACAAAACAACCTTGATATATCTCAAGCCATTTTTCAATGCTAACAATACAACTTAGGTATTTTCAGCAAATTAATACACGTAAAAGTTAGAAGTTTTGTGTTGCATATGTTTAAGACCTAATATGGAATGTTTGAGATATAATAAAGAAAACCAGAATATAAATAATATTTTAATATTTTCAGATCTCCTGCCCAATGACGGACAGGAATGTTCTATCTCAATTTCTGTTCAACAACTGACCGATTTTTCTCAAATGGGCGGAAGTGGGGGCATTTGGGTAGATTTATGTCCTTTTCAAATAAATCCACCCCGTTGTTGTCTTGATACCACTATAGTACTTCCCCGCTGCAGTGACAGTTTTCCAAATTGGCCAAAACTTTACAGGTCCATTGTGAGCTTTAATGAACAGAAAAAAACGATGTTTCATGGACTTCTGCTTGTACATCTTAGTATCCATCCAGTCTTGTTTGTCACGAAAACCTGCGATTTTTGTCCGCAGCTGCAAATACCTGCATGATTGTAGGCTTTCTTGTGAATTTCTCGGCCAAAACGAATTTGAAGCTGCTAGGGACAACTCCTGGACCAATGGCTCAATGGAACTTTTCTCCGGGAAGCTGCCAATAATCCATCGTACAAAAACGTTTCGTTGTCCATGAGGATGTAACCTTCGAACTTCGTAAGAACCTCATTCTACAACTTCCGGTCATGTCTGATTCTGCTTCAGTGTCCTGTTTGGTTGCTTACTGGACCGACAAGATCGGCATCCTTCTCGAAGACGAAGCCTTCTGACTGTGCTTTGGCTGGCATTGATTATTATTTGGAAAGCCCTGAGTTTGTCTCGACCGTTCTCAACACCTTCAATTACAACTTCCGATCCTTAGTTCCACTACGATGCTTGCTATGATCCTGCTAATTAATAGTATGCCGTTGACGAAAATATCTTAGAATGCTGTACACGGTCGATTCAACCAATTTCCACGACTACACGATTTTTGAACCTGTCCTCGTCGGATTGTCGAAGTGGAATGTCCAAAATGAATTTTCTATTCGTGGGTTCCATTACGTATAACTTCATTGAAACAAAATGAACCGTGATGAAATGAAGAAACATTTCAAGACAAACTGCCGTCAAAAAGTCTCAGATTCGACCACTAGGAGCGCTGCATTATCACAAACAGTGCACCCAGATACTAAATGACTTAAGCCAAGATACAACATTGTGCAGTAGGCGAGTATTTTACGACAGTCTACAGTGAGTTTGCAAATCCTTTTTTTTACAAACCACCAGACGGAAACCCTAATGTGTATTGCTGACAGTTCATATCCTGTAATAAGAGCCTTAACTCAAAAAGTTTGTATTGCAAAAAGTTTGGAAAAAATTGAAAACGCATTTTTCTAATGTATGAATAAGGTAAGCCGCTATTTAAAACTAGCATTTTTTGCTCTATTATTTGCAGTTTGCATTGAAAAATCAGGTGCAAAATTAATAAAAATACAAAAAAAAAAGAAAAACTACCTAGTATTTCTGTAGATCCAAAAGATTTTCGGTAATTTTGTGTTATTTATCATTATTGGTATAATTTCTAGTGAACAAGCTTGAGCTTTTCTAAGATGACATTATGTATATTCAAATTAGGTTTGATTCCTTATGTTTTCTTCTTCTTCATCAAATGCATAGTTATTATCTAAAAGCAATGACATGAAATTTCTCAGTGTCTTAAACGAGACAAAATGCATTGAAATTCGAAAAAAATACCTGCTAACTATAAAATTGCGTTTAAAATTCGAAACTATCCAATTGACAGAAAAATCACATTAGCAACTCAAAGTATCATAAAACTTAAAATGAAACGTAAAACTAAACATTGAAATTAAACAATATCTATCTGAAAAATATATATTAATTTTTTATAAGTTTAGACAGTATTCAACCAAGTAGGCGGCTTGAAAAATGAGTCACGTCTTAAAAAGATTTAATGAAGCCAGCTATCACTTGATGGTAGCAGAAAAAAGACTTTAATCTTACACGAATCGAAGACATCTCATGTAATTTTCAACTAAATTGAATTTATGCATTCTTGGTCTGAAGTTTACTGCATGAATAAATATATAATTGCCAATTTTCTGTGCCATATCCAGAGATTTTGTTTCATCTTCCATTCAATAATTGTAATTGGTTTCTACCCTTCTCGCTGACCTGCTTGATGTTTTTTAAACAAAATTTTTTAAGTCTTCCTGAAAACAACAGCAGTTTCACATCGCGATAAGAATTTTCAACTCCGCTATATCAATCGGATTTTTATTTGAAAAATAAAATCTAGCACCATCACTGAGTTTTAGGCTTCCTTCGTTTGCTGTTGCTGTTGGTCAATGTTGGCCCTTCATAATCGCCCAGATTGTTTCTATTGGACAAAGTTCTGGCATGTTTGGCTTATTTGCCTCATTCGGCACAAAAACAACATCGTTGGCTTCGTACCACTCCATTACCGGTTTCGCGTAATGCCACGATGCCAGATCCGGCCAAAACAGAGTGTCACCTTCGTGGACCGGAAGAAGGGCAGCAGGCAATCTGGAGGCATTCTTCTTCATATAGTTGACCGTTGATGGTGCTGGTCGTTATGTATGGCTTGCTGAATTTGCCGCGCTCACAGATCGCCTGCCCCACTACTTATTGGAAAATTCGTCGAGCTTCTTCTTCCGAAACTTCTCCGAAACATCCAGGCCTTGCTGACAGAAAACTCCAGGCCGCGGATCTTCTTGGCGTCCACTTTAATGTACGTCTCGTCGTCCATCACGATGCATTTCAACTGCAAAACCACCCGCGGTACAGCTTCCTGGTGTGGGATTTGGTCACCGTATCACCGTGTTTATCGGTTCGGTTAGGCGCCTTCCTGACCTTGAAGACATGAAGTCCGGCCCGCTTCATTGTCTACTGGACGAAACGGAAGAATTGACCTTCTTGTCCACGTCTTGGTTCGGATCGCGCTTGAAATAATCCCCTTCCATGCGTTCACGGGGTCTACCGTCTTCGCTTGTCATCCGCTGCCAGCTCACTGCTGGGCCGTCTGGGTCTCCTTGAACGATTTTAACACACGGGACATGATCGAATTGTCGATTACCAACTGTTTCGCGATTCACCTGTGGGATTGGCCTAGATTTTCCACGACTTTTTGTCGAAGCACTTCTTGCTTGAAAGCCATCTCGATAAACACTTGACATATTGTGTCGAAATTTTGCATATGTGAACGTTACACTTTAAACTAATTTACCCACAATTTCATCAATTTTTATCAACGCAATAAAAACTTATAGACAAAAGAAAGTGATCCTATTTTTTGGAGAACAATCTTTCATATACAACTTTATATGCATGCATTTTCAATTGCATTTTACTGCTCAGTCTACGTGCATAAATTTTAATTGAAATTTCTCTACTGTTTTTCAGATGACATTTCTTTTGTCATAATTATTGTAAGTAAAATTATTACAAAAATGCTTTCTTTTAATCATATAATTTTTCAGTGTACATTTGTATCAAAGGCTCTCAAAGGATTCAAATAATTGATCAGGTTAGCTGCAAGAAACGAACAACAAATTCCTGCTGTTAATTAAACTAATCTTCTTATTCCTGGCTTTAACGCTCTTCATATGAGCTTTTGCCTGCTTCGCAACTTAGTGTTCTAATTGCGTTTCCACAGTTATTTATTGAGAGCTTTCTATGCCAACATCAATACATGAATTTGTTTATTTTGTCGAGAAATTTTCCAAGCCGAAAAATTCCTGACCGGTCGGGAATCGAACCCACCGCCTCCGGCTTGGGAGGCCGTGCGCTTTCCGACTACGCTATCCGAGGCACCTTAAATAAACAAATGATCACGACAAATTGTCGTTCGAGTTGAAAACTGTAATAACCGAAGAGAGAAAACCGATTTTAATCTCACTCTACATGTTATGCAGAGTGCCAGAAGTAGGTTATGCGGTTATCTTCAAATCAGGTACTAATTGGGTTAGAAACTGACTTTAAAAAATCTACTTTATTTCTTTTTCCAAACATAGTTCATAACCCGAACACTGCTTACCCCAAATAGTTTAAAGTTCCCCGGCAGGGTCATAAAAAATTGTAGTTTTCCATCGAAAATTAATCGTATATTTAGACAGCTAGAAGAATCAAACTCCAATCATCATTTTTTTTGAAAATTGACAACTAGTGCTAATGAAGTGAACAGCAGTATGGTGTAAATATACCAAGTATGGCAAGTGAACCAGCTTATTGATATCAGTTCTTTTTAAATGCTTTGTATTTGGTTGATTTAGCCTTTGTTTTTGTTTTTTCTTTAACTGAGCTCCTTATTCGAGACGATGTATCATCCAAGAACTACTCCAATTATAATCTTCCCATCCGATTATGGTCCATGAGTGATCACTTGGACGTAATATAAAACGATATAACAAAAAACTTATCAACGCTACCCCGAAGTCCAACGCCACGCCAATTGACGGTGGCTATACAATATACGTTAACGTGTCAGCTTTCACCACCGGCCGGCCGTTGAGAAGAATTCGTTTCTCTCTCGATGCGATGAAAGAGAAAGACTCAATCACAAGATTTCAATCACGTTCGAATGTGGCAGCAGAACCGCAACAGTTCGTCGTCGTTGAGATCGACGACACCACACATAGGTAAATGGTTTCCTTTAAACTTAACACCGTGGTAGCGCTGAACATTCTGGCCATCGACAAATTCCTCAGGTTTTGTCCAGTGACAGGTTTGCTTTCATCATAACAAATACGTCCTTGTACAGAATCAACAGACCAAAAAAAATCGAAACTTGCCATCAGCCGTCGATCTTTACTGTCTGGCTTGGAAAGTTTCTTGTCTCCCGAGTCTCCATATCAGCTTTCTTCGCCTGCGCATTTCGCTTCTTAAATAGGTCAACTCGATTGTATCACTTTTGTACGGCTGATCGTCATGCGTATTTAAATTTTTGGAATAAGTGTGCCTGTTTACAAATATTTGGTAACGCCTTTGCACATTTTTCCTTTTCACTTCTTTTATATTGTCTTGACTAGTAAAGAATGGGAAGGGAAATGCTTGGAGCTTCTATTCAGGTGTTACAGATGGCCTCAATTAGAAAAGCACGCGCTCCCATCTGAGCAATAGAGCTAACAGTATTCGCGTCGCACGTGCTAATTGAAATAACGGAACGCGAAGTATGCAACCAACAAATTCTTGTTAATTACTATTTAAGCTTTCAATTGAGTATGTAAGATAGGGTTGATTGTTATGCTTCATCGTTAATAGACCAACATTCCTCACGTTTGAAAATTACATTAAGCAGGCACAAGAAATGCGAAAAAAAACTCATATTATTTCTCTCCCAATAATGCTAAAAGCTTATCTTCGTTTTTCCTTATTTTGCAGACACCCCCCAAGCAGCTCCGAGACGTGTTTGATTTACCGCTGCTGATCTAGTTTCCTGGTGGTTGAAATGAGTCAACCTGAAAAAGCCTTCCGTGAAAAGTGGTTCAGTGAAAGAGGATAAGCACAGAAAACAAAACCTACTGCGCTCTAAGGAGAAAAGAAAACATAAAACAGTGATAAAGTCAAGAAGTGAAGCGAATCTGAAAAGAAACGACTAACAAGTGAGATCAACCTCGGAAACACGTTATTCATGTATAATTATATAATCAGAATAACGAGCAGTCCTATGGAAGAAATTGTGTAGAAGATAGCGAAGAAGCGCCAAAGAAAAGCCTCAAAGAAAAAGGTAAAAGTGATATTTATTATTGGATAACAACATAATTAGTGTCCGGTAGCAGTTTTATGCTCAACGGTGCATCCCATGGAATGAGTGGCTCGGAAAGGATTTTTATGTTGAGTGAATGTCAATGTCTGTGAAGTGATTAGACCAGTAATTCACACTTATTGATGCAAAGCATTCTACAGTGCAACAGAGAAGACAGTGTGCTGAAATGAAGATGTTGTTTTTAAAATTTATACCAGTGATAGCGTTACTGTTTGTGACCACCCGCGCGCAAGATGACTCATTGGCAGGAAGCTTCCTATCAGGTATGATCTATTTAATTATTTATGTTTTTTTCACAATGGTTTCTCCAAAAAATATTCAATAACGTTGTCTCCCGTACATTGAGAACACTGGAAGAGAACAATATTGTTCTTTGAACAAAAGATTAACATTTTCGGCAGATGGCGTTGATTAAAGTAAAAGATACAGTGAAACCTCGGAACATCTGCTCTGCAGTTGTGATGCTTTGTACAAAAGCAGACTTAAATTTGTGTACAGTGGCTTATAAAACCTAAAGAAATTTGGACTGCAAATCCTGGAAAGGTGGTGGGTTTTATAAACTCAATTTTGCCTGACTAGGAGACGTGTCTTAGGCTGGTCACTTGACAAATGGTGATCTAGCTTTAAGATGCGAATTAGAATAGTAAACAGGGGTATACCACAAAAGTTCATCTAAGTGGACGCAGTGGTTATACGCCCCAACAAAAAAAGAAAGATAAAATAAGAAAGCAGTGAGATTTCTTTAGGGAATATCCCTACAAAACATTTTCACATATAGCTTGAAACAATCTCATAGAATAATGCCTGAATAAAAAATTCGAATTAATCCTTTAATGATACGATCTGCCACATCTTACAAAATGTTGTTTATTATAAGACCAATACAACTGTTTCTTGTATTTTCTGTGAATGAAAGTATCACATAGTATTTTTTTTTTTGGTTTCTTTATTATCGAGATTTTTAGCCTTGGGCTGGTTCATTTCCCGTCGTAGTCACTCAAATACATTTTTAGGTGATTTCGTAACTTGTCCGCACACTTAGAATATTTTACAGTATTCGGTTATTTTTTACCGAACTTTCAGCAGCTGAATTTCAGTGAAATTTAAAAGTATTCCGGTAAAAAAAACTACCGGAACTTGTCTAATTTTTCCGAAATCCGTTAAATCGGATTACCGAACGCTCAGCTGTTGAAAGTTCGGTAAAAAATTACCGAATACTGTAAAATTTTCTAAGTGTGCGGGGTTGAGATTCGAACTTGTGACTTTATGGTATGGATGTTAACTACTACGCCGGGGTCGCCCCCTATCACATAATAAGTATACGAAACATTACACTTCCTCTGAGGTACCCGGATCATGTACGAATATGTCCAGTGCGGTTCTGAACACCGGAACTAAAAACCAATCAACCTATTTTTTTTAAATTTTCATATGACTTGATATTTTGTATGATAAGTTGGGGTATCCGGAATATTCCAGGATGTTCTATTTGGTTCTGAATGTTCAATATGGTCACCATTTTCAATTCATTAAACTTTAATTTGATTTGAGATTCCGCATGATGAATCAGTTATGTACCCAGCACCTATGGACGATGATGACGATGATGATGATTCCACCACATACCTCCACAAAAGCTTGAACTGAGTGCTTTGACTTTAATTTTTTCAGTAAATTTTTGAATAGAAACCACTGAAGATTTTTTTTATATATTTGGTTCATAATGTATTGTTCTAACTTTCAAACCTAAGACGTGAGAACGTAATATCTGAATTTTCAAATGATATTCATCATTAAATATCATTCGAATATGACAGTGAAAATAACAATTTCTATACACCAGATTGGGCAATGCACTTTTAGACAAAGTAGTATAATTTGTCAAGAGGTACAATTTTATCATAAGGAGTGTATCGAAAATAAGCTTTCCACAAACTTTCTTTCAAAATATGTTGAAAACCGATATTTTATTCAAACAAAAAATTGATCCTTCATTGTACGAGGTTAAACTTGAACATAATGAAGACCGGATGAAATTTAAGTTATTCCTTCACGAATTTTCGAACTTTGGATCGAATGCTCTTCATCAAGTTCCGGACAAGTGTTGCATCGCATTTTTTGGACGCTTGAGCCCAAATTTTTTAAACTCCTGCATGTTCCCAGCTGCCTTACCAGTCTTCTTGAAGACCCTCTTCACGATTGCCAAGTAACGTTCGATGGGTCGAAGCTGAGGGCAATTTGGTGGAGTGATATTTTTCTCAACGAAATCTATACCCTTTTCCGCAAGCCAATTGAGAGTGGTTTTGGCATAGTGAGTCGACGCTAAATCCGGCCAAAACAGTAGAGGTGTACTATGCTTCTTGTATAAAGGCAACAATCTCTTCTGGAGACACTCAGATCGATAGATTTCCGCATTTATAGTTCCGGTAGTGTAAAAAATGGTTGACTTCAAACCACAGGAACATATTGCTTGCCATACCAGTACCTTTCGACCGGTTTTCTCCACTTGAATCGACCTGTCCGCAACGCTCACATCCTCCCCAACGACGGCAGTAAAGTATTGTGGACCTGGAAGGGTTTTTAAGTCCTCCTTTACATAGGTCTCATCGTCCATCAAAACGCATGCATCAGGACGCTGCAAAAAAACGCGAATACAATTTCCGGGCCGTTGTTGCTGCTCGCTTCTTCTGTTCTGCACTTTGTTTCGAGATTTTCTGCTTCTTGAAGGTCTTCAGGTGGTTTCGCCTCTTGATACGCTGGTTCATTCCGACACTTGTTCCTGCTTTTTTGGCCAAATCACGTATTGACATTGATTTGTTCTTCATGATTAGAGATACCACTTTCTGCTCCAGTTTCGGGTTAGAAGAACCGAGTTTTCTGCCTCTTCCTGGTAGCTCATCCAAAGAATAGTGTTCCCCAAACTTATTAATGATGGTTTTAACACTCGCATAACACTTCCTTTTCAATACGCGACATTTTGAAAACGCAGAATTTGAACCGCACAAACAAGTAAACAAAAGAAATCTGACAGTCAAACGCACAGCATGCAGTGTTCAGAGCACAAAAAACCATCACAAATACATGCGTACAACGCAAATGTATGTGGATAGCTTATATTCGATACACTCCTTACATGGTGCTGCGTGTGGTGCTAATTTGACAGCTCTGTTTTCTTGAAAGATATATGCAGCAAACACAATATTTGCGGCGGAAGTTGTCGTGTTTTGTCGTTAATTTGATTCGAGAGAAAAATCTATCGTGTTGTACTTAGTGAAGTGGGTATCACAACGATAGTGTTTATTATTGTTTATCAGTCAGGTATTATAATGTGTTATCAAAATTACTGATACTAGTAATTTGGTAGAAGAAATGTTGTAAAGAAATATAGTCCATTGTGAACCAAGCTTAAAATTTTAAAGCCGTTACTAGTGCAACACCAATAGTGGCAGGCCTTAAGAACTAACGCTCTCCTCAATCCTCTGAATAACTAACGATAATAACTCTGAATAAATTATGAATTATTGTTTGATTTTTTTTTCGCGAAGGCGACGCTGCACAAAACACGTCAGTTTCGAAGCACGGCTTGCTGCGATCTCTTAGGAACACACGAAATAATTTATACCTAAAGTAAGGCCTACAGGTTTCTTACAGAATCACAGTTTATTATTCCGTATGAAAACTTAACATGGAAATTATACTATTTTCTGCAGATCTATGGTGTATTGCATAGGTGGTGATCAAATTTAGTTAGATTTATGACATTTAAATATCGTGCAGAATCTGTGTCAGCTTAACTAACGCAATCATTGCGGCTATAAAGTTAGGCTAATCTTTATTTTCGAACAGTTACATTACAATAAAGTGTTCAAAAAAGTCCCAGTTGCTTTAGAACAAGTTGATTGTCATGTTGTCAAAGTTTATTTGTCGATTATTGCTGAATTTATGATATATATGGTATATAGACCAAATGATTGGGCTAGGTTAACAGAACATCCCCTAACCCTGCGCAGTTTGCTGAGATTCTCAGTTCAGTTCAGTTCAAAAAACATTTTTTGTTATTTCCTCTTAGAAAACAAGATTTCCCTTTCCGTGCTAGAAAATCATGTTACATGTTAATTAATATTGAAACACTCACGCCACAAATACAACTTGCTTTGATCTCTTTCGTTAACGATATGTGGCATCAGCAAGAACTCAAAAAAACATTAGATAACTTTAATACAACCATCCAAACCATCTCGCACTTCAATAATTGGGAATTTATTTCAACGTTTTAAAGGACATGTCATGCAAAATGGGTCAATCAATAGAATTCTTGATGCTTAAAGAACCATTTAAAAAAAAATAACTGCAAGAATGTTACCACATCAAAGCTAAGGGTCTGTTCTGTTCATAAACCATATCTCCTCCATTGAAATTGAAGTGGTGGCCGGCGTCGGTGGTGTAGTGGTAAGCGTGACTGCCACTAGGCACCATAGTGGGTCTGGGTTCAATCCCAGTCGATGTCGGTCCTTCGGAAGGGAAGTAAAGCCGTTGGTCCCAGCCCATAGTCATGAGTCAGTCGTTAATAATGGTCCAGGTGGTGGAGTCGTCTCCCTGGCGTCGGTGATTGTCACCATGTGGGGAAATAGGCCGACGGAAAAAAAATTAAAAAAATTTAAAAAAATTGAAGTGGTGGAGCAAATATTCAAAACAGGCCGTTTCTAACCTTGTTGAGAGAAGCGTGAATTTTCCCATCGCTACCGTTCGTTAAGATGAGTCTGCAGCTGTTCTTACCAATATTTTGAAAACGTTGTGGAGTAAAAATTTGATTCTTTGAAGAATTCGAACAGTTGGTAGAATTTGGATCTTTCGCGTAGATCTAATAGTGATAATCGTTGGAATAAGTACACAATTGCGCGGAATAAATATTCACAATCCATTAAAAAAAATTGGTTGTGAATATATTCAGAGGAAAATTGATCTGTATCAAAACAATAGCAATGAGTTATGGAAAATTTTGAAATCTTTATTGAAACCTATCAATTTCAAAGCGCGATCCATAACTTTTGACGGCACAGTAGAACAGTCTGAACAAGCAATTGCATCTAAATTTAATGATTATTTCGTCACATGGTACACATAAATCCGAAGAGTTTCGTCCCATCAACATGCTTCACACATTAAAGAAAATTTAAGAACATGCTGTGAAAGGCCAGTTGCTAGAATATTTAAATAGTAATTCTTTGTTGATACCAGAACAATCTGGCTGCCGGGAAGGCCATTCATGTTGAATTTAGTATAAGCAAAATGAAAAGTTAACTTAGAGAGTAAGGATACAATTGTTGCTGTTTTTTGGATCTGAAATGCGCTTTTGAAACAAATCCTAGGCCCTTGTTGTTGAAAACTTTGGAATTTCGAGTACTGCATACAGATGGTTGAAAGCTATTTATTTGAAAGAACTCAATGGATTGTTTTTAATGATTCTGTCTCCAATCCCGTGGATAATGTTCTATTTGCAGATGACACAGTGTTATTCATTGCAGCTAAGGATTTAACATTTCCCATTTGAACGTAAATTTGCGTTTTCTAAGTAGATTGATGAAATGCAATTAATTGAAATGGAACATAAGTATAACTTAATTTATGGTAATTTCGCAGAATCGAGTAAATGAGGATGTCTCAGTTACGATTGATGATGAGGCAATTGATCGCGCATGGGAGATTAAATATCTTGGCGTGATTATTTATGCCCAAGTAACACACAAGACATCTCTTAAGAATGATCCATAATTGTTTGTTTTAGAAATGTATTATAAAAGTATTGCAAAACAAGCTTTGTTCGGATCGGTTTGGATTTCTCGTATTCTGACTAACGATTGAGCGAAGAATATGTTTTCCATTGCTGAAATTATCACACCAACCATGTTTTTTTTTAAAGATGAATTTGTTGAACAAGATTGTGGTTTCCCTGCCAACGGGAAGCATATGATAAATACTCAGAGTTGACTTTTCAACAATTAGAGTAGGCTTAGCAATGAAACTACACACCTACAACGCCAAGGACGTGTGTTCAAATCCCACGCTTGGCGGTGTTATATTTTCGTATGAGAATGATTTTTACGTCATATTAAAGTATGAAATAAAGTATCATACACTTATATTGAGTACCAGTGTTTGTCATTTAACAGTACTTTCAACTTGTTCATTACAAGCTGTGTGTTGCTTGGGTGATAAGCTAAAGTTCAACGCTCACATTGACAATTTCATCAAGAAAATTACCAAGAAATAGGGTAGGGAACGGTTTGAGCACCACAAGACCCTATCCCAAGCACGGGGTAAACATTAACCTACAACGCTCATTTTTTGCAGTATTGTGCTCCATGTAGTTGGTGCTCCTTTATAATGGCCCAGTATTTTTCTATTGGGCGCAGTTCCGGAGTGTTTGGAGGGTTCAGATCTTTCGGTACGAAATCGACATCAGCCGCCTTATACCACTCTTAGTCTTGCTCACATGCAACTTTTTAGCCACATCTCGAACGTTTGGTTTCCGTTTAAAGGCCCAGCCACGCGTTTGTGATCGTTCTCATTCACCTGACGGCTTTTCTCTCGGATTGCTTCCGATCCACAGTCCGACGTTCTTTGAACCATTTTATGATACCAAAAACCGTGGAATTCGCGATTCCCAACTTTATTTTTCCGATGGCACGATGCGACAGATCCTTATTCTCAAAGTACTTGTGCAAAACTTTTTCGCGCACGCACTGTCTTTCGTCGCGCAACCAATGAAATCAACTCACAGAGTGTAAACAATATACATTAAACTATGTCCACGCAAAATTTTAATTATTTTTTCCCAACAGATCATAAGTAAGGGCAAATTAAGTGTGTGCGGATTTTAAAAGGGTACATCATTTGAACCCTGTATTAGGTATCTATTTGTATGAGTAAATAGTCTTTAAAGTGCCGATAAAATTAGGTGTCAACAAATTAAACGAAATCTGCTAATAACTGCTAATCGATTTACAATTTACGAAATTTAATAACATAAACTAAATATTTTCATGGTGCCAATGAGGCGGAAAAATATTTATTTCATTAACTAAAATAATATGAATATTTCAGAGAATGCTCAAAACAACATAAGTGAACTGATGAAAAAACGACTGCGAATATGGCGATGATTAATTAGAGAATCAATTCATTCATTTTCACTTCTGGAATGGTCACCAAAATAAAATAAAAAGTCCGATATATTATTTATCTATGTGTACCGTTTTTCTAATTAAATCAATTAATAACAATAGTAAGGAAGCTGTTGGGATCACTCAATAGGTGAGGTAGTTCTTCTTCCTGGTTTTTATGACGCTCATTGAACGAGCTTTTGCCTGCTCCTCAACTTAGTGTTCTAAGCGCACTTTCACAGTTATTAATTGAGAGCTTGCTATACCAATACTTATGCATGATTTTGTATATTGCGTGGCAAGCACAATTTCCGTATGCCCAGGGAAGTCAAGAAATTTTCCAAACCGAAAAATTCCTAGACCAATCGGAAATCAATTTACTGTCAGCTGATTAATATCCTTTCTATGAAACTGAATAAACGCTCAAAAATATATGATATTGACTCAATAACGAACCAGCATCAATTTTTTTTTAACTGAATGTTGTTTCCAGATTGTTTTGCCGAATTTTTGGTCGCATTATCTGCCTCTTTTACACGACATACTATTTCAAAACCCAGAATTATGTTAATTAATGTGCATATATTTTCTTATGTTTCTAATAGGGCTTCTGGATTCAATAACCAGCACAGAAGATGCGAAAGGTTGTCCTGGAGTATGTGTGCATACTCTAGCAACGTTGATCTGCTACGAGGTGTTGGAAGATATTCCTTGTCCATCTCCTAGTATGAGGTGCTGCGTTGAAAGTCAAGCCGCTGCTGCAAATATATCCACTACCACAACTGCTCATCCCAGGCCCACAACCACGACGAGGCCAACGACCACTACCCCAAAACCCACCACAGAGAGTAAAATTAAAGAGAAGGAAAAGGATAAGGATAAGGATAGTAAAAACAATTGTAGGTGATTACAACTAATGCATTGAGAAAACGATCGTTGGTCAAACTTATTTACTTTCCCTTTCAGCAACATGTCCAGGGGTTTGTGTAGCCGACAGAATTGCAGAATATTGTGAGGCTTACCTTATGACTCCCGGGCTCTGTAAGGTCGGTACAAAATGTTGTGTTTCTAGAGACATTTATCCCGATAAACCACCTGCTGATTTGTATGTTCCTACGGCGCATTTTGATAG
This sequence comes from Aedes japonicus, assembly GCA_034211315.2. Taxonomy (NCBI): domain Eukaryota; kingdom Metazoa; phylum Arthropoda; class Insecta; order Diptera; family Culicidae; genus Aedes; species Aedes japonicus. Next base: position 28,103 of record JASCZW010000694.1, on the reverse strand, counting down.
CAATAAAAATAAAACTACAACTCCAAAACCATACCCAAAAACTACGGAAAAAACTACACATGAGGAACCTTTGAAATCAAAGACCAACCCAACACCGAAGCCAACAAAGCCAACGCCTCCAAAGCTTAAAACAGCACAACAAACAAATCAGCAAGGCACAGTTCACAAGTCATGCGAAGGAGAATGCGTCAACGGCTTATTCGCACTGTTTTGTGATGACGTAGACAGTGAAGCGTTTTGTCCTAACGAAGGATCCTGTTGCATAACAGGAACAACTGACGATACGAAACATGAAGTCGTTACCACAACCAGACGGCCAAATACACCTGTAAAATATTATTTAATGAATATAACGATAGAATTGCTCTCTAATTATATAATATATATTTCAGCCTCCACTTCGTAGATGTCCAGGGTTCTGTATGCTTAACATCATGGCAGCATTCTGCGAACGGCCTTCAGAAATAATTCCACTTACTGCAAACTGCAAAAGAGGATCGATTTGTTGTGACAACACGAAGGCCCCTGTCACCAGACCGGCGCCGAAGCGGCCACCGCCACCACCAACCACTACGACAACGCAAGCACCTACTACGACTGCTGCTCCCGATCCAAGAGAAGAATGTCCAGGCTCATGCATTGTAGGTTTGCTGAGCTTCACGTGTTTCCGTAATGCCGAAATGACAGAATTATTCAAATGTAAAAAATCTGGAACGCAATGCTGCGCTCCTAAGTCCAAAATCCAGGAAGTACAACTGGCGGCAGGTAAAATCAAGCCAAACGACACCACATATCCACCCCCACTACCACCTCCAAATATGGCACAGCCATATCCAGCACAACCTCAACCATTACCACCGGCACAGCAACCACAAACACAACCAGGTTATGGACCGCCAGTGATGAACAGCTATCCAGGACCAGTTAGCAATAATATCTACGAAATCCCACAAACACAATCACCAGTTCATCAACTCTCGCAACCTGTTTATGAGCCACTGCCATCAACAACGACTTCAAGGCCTCAAGTATACTCCAAATATGTATGTGGGGTAAAGGGAACAAGCCGAGGAGCACGATCATTCCTCAGCCGAATTGAATTAGACCACACTTCCTCCAGCAGAAGCCGTACTAGTCGACATATTGAACTGGAGAACATATATCGATCGAAAGGCACAGAGCGGTTGGTTCTTGGCCACAGCATCGTGCCCATTCCTATTATTTATCATGATCACAACGATACAGTTCCGGAAGACCTGATTCATCATCCTAGTATTTCTAGGACGAACTCAACCACGCACAAATATTGGAACAGTCATCGCCAAGGCCGCGTCGTCGGTGGAGAGGATGGCGACAACGGCGAGTGGTGCTGGCAGGTGGCGCTGATTAACTCGTTGAATCAGTATCTGTGCGGTGCAGCGCTAATCGGCACACAATGGGTCCTCACTGCGGCACACTGTGTCACCAAGTAAGTATGAGTAATATAGTTTCGCTGAATGTTGGTCATCCGAACATTACAACATTTTAGCATTGTGCGATCCGGTGATGCAATCTATGTCCGGGTAGGTGACTATGACTTGACGCGCAAATTCGGCAGCCCAGGAGCGCAGACGTTACGAGTGGCAACCACCTACATTCATCACAACCACAATAGTCAAACCCTTGATAACGATATCGCTCTGTTGAAGCTGCACGGGCAGGCAGAACTCAGGGATGGTGTCTGTTTGGTAAGTTTTGAGATGTTATTTTTTTTAATAATTATATTGTTGATCAAATCGCGAAATGAAGGAGAATGTCTAACTTTTTGTCACTATTACGACATTGCGCATTTTCCATTTGTCAAATTACTATAGAGAGATTGCATATTGGCAACAAAGTGGCAAAACAGTAGTCCCTTTATTCTGTAAGGTAAAACAAATATAACAATTAGAAATTTCAAGCTGAACAATGCATTAGGTCCTAAGTAGTATGGGAAGGTCCATTTATAATGTCACGCAGTAGGGGAGGAGGGGGGTTTTGGAAAAACGTGACGATCCATACAAAAAAAATTGAAGCTCCATACAAAAAACGTGACGTTTGGGGGGAGGGGGGAGGGGCGGTTATAAATAGTCATTTTTTGCGTGACGTAAATAATGGACGTTCCCTATTCCCTATTCCGTATATTTCTCTTTCGTTAAAAGTTTGTACATTGAACGATTCGCTGATGTTTTTGACATGTTGGTTCCTTATTTACACTCTCTATTAGGGTAGATTCAATAATGATGTGACGCAGTAAGGGGGGAGGAGGGGTTTGGGAAAACGTGACAATCCATACAAAAAAATTTGAAGGTCCATACAAAAAACGTGACATGAGGGGGGGGGGGGGTTATAAAAAGTCACTTTTTGCGTGACATCATTATTGAACGTTCCCTTACCGTACTGTGTGTTGAAAACTTGAACACTACTTGAACATGTTTTTACATAGCCGTAGAAACGTAAAGAGAAAGTCAACAAAGAGAGTCTCCCAATGTTACTTAGGACCTAATGCATTGTTCACCTTGAAAAATTGTTCAAATTTTGAACTAGTATTGAAGATAAGCTTTTCGCTCTCAAATATTGGAAAGAGTAAATATATGGCAATGGATCAAAGCAAAACATTAAACTTCACTTCCACAGAAGCGAAAACATTGATGAAAAAGTAGAAAATTTGATTTTCTTTTAATATTCAGCTTCTGACTTGCTTGGTTTGCTCTGTCAGGTCTTTGTCAAAACTTTGCGATGTTGGGATCTAATCAAATTTAGTAACTACAAAGTGGAGTGAAAAGTGCAATGCTACTGCAAAAAGGGTAAAAGCGCCTTGTAGTCCGTTCATATTTGGGCATTCACGCCAAACTTCAGTGCGATACTACCATTAGTTTTTTTTGACAGCTGATTGTTGTTATTTAAACATTATTTTTTGAGAGGCAAAGCGGCGAAGAAAACAAATGAAAAGTTGGATAATTATTATGGGGAAAATGCTCCGTCATATTACACCGTTAAATATTGGTTTCGAGGGTTTCGTGGTGGCCGCAACTCCGCAGAGGCAGGCACTCCGATGCGGTTACAGACAATAACAAAAAAAGTTCATGAAATGGTTTTGGCTGACCGGAACGTGGAGGTGCGTGCGCTAGCAGATGCCACAAAGATTATTACTGAGCACACAAGCCATATTTTGGGCGAGATTCTGCATATGAAAAAGATATCCTGCCGCTGGATGTCGCGCATGTTCACTCATGACCAAAAACACGAACGCGAGAACGCTTCGAAACAGTGTTTAGACATGCTAATGCGGACTCGGAAGGACTGTTGGCGTCAATTGGTAACTGTTGACGAAACCTGGATTACACTATTACACACCACCGAACAGAATGAGTGGCAATGGCAATGGACTAAGTGCGGCACGAGTGCAACGAAGCGGTAGGGGAGGCTCAATGTGTCGGTTGTCTGGGATTGTCATGGCATACTCGTCGTGGACTGCCTCGAAAAGAATAACACCATCAACAGCGAGTATTGAAGCGATTCAAGGCCGAAATCGCTGCAAAACGGCCTCTCATGAAGATAAAAACAATTTTAATTTTGCAAGACTATGGGCCGGGCAAGACAATGCCACAAGAGCATCACAACCACGGCTGAAATTAAAAACTAACGGCTCCAATTGCTTCCGCATCCACCGTATTCACGTGATTTGGCTCCCTCGGACGGGGAGTATTTTGCAGACCATTCGGAAAATTACTTTTCGGACGGGATCAAGAAGTTGGAAAATCGCTATAATAAGTGTATCGAGATAATAGGAGACTCCATTGAATATAATAACATAAATAACATATAAAAAAAATACTTCTGCACTTCCACCGGCCACCGAGAATACTTTTGCACTTACACCGGTCAAACGGTCAAAGAAGAATTGCGAACGGTCAAGAAAAATTTGGCCAAAATGGATATCAACATGCGGAAACGTCAGTCCACGCCAGCCGAACCAAGCAGAAACTCAGAAACAACGACTGAGAATTCTGGTCAAAGAAATCTTCCTGGCGAAGCGGAAAATTGTGGTAGTTATGGATAACGAGACGCACCTCACGTTGGACGGCAACGACTGACAAGGCAAAGGCTACTTCACCTCCTCGACAAAAAAAATGGCAGCGATGTCACATAGCGCACACGAAGTTCCCAAAGAAGGTGTTCTTCTGGCTCACAATTTGTGAAAAGGGGATGTCATGCCTCGTCTTCTTTTTGTTGAGGTTGGCTGTGAATAGCGAGATCTACAGTACGGCGTGCTATTTTGGCCGGATCTAGCGTCACCCCACTATTCGAAGCGGGCGCTGGAGAAAATGGAGTGGTTGGGCAATCCGGTGGTGCCCAAGCATGTCAACCCTTCTAGCATGCCCCAGTATAACCCAAACGAGACGTTCTGAGCCAATTTGAAGAGAAGGGTATATTCAAATAATGTTGTGGTCAAAACGACGGATGATTTAGGCGCGACCAAGGAAACTGAAGAATAGCTTTTTTTTGTCACTTATGGCCAAAGTTTCGCAAGCTTTACAATAATAAAAAAAAATGTAAATTTGGCATAAATAAAATTCGTTTTTCCCATATTCAGTTTATCCCTTTCCTTGATAACTGTAAAAGGACCGATATTTTTTGTACATTTTGGTAAAAACTTCAAACATCGCAATAACTAGCATATACAGGGCGTAGATAAAATAACTAGAATAGGCAAATATATGGTCAACTTTGGAGTGCTCTAACTTCACGAAATGTTTACCGGTTTTTATTCGGTCAATGGCTATGGTTCCCGAATACCGGAGATATTCCGAATTTCCAGAGAGGACGTTTCACATTTCGATTTGCTGGTGAAATTTTGTACAGGATGACGTTTAGAAATATTTTTCTCTAGTTAATACGCAAAAAGCGGATGATACGTTGCACTAAAAAATTGGCCTTAAAATGGCCGAGATACAGTATCATTTTCTTACAACCCATACAATATTTTTCGAATTTGTATGTAACAAATTTTAAAGGGGGGGGGGGGGCGAGCATTACATACGAATCATCAAAATTTCCGCGGCTTTTGAAACCTGTCATTTCGCAAAATTCTCTGCTGCGTCACAAAAATTCTCTACTGCATCATAAAAAAGGGGACGCGCAGTAGTGAACACGCATGATGTTTACAACTCTTTCGAAATTTCAACGTGGCCGAATTGTCGGTGCTCGAAAAGTTGGAGCTTCGATATTTGAGACAGCAAAATTAGTGGGTATATCAGCGTTAACGGTTTGCCGTGTTATGGCTGAGTATTTGAAGGACGGTAAAACGGCGGCCAATAAAAGTGCGTGTGGGCGTGAAAAGATATTAGATGCCAGATAACGGACATTTCTGAAGCGATCTGTAACAAATGATCGCAGAATTGGTGCTGTGAAAGCAACGACGGCCTTAAATTCAACGCTGGAAGAGCCCGTTTCTGTTAGAACAGTTTGAAGGGAACTCCACGACCAAAACTTGTACGGCCGAGCTGCTATCGCAAAACCATTGATCTTCAAGATCAACGCGTCTAATCAATTGCACTGGTGCAATGAGTACAAACCATGGAACGTTGATCAATGGCGGCAAGTTGTATACTCTGATGAATCATCGTAAACGCAATTCCCTACTACAGGGCGGGTTTATGTGTGGAGGACACCGGAAGAGGCATACAGAACAGATCGTCTGCGTCCAACTGTGAAGCACTGAGGAGGTTTCGTTAAGGTATGGGGTGCCATATCATGGTTGGGCCAACCATCGTCATGAAAGGAAAGATCACTGATAATGATTATGAAGAAGTTTTGGGCGATCAAGTGTGTGCATGCTATATTGTTGTAATTTTTGTGAAAATAACTTTGAACATGAATCTTATTAGGCTTTGCCCATGATGAAATCTGTGTTTCCGTACGGCGAAGGAATTTTTCAGGACGACAGTGCGCCCATTCATACTGCCGGAATTATCAAGTCTTGGTATGAGGAACACAATGAGGACTTTAAGCATCTGCCATGGCCAGCACAGTCTCCGGATTTGAACATCATCTAGTCACCATGGTTCATATTGGAAGCTCGAATTCGCAGTTTTTCCTTCTCCATCGTCGCTGAAAGCGCTCATGGATCTTCTAATCCAAGGATGGTACCGAATTCCAATTGAAACCATTCATAAGCTGAACGAGTTAATTCCAAGACGAATCTAAGCGGTCATCCATGCAATTAGTTTGGATTCTTATTAAACAGTAGAGAAATGTTCAAAACTTACATTTGTTAAAGGTCATATTTTCCTAACGACTATTCGTGAATACGAGAAACAAAAACCACATCATGTACAGATACGGTGGTTTCGAAGGTTGCTAATATGTTAAACAGGTCTCCCGGGGGATGTTCTGGTGTTAAAATGTAATAGGTCTACTTCAGGTTTCCACGGGGACGTTCCGATGATTCTGGGAGCGGCCAGTGTGTCCAAACGTCCACTTTCCGTTTAAAGAAAGCTTTGTGATGCAAAAAGAAGAATAAAGAGGTATCGCACGGCATTTTTTGGCGTAAACATGTAATTGACTTCTGCTACAGGTTCCCCCGGGAACGTTCCGGTGGCCCCGGGTGTGGCCAATGTGCCCAATGGTCTTTTTACGTATGTATATCTAAAGATTCTTTATGAAAAATCATCAAGATAGAGCTGTCACGCGGCATGTTGGGTATATTTAAAAATGAAATTTGTCTACTACAGGCTCCCCCGGTGTCGTTCCGGTGGTCCTAAAAGCAACCAATGTGGCCAATGGTCTTTTCTAGTATACCAAAATCTTATTTATGAAAAATTATGAAGATAGAGCTGTCGCACGGCATGTGTTGGCGTCAAAATGTAATTGGCTCCTGCGAGAGGTTCCCCCAGGAACATTCCGGTGGCCCCGAGAGTGGCCAATGTGTCCAAATGTCCACTTTAGGCATAAGGAAAGCTTTTTGATGAAAAAAGAAGAAAGAGGTGTCGCTCGGCATGTTGTTCTTACCACATCCAGAATCCTTCAGAGGAACCTGTTCCAGGAAAATGGCCATATCTCAGCGATTTTAAGGCCGATTTCTGAGTTCAACGTATCATTTGCTTGGGAAATACTCCCGCTTTTCGCAAATTTGCTAGACAATAATATTTCTAACCGTAATTCTGTACAAAATTTGACCAGAAAATCGACATGTTAAACGTCCTCTCCGGAAACCCGGAATATCTCCGGTATTCGGGAATCATGGCCATTGTTACTGCAATACGGACTGCAATTCTGCAATTCCCGTCAAACGCTTCTAAGAGAATTAAAGTCGGTCAATATTTCAAAATCCAAAAAATCGATTATATTACAGTTTTACATCGGAATACGTACCAACATTTTCACTATGCTATACGTACGCTTAATAAGAGATGCAAATAGTCGTCATAATTTTTCAAAGAAGCGTCATCATCGTCCTAAAAATCAAAAGAGATTTTTTTTTCAAAAATAATGTCGGCCGTTTTCACGTAAACACGTAAAAATCCGATTTCTTGGCCACAAAATTCAGCAATGGTTCTGAGATTGTTCTTGGAGAACTTTATTTTAACAATAATAACTCAAACTCAGGTTGTTACTAATGGAACATTCCTTTTTCAGGTTTGCCTACCAGCACGAGGCGTGAACCACGCAGCCGGAAAGCGCTGTACAGTCACTGGCTATGGTTACATGGGTGAAGCTGGGCCCATTCCCCTGCGAGTCCGAGAGGCAGAGATTCCGATTGTGAGTGATGCCGAGTGCATTCGAAAAGTGAATGCAGTCACAGAGAAAATCTTCATACTGCCGGCGTCAAGTTTCTGTGCCGGTGGAGAAGAAGGCAACGACGCCTGCCAAGGCGACGGTGGTGGTCCACTGGTTTGCCAGGATGACGGATTTTACGAACTGGCTGGTCTTGTATCGTGGGGATTCGGATGCGGTCGGGTGGATGTACCAGGTGTGTACGTGAAGGTGTCTTCCTTTATTGGATGGATCAACCAAATTATCAGTGTCAACAACCTATGATCTACAAACGAACGACTCTAGGACTTTCGAACTAATGTGTAAATTAAACTAGAACAATGATAAGAGTAGATTATAAGACGTTAAAGCTAAGGTAATTTATTGTTTGTAGTAAGAAAAAGACTAAATTTTAGTAAACACTAAGATTTCACCACTGCTTCATCCTAGAAACGGTTTATTTATTTCACTGAACAGATATTATCGATATTTCTATGCCTAAAACTACTGAACACACTTTCAAATTTGGTTCAAATTTGAAAAGATTTCTTTACCTAAGAGTATCGTAGTTTTATTGTAACCGGTAGTAAGATTTGGATTCCAGTCTTAATTTCATGTCTCCGTATGTAGTCACGACTGTAAATTGGGATAATCAATTTGAGGTTAATCTAGTTCAATAAAAAATGTAAGCTACATCTCATGCGTTCTTTTAATGTCAATTAAAACAAAAAGGTTGATTTCAAATTGTATTACCTATAGAAACATTGAGAAAATTCATCTTCATACCAACTTATTTAATTGGTAATCAACTGCAGTTTGAATGGATTATTACTAAAGCATACTGTCACTGTAAAAGATACGTTTCTTTGAAATGACACAAATACAAACATTATCTTACATTCAGATTTGTCGCAATACAACACAAAGATTGCCAAGAACGTGGGCATTTTGTTAATAGTATCGTTATGTTTAATAAGAGGTTAAGAGGTTCTTACATCAACTACTAAAAGATTTGAACAAAAGGTTAAGTAGGAGGGCCACTCAGTGGCTGCGTAAAGTTTCCTCATGTATTCATAACTTTTGCTCTCGGAGGAAACGGGATGTATGAAATGAGATAGAAATACAATAGTATGCGATTTACGTTGTAGTCAACTACCTTCGTTTTAAAGAAATTATTCTTGAAAATTTGTAGAAACTTTAATCAACCACCGAGTGAACAAACTTTTCAGAGACTTTCAGTCAACGGTACTGACCGGTGGGTTTTATTAATCTCATTTACACTATGAAAATGCATGTGCTAAGGACTGTATCGAAAATAAGTTATCCACATATTTTTCTTTCAAATCATATAAAAAAAATATGTTTTATTCATATGAACTTGAACATTGTGAAGACAAGATGAAATCTGAACAGTTTTCATCGTGTTCCGGATAAGTGTTTCATCATATTGTTTGAACTCCTTAATATTTTCATCTGCTTTACCTTTTTGACGACCCTCTTCACAATTCGATGGGCCTAATGGGGGCCATTTTGGCGGATTGATGTCTTCGTCAAATCTATAACCCTTTCTGTAAGTCAATTGAGAGTTGTTGTGGCGTGATGTGCCGACGCTAAATTAGTGGAGGGGTACTATGCTTCTGATATAAAGACAGCAACATTTTCTGCAAATACTCAGATCGATAGATTTCCGCATTGGTTATTCCGGTAGTGTAAACAATGGTGGACTTCATACCGCAGGAACATATAGCTTGCCATACCAGCACTTTTCGACAAAATTTCTCCACTTGAATCGATCTGTCTGCTTACATCCTTCGTACGACGTCATTGTTCTATTGTGGATCTGAAAGGGGTTTTGAGTCCTCTTTAACATAGGTCTCGTCGTCCATCAAAATACATGCATTCGGTCGCTACCGCCGCTGGTTTCCGCGTTATTGACCAAGTCACGCATCCACATTGATTTGTTCTTCCAATTTAGAGCTACCACTTTCTGATCCAGAGTAGGGTTGGAAGATTCGGGTTTTCTGTCTCTTCCTGGCAGTTCATCCAAATAACAGTGTTTTCCAAACTTGTTTATGATGGAAGGCTTCGCCAATTGTCGCATTGTTATACTATTTACTCGTAGTTATGTGTCAAAGCCTTAATTTCAACGTCTTTTTCAATACGTGACATTTTGAATACCAAGAACCATGCAAACAAGTAAACATACGAAAGCTGACAGTCAGAGGCACAGTATGCTATGATAATACAATCCTTATTCCTATTTCACGCATACTGCGGCACAGGAAAACGCAAATAGTTTCTGTAACATGTTTGTTTTTTATTTAAATTTGGTAAGTTGTGGCAGGACGGACACGCATAAGGTAGTTGTTGCTTGATCGCCACAGCATGTACCATTTTCCTGGTAATATAAATACTCTGTATTATTAAATTAAATATCAAACCAATTTTGTCCCAAAAATTATAACTACTTAGAAGTGTATAAAATAAGTGTATAAGTAATTAATGTATTAAATAAATAATCTTGAAAATTGGAAACATGAATGGCGTTGAAGAAGTGAATAGCAGTTGTTCTTCGGTAGAAAAACTCAGGATTGGATATTAACAGATTATAACAGATTCAAACTAGCTGAAAGGTATTCAAGTTTCATGTCAGGTGCAAGATGATGGCTAATGAATCATTTTTACTAACTGGTTTAGTACATCAACAATATCTACTGATGTGTATTCAATCTATTGTAAGGAATAATGGAAGCTTTATATACACTAAAAGCAAAAATCAATATGCAACTAGCGATTTGAAGTTGGTTCACTGTTGTGGAACCCCTTGGTCCGAAGTACACCTTGAAGCAAGCACCTTGTTATACATATTTGCGCCTTTGTTTTGATTTGCTGTGTTATTTTGACAGAATATTTGAGAGTGTGTTCGTGTGAGTTCATTATTAGGAGCGCATTATTGAGCTTGGGACCGAGCTTGGGACCGATGTACTAGTACTGACTGTGCCAAGAAAAAAATCGTATTTGTATGGGATCTACTGGTCTAAGAGTTAGTCTATGCTAAAAGTTTCGCAAGCTTCGGTAGGCAGGTGGTCCATTTTTTGCTCTTTGTTACGTTGAGCTTACCTAGTGGCTTGTTAATTCATTTACCTAGAAGTAGGCTAACTACCTAGCAAACTGGATAACTACCTTTAACTGCTATAATTGTTATAGTATAAACCAAGCACGCATCCCTTTGCCTAACATCCCACTGTGGGGTAGGTAAAGGTACGGACGAATCCGGTTCGAGTACTATTAAATCCAACCCTTTGCTCAATTTACAATACTTCTATTCAATTTTCACAACCTGCCGTACACTGACGAAACTATCAACAGTTTCTTTTCATATCTTTCATTTCTAGCAAACATTACTACTCTTGGGGCCTCATAGTGATGAACGAACATCTCCTTCTGTACCTTTAACTGTTCCAAATTCGAGATTTTGTAGTCCTTCAGTCTAGTAGAACCAAACGAAAAAAAATCAATGAATTCAGATCTGGAGAGTTGGCAGGCCATTTATTCTTCGCCAGAAAATCCGTCAAATTATCCCTACACCAGGCCTGAACAATATTCACCGTGTGAGCTGGCGCGCCATCTGGCTGAAATCATGTAATGTAATAGTGGATTCAGGGGCCGTATTGCGGACCTCGAAACGGAGAAGTTTTTCTCTCAAGCGTTCGTTCAAGAAGTCGTACGTTTCGAGCTACATGCCATCCCAGGCCTCACCCCCAGTTACCAATCGACGCCAAAAGTTCTTCCGATTCCACATCAGCAAGTCTAAACACTGTTTCGAAGTGCTCTCGCGTTCGTGTTTTATGATGTTAATAATGTTTTACGATAATCGTTATTATCCTTATTCAACATGATGCCAAACACGTCAACAACAATCAGCTGTCAAAACAAAACTAAGGGCAGTATCGCACTGAAATTTGGTGTGTAGGGCTAAATATGTACTAAATTATACTACAAGGCACAATAAATTTTTTTCCAGTAGCGTCGCATTCTGGCGGTCACGAAGGTTTCTTTTCACACCACTTAGTACATAATGATCTTCTCCATAGAGTGGTCGTAGGAGAGGAGCAATCATATTTTTTTCCAAAACATCCGTTTGGAACGGAACGGCGTTACTTTTTACCCATTTGTCGATAAAAATCAACGGTAGTTTATCTTGCTTGCAAATTGGGAGACAAAACCATCACTGAAGCCACACTTTGAAATCAAGGTACGTTTATCTGGGGCTCAGGAATATTTTCCTTAGCTGTTGCCCAGACCCAATAGTTTGCTGCGTTGTGAGGCTGCTCCAGGACAAAAAGTGTCTCATCAGAAAAAAAAAACTCATGGCCAGCGTGCCGCGATAGTATCACCTTTGCTCCGTCCTACCTCTTCTGGTTGAATGGTTCAGATACGTCATGAGCCTTTGATTTTTTAAAGAGGTTTGAATCCAAGGTCAAATAGTACAATATTGTGGAAATGTTCAGGTCTGACGCCATCATCCGTAATGAATGTTTTCCTTTGCGTCGGATTCGCTCCCTTATGATTTTGATGTTTCGCTGTGTCCGTACCGAACGTGGATGACCGGACCTTTCCCTGTCCTACAAAAAGGATGTCTCCTGATACCCTTTGATGGTCTTGTATATGAAGTTACGCTTAACACCAAAAGATTACAGGCTTTTGGAAAACGCGCCATCTGTCATTTTGATAGCACCTGCTCAGATATATTTAATAAAGAGTTTGATAATAAGAAGTGAATCAAAAAGTAGTTATAAACATATGTAATTGACTGTAAACTAGGGCATATTCATAATGCGGCAGCGTGGATTCGTAAAACGTTTTATTTGCATTTCGGTTCGATACTTTTTATTATCACGAATCCAAATACGAAAGAAAATTCTGCACACTTGGTGAACTGAAAAGGAATTAAACTACAAGCAGATTGCCAAACTTGAACTGTTGAAATGAAATGCATTCAACAAAACGAATGATTGAAAAGTGTGATGAGCAGAACACCATGCAGGATCTGCCGAGAACTGGACGAATACCCAGTTCCACCAATCCTGAGTTGGACCAAAACGTCGTCGATAATAATCAAGAGAACAAATCAGCCTCTATTCGTGATAAGACCAAGAATCCAGGATCGAGATGATCCGAAAGATTAAGAAAATATGATCACGATGAAAAGTACGTAAAAGAGGGTTCCAGAACACTGGGAAGACCTAAATTCTACACCAAATCAGTTGAAGAGAGTGTCTCAATCACAGATACGACTGTTGCGATGGAAAAAATCGGTGAGAAATTGTTAATTTGGTACGAAATGTGTACATGCGGCGTGAGATCTTCCATTTGCTGCACAAAACGAACTATAAATGCTGACACTTACCGAAACAAGTGCTTGACGAAGTAATTGCTTCCACTCTATCGGAAGCATGTGATTCCTCCTCTCTTTTGGCTGAATCTGGCCTCTGCTCATTTTGCCAGATAAATTCTACAGTAGTTTTCTGACAACAACGTTGATTTCTTTGAAAAAGATAGCCACTCACCAAACTGTCCCCATCTACGTCCGCTCGAACGCTACTGGGCAATCGTCAAGCGAAACCTCAAAATATCAGGTACAGTGGCTCACAACATGTCCGGCGTCAAGAAAAACTGGTCAGCAGCGTTCAAGAAGTGTACAAAAACCACTGTGCGGAGCTTGATGGACGGTATAACACCCCGTTCACACTGCAACCTATGCTTCTTGATGTAGAGTATCTTGATATCCTAATCTATTCATCTAGTTTTCACTGCAAATATTGTGCATGGCATTTGATATCAAGATATGGCATTTGATATCAAGGTTTATGTATACTTTTCGGCACTTTGTATCAGAAATTTATGCATCTTATTTTTTGTAAAGACAGAAACTTTCAAGGGATATGGATATAATGATGGCTTATAAACACCGTCCTTCCACTAGATTGATTATTTAACGCAGCCTTCGAATGGGTTTTGTTTAATTATTATGATTTAAGGCAACAACAGCTGTATTCGTTATACTCAACACAAAATTTAAAAATTCAAATTTTGGTAAAACTACTTCGAAACATCTGAATATTTTTTCCCATATGTTCGACCGGCCATTTTATTATGAAAAAATATTAACTCACTCGTTAGATTTAATTTTGATTTGTGTAATATTCTTGTGATTTTCACCTTATGGTGCATGGTGCCTTTCCCGAGCAAAGGATTATATCAAATTGATAACAAGTTTTATTACCAGGTTATCATTTTTTGATCACTGAATATGTTATCATTCAGGCTGAATAAACAGCCAAAATAACAGAATGCATAACAAAAAAATACTCGTTGAATATCATAATAATAACTTATTTTCTTATCACTGCGAACAACTTGATAACAAGTCCTATTATTGTAAGCAAATTTATTGTAATAGTATCAAATTCTGTTATCAATCTGAAATCAAATTCCCATGCTGATAACTGAAAAAAATATTTTGATTAAAAGCAAAATTTCTTGTTCAAATATGCTGGAAATATTCATAGTTTTACAATTCAACTAAAAGCCTTCATAATAAATAGTGTATTCAAAATGATAACATATGATAACAAAATTTGCCAATAGCGATAACTAAATTTGTTATGTGATAACAGCGGAAAACAAAACGATAACTGGGATAACAGAACTTGTTACTTATATGATATCAGCTTGTTATTTTCCTTTGCTAGGGTTATTGGACAGAGCAAGAGCTACCTCGTGGTGGTCTAATTAATTCAGGATTCACTCAATATGTATTAAAACAAACATTTTAAATTGCATGTAAAATGTTTGTATTAATTGATTCCAACAGGGGAACATCTCGAGATCCTGGCTATATGGAAAGTAACTGTAGCAAAGTTTTCAGTACACAAGGCCTTTCAGTTGGTGGATAGTAGTCAAGAATTGGCTCACTACGTGGCACATTTGTACATATTAATATCTGTACAAGCTGTATCTCGAGATCCTGACCAATAAGATGCCGTCTTCGAAAAAGTTGTACAGGAGAGTACACCTGTACACCATGAGTCGATGCCTGACGCCATCTTGGAATCCAAGATGGTGGCTTCCGGTTATAGAAAAACTGTCAAAACCACGGAAAATGTGTATTTTTGGATCGGATCCGGCGGATAAAGCGTAAATCAATGTAAGGTCAATTTGGAATTCATGTTGCGTAAAAAGTCAAATCAAAATGCAATATCGATATTTTTAAATCAGCACTGCCAATTTAGGCTGAAAACCGATGTCCAAAGCCATTTTGGCTTCTGTTTCGGAAGAAGTAAGAAATAATTTCTTTTACGATCGCGCGTGTCCGACGTAGCCGTTCGGAATGAAGGTAATGAAACGCGACTCGTAATAATTAAAACAACTAAAACTGTATAATTAATATATATAAAATTAGACGTACAATAACGCGTGTTCGCGGTTCTTATGGCTTTTGTTCACACTGGTCTGAATGACGTTTTCGTTGGTGCTGTCATGGCGTCGACATGATGACAGCTTCACTGCCACCCGTGAGCACAGTTGGAAAGTGAAACATTAGGGTGATCCAAGGTCCCAACATCTCCCCTCTAATACTGGAGGTACGGCTGAAATCGCTGAGGTTCTCTTCGAACGCGCGAAGAGCGGCGAGGAGCCTGGGGTGCTGGTTCAAGTTCAATGGCAGGCTGGGAGTCCATAGTGACTGAGCGTGACGTAGACGCCGTAACTTGTGGAGAGCTTAAAGAGGACGCAGATATGAACGATGGAGGCATCGGTGACACTACCTGGGCACGCATCCATCTGTTAGGCGTCGTAGACGGTAAAAACACTGGATTTTCTTGAGGTTCAATCGACAACGGTCCTGGTGACACAATATTCGAACTAGGTTTTGGTAGATCCCATGCATCAAGTAGGATGTTGATGGGAAGCTTATTGTGATGTTGTGTAGCAGCTTTGGCATGGCGATCAGCTACAGCACGGTCCTACAGTTGGTTAATATGCGACCGTACAAGCTTCCGATTGTCGACCCAAACATTGTACATTACTGTACCGGTTTTCTCCAGTACAACTCCAGGTGCCCAGTGCCAGGTGTTGTTGACGTAGACCTTCGCAAAAACTAAGTCGTCACGATGGTAGCCTCGTTTTACCCTTGAATTCGTTGGTTGATTGTTCCGCGTTGAGTGGTCAGGCGGAGGACGAAGTAACTCCAAGCACGTTCGGATTGGACGACCGAACATGATTTCCGCCGGCGACTTGCAGTCTGGTGCTGACGAATTAGGAGTGCTTCTGTACGTGAGTAGGAAGGTGTTGAGTGCTTCGCGTATCGTGCCTCTCCCCTCCTGTATTTTTTTGACGGACCGTTTAAAAGTATCGACAAACCTTTCAGCTTGCCCGTTGGATTGTGGATGAAACGGTGCGATAGTAAGGTGGTCGATACCGTTCTCCACACAGAAGCCTTGGAATTCCGCACTGGTAAACTGCGGCCCATTGTCGCTAACCAACGTTGCTGGCATACCAAACCGTGCGAATACGTCTTTCAGTATACCAATCGTTGCTGCGCTGGTCGTACTACGAGTTTGGATGATTTCTGGCCATTTCGAGTACGAGTCCACGATGATGAGGTAGTATTCTCCAGTGATGGGTCCAGCATAATCTATGTGGACGCGTTCCCATGGCTTGCTGGATCTAGGCCACGGTACCGGTGCACACTTCGGTGGAGACTTCGCAGCGTTGGCGCAATGTTGACATGACTTGACGTAGTCGGAAATATCGCTGTCCAAAGATGGCCAATATACGTACGATCTGGCAACGGCTTTCATTCGTTGGATGCCAGGATGACCTCGGTGATGCTGGTCCAGGCAGCGCCTGCGGTATGGCGAAGGAATAACCAGACGGTCGCCGAAGAGGATACAACCTTGGACAGTGGTGAGTGACTCCTGACGGTCGCCGAAACGCTTCAACTCAGGGTCGGAAATCTGTTTAGATGCTGGCCAGCCATCGTGCAGGAAACGGTATATCTTCTTGGTTACAGGATCGGACTGAGTGGCTTTTTGTACGATCCTGAAACTCAAAGGAAGGATATTAATTGTATCGGAGGTAACTGACCTAATATCTTCTTCGAGGGCAATCGAGGCGATAACGTAATCTTCATCCGGTTTCACGTAGTGACTGATGAGCCTAGATAGCACATCTGCGTTGCCAAACTTCGCTGTTGGAACGTGCTCTATGGTGAAGTCGTACAATAGCAGCGTTAGCGCCCAGCGTTGTAATCGATTAGACGTGTAGACTGGGATGCCTTTCTTCGAGCCGAAAATTCGCAAAAGAGGTGCATGATCCGTTTGCAGATGGAATTTTCGACCAAACAGCATTCTGTGGAACTTCGTTACCGCAAATATGATCGATAGGCCCTCACGATCGGGTTGGCTATAGTTCCGCTCTGCAGGTGTGAGTGCTCGCGACGCATGCTGAACAACTTTCAATGTGCCATCTGGAAACTTATGGCTGATGGTGGCACCAACACCAACAGAAGAAGCGTCTGCCGATACAACGATGTCGAGATTCGGGTTATAATGGGTGAGAAGCAAATCCGAAGCAAGAACTTCATTGAATGTCGTGAATGCCTGCTGACATTCTGGTGTCCAACGGAATTCGGTGCCAGCCTTGAGTAGTTCGTCCAACGGAAAACGTAGAGTTCTCATTCTGGGGACGAATTTTCCATAATAATTCACCGCTCCGAGAAAAGAGCGTACGCCGGAGACGTCGGTAGGAGGTGCCATGTCGGTGATAGCTTGAATCTTTGCTGGATCTGGTCGTAGCCCGTTGCGGTCGAGCAAGTAGCCCAAATATTTGATTTGTGGTTGAGCAAACGTACACTTCTCTGGCCGGATGGTGAACCCGAATTCTTGAATCCGCTCCAATACTGCACGAAGATTAGTCCAATGCTCCTGCGCGTCTTTTCCGCCAACAACCACGTCATCAAGGTAACCAGAAGTACACGGGAGACCAGCCAACATGGTGTCTATAAGCTGCTGAAATGCTCCTGGTGCGGTCTTGACTCCTGGTGGAAGACGGTTGTAGCGGTACAATCCTCGGTGGGTGTTGATGGCAAGAAGATCCCGGCTGCCTTCATCGACCTCCACTTGAAGGAAGGCGTCAGAAAGGTCAATCTGACTAAAGACGGTGCAGTTGGCTAGCTTAGCGAAAATGTCTTCCGGTAGCGGGAGAGGATACCGGTGCGGCTGCAGGGCATCGTTGAGGCCAGTAGAATAATCCCCGCAAATTCGTATGTTGCCGTTGGCCTTGCGGACGACTACGATCAGGGCTGCCCAGTTCGAAAAATCAATCGGTGAAATGATCTTGGCACGCTCCAATCTGTCCAACTCGTCATCCACCGCATTGTACATGGCGTAAGCCACAGGACGTTTAGGGCGAAATACCGGTACTGCATCCTGCTTGAGCTCCAGCTTGAGTTTTGTTTTCGTACACAATCCAAGTTTGCTTTGAAAGACTGTTGGAAATGCCGCCTTGAGGGAGTCCATGGTGGTGGCGGAACTGGTTACATGGTTGCAATATGCACTGATAGGCACAGACCACAACCCAAAGGCATCGAGCATGTCGATTCCTAGCAGCTGAAGGGATTTCTCTACCACGTAGAACTGTGCTTGGCGTTGCTCACCGTTGATTGAGACAGTGCAGATGAACTTGAAAAGCAGCTTCAACGGATCTCCTGATGCTGTTGCAGCTCGCTCCGTAGCTGGCATTGTTGGTGGCTTGCCAACTTTCTCCCAAATCTGCTTCGACACGACGCTGATGTCAGAACCAGTGTCCAACTGAAGACGTACATTCACACCGTTGACTTTAGCTTGAACGAAACGACGCTTTTTGTTAACGGTATTTACCAGGAGACTTACTGTTTTTGTTGAGACATTTCCCGATCGGTCTTTCCGTTTAAAAGCCGATGATTTGGGGATTTTCCGAGAGCTCGAGCAATATCCCTCGCGATGGCCGACGAGACCACAATCTTTGCATTTATGTTGTTTATAAGTGCAGTCCCGGTTGAAGTGCATTGCTCCACAGTTCCAGCAGGGTGATGATGGTATGTTCCTGGTTTGCTTCGTTCCGGTTCCGGGTAATCCAATGCCGGGCTTCGGGGATACTTGTTAAAATGCTTCCGCTTGACGAACTGTACTGCTGCTGATGCTGGGGCTTCGATCATTGCCGTATCATGCTTCAGACACAACAATCGTTGACAATCTTCTGACAGCTGTTCGAGTGTGACGTCCGTTCGATCCTCTATCTTCGAAAGCAATCTCGTTCGTACTTCCCCGTCTCCCTCCGATTTAAGACCACAAACAAACATCAAGCATTTGAATTGCTCTTCGGTCATCTTGCTCAATTCGAACTCAACACAGCTCTTGTTGATTCGACAGGCAAACGAAATCAAATCTTCGGTGGGTTGCTTTGCAATTTGCAAACAGCGATACCGCTTGCTTACAACGGACTCGATAGCACCGAAAAGCGTTTGCAATTTTTTTACCGTGTCGCCGAACGAGAAGTTTTTCGGGACTTTCGGTAAAATGAAACTAACGTACCGATCATGTTCCGCAGCACCCAGTTTCCGCATGAGCAACCTTACCTTGGCCTCATCGTCGAGACGAGCAGCATCCTTTTCAAAAGGTCATCGTACCTTGCGTACCAAGCTGCAAACGTGACGTTTCCCTCTGGTTCATAGCGGAACTCTTTAATGTTGTTCGCCAGTGAATCTAGGATGATTTCAGGGTTTGGAGGTACCTGAACGCTGATCGACTGCAATGCTTGTTGAAAAAGTGTCTGCTGCTGCTGCATAAAATCGTGCTGCTGCTTCGTGAGCTGGTGTGCGAAAACTTGCTGCTGTTGGAAGAGGTTGGAGAAAATATTCTCGGTTTGTGTCGTCTGCGGAGGAATTGGCTGTGCTGGATGAGGATTCTGATGCGATCCGGGATGCTGCGAGTTCACACCAGGTGGTTGCTGACCTCGTTGTCCGCTGACTCCTGATGCTCCCTGGTTTACCGGGCCCAGATTGCGGTTATGTTCGCCATCCATATCAAGCCGTCTTCTCTTCCTCGTGGGTGACACTTTTGCCGATTAATTTTTCACCAAGAAAACCACTTTCCCTCGTCGCCACTTTTACGATCGCGCGTGTCCGACGTAGCCGTTCGGAATGAAGGTAATGAAACGCGACTCGTAATAATTAAAACAACTAAAACTGTATAATTAATATATATAAAATTAGACGTACAATAACGCGTGTTCGCGGTTCTTATGGCTTTTGTTCACACTGGTCTGAATGACGTTTTCGTTGGTGCTGTCATGGCGTCGACATGATGACAGCTTCACTGCCACCCGTGAGCACAGTTGGAAAGTGAAACATTAGGGTGATCCAAGGTCCCAACAATTTCAAATATCCTGCAATATGGATATTTTAAGATCAAAAACGGCGTTGAATGGTTGGAAATCGATATCTGAACACTTTTTGGAATCCAAAATAACGGCTTCTTTTCCCGGAAAAATGAGAAATACTGTCAAATACCCTGCATTATAGATATTTATGGAACGCAAAACCATACCAAAAATCGATGACCGATTCCATTGACGAACTCAAAATGGCGGCGTCAGTTCTGTAAAAAGAGAAAAATACTGTCAAAAAGCCTGCAATATGAAAACTTTTGGATCATGAACGGCGTATAAAGACTGTAAATCGATGATTAACGGGATTTTGGAATCCAAGATGGCGGCTTCTATTTCGTGAAAAGTTTACAAGTTGACGCTAGGGTAGACGGTCAAAATCTTAAGGTAAATAATTTAAGTTTGTCGAGATTTCCAGCACATATAAAAAGCTACGTCTGTCTCCATCTCGATGGGCAAAATTGCTGCAGCCAGCTGTCACTATCCACTTTCAGTTAGTGGTGCCACTTTGAAAAGTGTAAAATCATTTGACGAAATTGAGCAGCACTTCAAAATGGAATAATTTTCTCATCTCAAATTAAGCACGGCTTGTTTCATATGCTTTACAAAATGGATTTTTATTTAATTTTACTTATTTTTTGTCAAGCAAGGTAGTTCGATTTTAATTTAAATCGGCCTACTGATACATTGGTACAATGCAACACTCTATCCCTAGGGCAAAAAGTAGATATTTTATGTACGTACATTTACCGTATGATATACTTTACAACAATTGCAATAAGTTTGCATCGCCAAAAAATGATATGTCAATTATAAATTATATTTTCATTTAACGCCGCCAGTCATATTTAGTGATTGAATTTTCCTATACCCTACACAAAAATGTACACAGAAAAAAATAATTAATTTTAACAAGCGCGTAAAATTTCCCCTCGTGTCATTCCAAGCCAAAAGAGCGTGAACAACGATATTGTTTGCAATCTTTCATACAACAGGCTTGATTCAGGCGTTATCTGGTTTAAATTTACATGAAATATCCCATTAATTTCTGCCAAATCTAGCATTCCCTTTATGTGCATTAGATAACGCAGAAAATTCAATGTTTCTTTTTATCTGTGTAGTTAAAAAATCATTCAATTTTTCAGCTGTTGCTGGACCAGGAAATAATTTTAAAAAAAATTGCATAACATATTCTGGCTATATTTTCGAAATCAGTTGACCGATCTGAAAATATCCAATTGTGTTGGAATTATAGTCAAAATACTAAGAGGAAACCAAACAATGTTGAAATCCAAAATCAAACAATGTTGAAGGTAAACGATATTCAAACCCATTTTGGATGCGAAATGGATGCAAAAATATTTACGCTAAATTAATTTAAAACATTTCCCTTCCATCCCACAATAATTCGAAAAAATATTTCCTTCATACTGAAGTGCTGTCAAAAGTTTTTCCTTATTCTTCTTCTTTCGCAAACCCATAAAAAAATGGCCATCGAACGAGTAAATGATTGGAGTGGGGTATCACTTCCAAAAAATAAGATAAATGTAGAATAAACAGTGACCTGATCAACAATCACAAATGGGTCCATGGCTGGAAGGGGTTAGATCTGATGTCTTCAGTCCGCAATGCCAGGGAATGAGCAGAAGTAAAAGACGAAGGTAATGCTAAAGAATCACGAAAAATTTTAAACATTTTATCTTTGCTCTTTCCTCCCCCTGCTGACTGGTGATTGCTCTTTTGTGGTGGTTAGAAATTCATGCGCAACGCATCAACGGTTTCTTCCACGTGCAAAACGCCTCCTTCTTTTTTCAAACTTTTTTTTTGCTGCTTTAAAATTTACAACCGCTATTTCCTAGTTTGTACATACCTGCATTGCTACTATTTTTTGTAATCTCGGAAAAATAAGTACTATCGAAAACGTGAAAATACAGCAGGTTATATTTTAACAAAAAAACTATTCAACTTCAGCATCCTCTTCCATTATGTCAAATAAACCTAACATGGCAACAGAAAACCCGTCCTAATAAAAACAAGCATAAACCAAATTCTGTCCAGCCAACTTTTTCGAACGACTTTTTCTCCTTCAAAAAATTCGAACGTTTCGCCTGATTTTCAATCGTTGCATTCATCTCGCGGTATCGGTATGGTTTTTGCGCTATATGATTTTTGATGTTTCTCCCAAAATAATTCTACCAGTTTTCCGAGGTGCAGAGCAATCATTTGTTCGAGGCTGTAAAAAAGGCGGTTTTCTCCATATCAAAATATGTTGGAGTATCACGGCGAGCGTTCGAACGACGAGGATGTGCAATCGTAAGATGCATGAATCAAAGAAGAAGAAAAAACTACACTTAAATAATTTATTTTGTGTTTTATCATTTTAATCACGTGATCTTCGTAATGTAGAGTCATTTGTTTTTGTGACCAATTTCATCGAACCGCTGTTGGATGTTTCTCAGAGTGTGCTGTTTGCTAAGTAAAGGAAATCAAAGTACCAGTGAAGCTTTCCAAAGCAGTTTAGTCAAGTTTTTGCAGTAATTCAATGAGAATTATTTAACGAATTGCATGATTAAGCAACAGCAAAATGCCCGCCAATAAGTACGCAATTGATTTCAATTTCAGATCGGGTGAGATGAGCACTACATCTACATTGTTATGTGTTATATTAATATCTTTGTAAATCCAAACAAAGTTTAATTTTTAGTTTATAAATATGAATCATAATTTAAAAAAAAAAAGGAACAACATGAGGAAACCAAAGTAGGAAAACATTAGTACAGAAGTTAAAGTTTCATATCATATGATGTTGAGATATTGTTGAACACCACGCACGTCTTTGAAAATCCTGTTGAAATGGCTATGAGTAATTCTATGTACGTATTTTTAGTTTCAATTCGCAAATAATATGGAGGGTTAATAATTTCTAGTTAATTCCACCTATTTTGTTTATCTTTTTTCAGTGTGCTTTTCAAAAATGTCAAGTCTACGGCATTTCTCAGAGATCTACGGAAATGAACGACTTTGGCGGAAATACGGACCCGTAAACAATGGTTTTTTTCTGTTTTTACGAAACTATGCTGATTAGTATTTCTACGGATATTGTAGGAATGTTTGGCTTTTAATGTTAGGGAGTCGACCGTATCAATCACTACACAGAAAAAAATATTTATTTTTACAAGCGCAATATCCCATTATTTTCTGAAAAATCTAGCATTCCCTTTATGTGCATTAGATAACGCAGAAAATTCTACATATGTTTCCTTTTATCTTGTGTGCGTGGATTATTTAAAAACAAATAGCGACTCTAAGTAATTCTACAGTGAAGAAGAGCGACCGAATGTGGAACGATACAGGCGGGCACGGAACAGCCAAACTCTTAATTCGATAGACAAAACGCCAAATGGGAAAACGAGGCCAGGAACAGTGGTGGTAAATGTACTGTATTTTGACATTTACATTTTGATATTTGACATTTTTCATTACAACTAAATTGAAAACACACAAAGTGAACCGTCGTGGGAGAAATATCATATGACATTGTCTCCAGACGACGAAACATTTTTGTTGCCTCCTGCCGATGGTTTAAAAAATTTCGCGACATTAATTTATGTCACTCAGAATTTCGTTGATTGTTGGCTTATTACTGCACATATATGATATTTATTATATGGAATCAAATCATAAGAATGAGTACTAACAACTTATAACCGAAAATAACCAAATAAATGCGTTTTTAATCAAGCTATCAAAAACAGTCACAAACCATTTCTAAACTGTTTGAAAGTGTCGGCAAAAATAGGGAGAAATTTTTCTTTTTCCATTTTCTATCCCCGCGTTTGCAAGAAATGTAGACACAAACTGTTGCTGGTGTGCGGGCCTCAAATTTCGCAGTGGGTGAACGGTTTGCAAAAAAATGTACGTTTACCACCTCTGACCAGGAAGCAATGGAAAAAACTGTACCGTACTAACGACATACGCACATTCTATGAGAAGTTGAACTGTTCACGCAAAAGGCTACATACCACAAACCGATATGTGACTTGGAAGGTAACCTTCTCACAGATGAGTGTAAGGCGATCGAAAAGTGGAAGCAGTAGTATGATGAGGACCTGAACGGCAATGTTAGGTGGCACAGCAATCTAGTAACACGAGCAACCCAACACTCCAACCCTCCAGGAAGTTGAAGAGGTAATTGATCGGTTTCGGTGTTGACCAACTCCTAAGTAAGCTATTAAACTACGATTGTGAAGTACTGGCTAGGGCGCTACACTGCCCTAGCAACACACTTGTTACAAATCAGTTACATTTTCTTGAATGCAACTTAATTGAGTCACAATCAAGTTACTGCAACTTATTATGTCAGTTAAGTGTTGCTTGGTGGAGTAATTACCAAGGTCTTGGAGAAAGATTATTTACTGGACGATTGCATCTATAAAAATGGTGACAAACTAGCATACTGCAATTATCGTGTAGTCACGCTACGGAGCGCCACCGTCAGTCACCAATTGCAAAGATATTGAGTACGTGCGCTACTACGAACCACATTTTCACAATGCGGCAAGTGCTGCAGAAATGTCGCGAGTATAACGCTCCGACACATCATCCTTTCTAGATTTCAAATCTGCTCACGGCATAACCGATCGAAACCGGCTTTTACAGATCATGCACGAATATGAATTTCCAGAAAAAATGACGCGGTTTGTCAAAGTGGATCAAGTGTCGTTCGAGTCTCAGGAACACTATCAAGTCCCTTCGAATCTCGGAGAAGGTTACGGCAAAATGCTGGATTATCGTGTTTACTATTCAAAATTGCATTAGAGGGTGTGATCGACACGAGGATCAACACGAGCTATACGATCTTCAGGAAGTCCGTCCAACTTTTGACATAAGACAACTTCTTTGTATTATATGTTGGGGTACAATTTAAAAAAAATACTCGAATTGCGACCGTAACGAAAAGTGGCCAGGTTTTGAGTGTTAATATCTCAGTCATTTCTCCAAACAAATTGAACTTTTTACACCAAACGATTGGAAAAAACTCTACGCATTAATTCCAAAAGATAACATAGTTCAACATACTATTAAAAAGTACATAAATGTTAAGCCTTGTAAAAAAATATATAAATTCAAAAAATATTGTACAATCACAATGGCATATACTTAGTAGCGTAGTCCCACATCATCATTTCGAACAATCATTTTTTCCAATAGATCATTTCCAATAGATAACATAGTTCAACATACTATTGAAAAGTACATAAATGTTAAGCTTTGTAAAAAAATATATAAATTCAAAAAATATTGCATTGTAC
This sequence comes from Aedes japonicus, assembly GCA_034211315.2. Taxonomy (NCBI): domain Eukaryota; kingdom Metazoa; phylum Arthropoda; class Insecta; order Diptera; family Culicidae; genus Aedes; species Aedes japonicus. Next base: position 2,526 of record JASCZW010000694.1, on the reverse strand, counting down.
AATCACAATGGCATATACTTAGTAGCGTAGTCCCGCATCATCATTTCGAACAACCCAATGGGGCTGTACCTTGTAATTTTTGGCTTTATCAACGGCTTTGAAGCACACAACTTTGAGACGATGGCGGAATCGTACGGCTGAAGCTAGTAGAATTGGGTTTGTGATTAATGCGTTGAAAACAAAATACTAAAGAGACACGAACACAACATTTGGCTTCCATCAAGGGATCAGACCGATAATGACGAAATCGAGGCGGTAGACGAATTAGTATATCTGAGGCTCACTGATGACCACCGATAATGACAACTACAGAAAGATACAAAGCTGCATTATGGTTGGCAATCGTGCCTTGTTTTGGCCTATAAGGACGCTAAAATCGCACAAAATTGACTATCTACGAGACATGAATCGGACCGGTAGTCCTTCATGGCCAAGAAACATGGACATTGCTTCTGGAAGACCAACATGCCCTTGGTGTCGTCGAACGGAAGGTGTTGCGTACGATCGACGGTGGAGTGCAGATAGAAGACGAAACATCGCAGAGATGAATGAACCTCGAATCGCACCAATTGCTGAGAGAACCTCCGAACATTCTCACCGGTAAAAGCTGTTGACTCTGATGGGCATATCGTGAAAATGTCGGACGACTGCCCAATTAAAATTATTCTCGAAAACGATCCGACCGGCACAAGATTAAAAGGCACGTAACGAGCATTATGGATCGTTCAAGTTGAAGGCGACCTACGGACCCTTTATAGGCTGGCGAAGTACAGCCATGAACCAAATAAAATGGAAACAACTTCTGTGTACAACAGAGGCCACCCCGGTCGGATTTGTAAGGTGAGTAAGATAGCAGAACATTTTGAGGAAAACAAAATAAAACGTGACGATGGTTGGAGGGCGGTTGAAAACTTAATGTACGTTTTCAAATGAAGTGTGCATCAAACTACCAATAAAACTGTGAAGTATGTGAAGTTCGGGGAGCATTATTCGCAAACAAACAACATTATCGACCACTACAGGGTGGGGCAGACAATAATGCGAAAATGTTCAAACTTGAGTATTGGGATAATTCGTGTATCTAGTGACTATTGAAGTTGTACACGACGATGCTCACGAAGTTTGATTGCATGGTACAGGACGATGAAACTTTACGTTAAGGCGAGACTTTATACTGCTTCCTGGACAGGAATTTTATACGGCAACCGGACGGGGAAAGGTGGCAGATATTTTCAAGTAACGTTCAAGTGGTCCCCAAATACAAGAACCCTCCCAACACGCCAGAGCTCCGCCCAATCGAACAATATTGGGCCATCGTCAAAGCGGAACCTTAAGAAGACTCAAAAAGCTGTTGAGAACGAGATGGCGTTCTGCGGCAAATAAAGTGGACAAGGAGATTGTACAAAATCTTATGGCAGGTGTTAAACGAAAAACCCGGCAATTAGCATTCGATAAAAGGAAGCTTAGCTGAATATTTCTCCTGTATTCTGTAACTTGAAAAAGAAAAAGAGGTTTGACTTATTGATAAAAACTTTGATCGACTCACACACATTTCTGTATGACCAAATTTTGATCGGAACACCCTTTAGTAGTAAGCATATCCATATCATTCAAACAGTTAGAAATGGTGTTCTCTGCGACTCAAAAATTGCCATGGAATATATTTTTGCAAACATTTTGTTTTTAAACTCTATAAAATATCGTGTACCTAGAAAAAATCTAAACTAGAAAAATCTATAATTAAGATCTTTAAATTCTAGATCGGTATCAGAAGACTGCACCAAAATTGCTCAGTTTAGCTCTATATGGCATGCAGTGCTGTACAAATTATTCTCAAATCTCATTTAATAGTCCTCATTGTGGAATTTAACTCCTGCGTGCATTTGGCACTCAACGTTTTAGCTTGAGATATCCATGCACTTTAACGCACCTCTCCATATAACAAATATTTTAAGTGAAAACTTCAAACCAAAAAAACCTTTTTTTATTTTGGCAAGCGAAACCCACGGGGACATGGAATCAAGGATGGATTTTTTTAAACCTTTTGTATTCTGAACCAATGAATCATAACAGCATAAAAAGATGGACTTGCTGATCGCAACAGTTAAAAATTAACCGACAAATCTCGGCGCTAACAGAAGCATGCATACAAACGATTGATTTGAGATGCCTGCTGAAAATATGCAAAGCAATAAAAGAAAACAATACTCGTGAAACGTAAATCTAAGGTATGATATATTTTCTCACATATTCCCATAAAGCAACATGGTTTTGGTTGGATGTCGAACCTGTATCGAAAGGACCAAGAATAAAGAACATTATGTAAACGATTTTTTTTGTGGTTTAAGACAAATCACCACCGTTACTATACGATCAGAATCCAATTCCATGCAACAGTTTTTTCAATTTACCTTCTTAATTGCAATCCCTGATGCTTGAACGCTTCACTCTATTCGACTCATCGTCTACATACGCGCTTACGCAGCCCGAAGAAGAATGCAGCATAAAAACTTATGCTACTGCTTC